>NC_061167.1:38981082-38986082 GCF_022113875.1 Hydra vulgaris | reverse complement strand
CTCATAAATATAGAAAAACAGCAAAATATTTAAAACAAATTTCATTCTCTTTTTCTTAAAAGGAAATTAAATGGAACTCACAACATTTTCCCAAATCATTTGTGAAAGGTGTTTGGCAAGGAACTTGGTGGGCATTTGTTACTATGACAACTGTCGGGTAAAATCTTTTAAATTTAGCAAATAACATAATATAATTAATACTTTATCTTTAATAATATAAGCAAACAAAACATCAGTATCATCACTTGAGTATAACCTTGAGTATAAACAATCTTTAAAAAAAAAGACTCTAACAATACATTGTGGTTTTGTAGGGAAAAAAAAAAAAGGTAAAAAAAAAAAAAAGAGTTTTTTTTCTAAAATAACATTTTTAGAAATAAAAATGGGTCAAAATTTTAACTTTTTTTAAAAAATTGATTATATACTGTGCATTTACATATCTAATTGTGGTCAGTAAAAAAATAGTTGTAAAAGTTAATGTGCCTTCAGTTTTATAACTAACCCAAAATTAAATGGTAGGTACAATATCTTTGAACAAAAAAAAAATAAAAAATATAAATATATAAATAAAATAAAAAGACATTGAAAGTAGAAACCAGTTCACTGAACTAGTTTTATATACTTTTTTATATACGTTTTATAGAACTTTTCTGCTGCTGGAACCAGTGAAAACGTATTGCAACTATGACAAGAGGATAGACAATTTGTGTTATTTTTGATAATATTACAAATTTAATTTCTTAATTTTATTCCTCTAAAAATAGATATATTACAAATTTTATTTCCATATATGATTCCTCTAAAACAGGATATTTCTAAACATTATTTCTCTAAAAAGATGAATTTTATTTATATTTTGTGAATGTAACTTTTAAAAGTTTGTAGATTTGTAAAAGTTTTGAGTTTTGTAACTCAAATTTTTTTATTACAGAACAATTTTAAAGAAATTGTAAAATTACTTGTTTTACTGAATGAAAAACATTAACTTTGAATCTCTACCAGTAAAGCAGTAATAAGCATGAGTCAGACTAATGCCTAGGTTTTTTGAACAAAGAGCTCATTCATTTAAAAGCTATAGTTCATTCAGATTTTTTACTTTATAAATTGAAAAAGTATTTAATTCATAAAGGATTTTTTTAAACTTATCAAATCTCAGAAAACAAACTTACAATTCTAATTTTACACTAATGCACATTTCATTAATCTAGATTTTAAGTCTTTGATTTTCAGCCAAAGTGTCTTTATTTCAAAATCTAATGCTGTCTCAATTGAACATTTTTAGAAATAAAAATGGGTCAAAATTTTAACTTTTTTAAAAAAATTGATTGTATACTGTGCATTTACATATCTAATTGTGGTCAGTAAAAAAATAGTTGTAAAAGTTAATGTGCCTTCAGTTTTATAACTAACCCAAAATTAAATGATAGGTACAATATCTTTGAACAAAAAAAAAATAAAAAATATAAATATATAAATAAAATAAAAAGACTATGAAAGTAGAAACCAGTTCACTGAACTAGTTTTATATACTTTTTTATATACGTTTTATAGAACTTTTCTGCTGCTGGAACCAGTGAAAACGTATTGCAACTATGACAAGAGGATAGACAATTTGTGTTTGATATCATTAAAATTCTAATAACTTAATCAAATCCTAACTTTTGAATTATGTAGTTTCCACATCAACTAATGTAGTTTCATAGCTGCATAACTACATCAAGCACAAAGCTATATTGCTTAGCATACTTAAAATTAACAATATGCTGATATCATTAAAATAATAACAAAAAACAAGGAGAAAAGACCTCTAAAATTTAAATCCTCTGCATAAAAATTATAAAAAACTTTAAAAATATCTAATAAAAAATTTTTTCAGATTTTTTAATTTTTAAGGTGTAAATCACTTTGTATTATCCAAGCTTGGAATTCTAGCAATGTTGACAAACTAAGTTCAACCACTTTGGACATATTTCAAAACTACTTTAAACAATTCAAAACCACTTTGTATTCTACAAGCTTGTACAATTCTAGCAATGCTGACTAATTATTTTCTATTGTAAGCTAAAAATATAATTTAATAAAAACAAACATTTTTTTTTTTTTAATTAGCTACGGCGATATTGCACCACGAGGGTACTTAGGAAGAATATTTGGTCTTTTTTGGATGATCTGTGGTGTGGTATTAATCTCAATTTTAACTGGTGCAATCTCAACAGGATTGATTGTAGCTTCCCTTTCTGACCCGATAGATCTCCACATGGAAAGTGTAAGTTAATTTGACATTTTAAAAAGCAACAATTTTTTTTAAAATTTAAAAACAAATAAAAATTCAAATATTTTTTACTATATTTTCGTTTTTATTATGATTATTATTTTTATTTGTTATTTTATTTAATAATTTTGTTTTATATTCAAAATGTCTAACAAAAAATACTAATTCTACAAGTTAAGAAAAAATCTTTTGTTGTTAAAAATATTAAGTAAACAGTTATTTGTTGCTTCAAGCTGTAAAAAGAAAAGAAAAACTTGAACATTTGATTTTAAATGAAACAAAAGACGAAACTCAAATATAAAAAGCTTATTTAAAAAACAAGAATAAAAATTTATAAAATGCAAGCCTTCCCAGAAAATGTGTGCAGCTTCTGGAAAGGCTATTCTTTTGTCCACTCATAAGTTTTTAATTTTAGACAACTTGGTCAAAACCACTTGCAGTTTTTCTATATTAAGTGTTTCGATAGTTTGGGGAAAAAACTAAGTTGCAAAAACAAAGAAAGCAAAATTAACAAAATAGTTAATTAATATAAATTTCAATAGAAAAAAAGAATAATTTAAATAATTCACGTATTATTTTTCTTTTTTTAAGGTGGTTGTTATTAAATTTAGTATTTCAAGAGATTGTTTTTTGTAATATATAAAAAATAAAAATGCGAATTTCATAAGTGCAAAACAGTTACAAAAACTGGCACAAGTTCAAACTGGCATATGTGAATCTGGTATAAGTGTACCAAAAGAATTTGCATACATTGACATAAGTGCAAACTCTTATAAGTGCAAAGGGGTAGCGAAAACTGGCCCAAGCGCAAACTGGCGTAAGTGCCATATAAACTTGAAACATTGGCATAAGTGCAAACTGGGATAAGTGTGCTGAACAAACTTGCAAACATTGGTATAAGTGCAAATTGGCATTAGCGCAAATTGGGATGAGTGCAAAATGCCAATTTGCTATTATATTAATATTTACAATTTTATTTGCTGCACTTATGTCAATTCACACTTATGCCAGTTCGCACTTATGCCTGTTTTTGTAACTGCTTTGCACTTTTGCTAATTCTCACTTATGCCAATTTGCATTTATACTAATTTTTTCAAATTTATTTGGTGCACTTATAACAATTTGCACTTCTGATATACTTGTTAAATTAACATTTATCATTCGCAACTAGACTCAAAAACCAGTCACTTTAGTGGAACACAAACAGCTGTACAAGCCTCAGAGAAGAAGGAGAAAAGATTATTTTGGAGTAAGAGTTGACTAAAAACTTTTAAAAGGTGTTGGACAGAAGTCCAGTATAAAAGCACAAAATTCAAGCAAAGATTCATTATTAATAGTTGTTTACGTATATTCCACCAATAACATAGTAGACCAAAAGGGGGCCGGTAGAACTAAGCGCACTGAGCCAAATGTTTTATGAATGCTTAACATGCGTATACTGATGAACAATATGTTTATATAATTGAAAAAGCGATGTACATACGTATATATGCATACATTAACAAACAAACATGTGAATGTAAACATATACGGATGGATTACATAGACATAATCATATAGGGATAATATAATCTTTTTACATTAAAAATATACAAATATATTTTACAAATAGATAGCAAAATATATTTTTGCTTGCTTCTTTAAAAAACAAATAAAATATAGGAAAATTAGTTTTAATTTTGATTTAAAACTGTTTTTTTGCTATGACTTCCAATTTTATTGCTAAAAATAACAATCACCCTAAAGTAACAAAAATAAAAACAGTACAAAATTATTTAAATTATTAATTATTGTTTTTTTTATTTATTTAAAATTCCTACTTTGTTAGTTTTGCTTTTTTTATTTTTGAAACTTTTTTCCCGCAAGTATTGAAACGCTTAATATAATAAAAATATTTATATATTTATAATTAAATATATAAATAATATTTTTTGTCACAATTTTTTAGAGTTATTTTTTATTTTACTTCAACAAAACTTATAAATGTTTTTTTTTTTTTTATAATTTTAACAATAATGTGTAAACCCTTAATATCATTAATTTTTTTATATCATTAATTTTAAAATATCTAATCTTAATATCATTAATTTTAAAACCCTTAATATCATTAGTATTTTTTGCTGAGCCCAAAACATCAGTCAAGATATTTTTGGCTAAAAATGTTTTCCAGGTGTATATTTATATTATGTTATTTAATTTTTATACAAATGTATAATTTTAAATTGTATTACAAAATAAAAAATCAGAGTTCTAAAGTAAAACTATAAAAAAATTAGGAACAATACTAAAAAAAAGCTAACGCTAAAAGACATAGATACAAACAATTTTTTTTATAGGTTGGTGCAATTAATCAATCCCCAGAATTTAAATATGCTGTAACACAAATAAACAATGTAAAAGGTTAAAATTATATGTAAACTTATTTTTGCATATTCTTATTTTGATATAACATCATCAGTTGAGTATATATATATATATATAGATATATATACATATGTATATACATATATATATATATATATATATATATATATATATATATATATATATATATATATATATATATATACATATATATATATATATACATTTATATATATAAGTATATATATATATATATGTATATATATATATATATATATATATATATACACACACACACACACACACACACACACACACACACACACACACACACACACACACACACACACACACATATATTTAG
>NC_061167.1:38954392-38974392 GCF_022113875.1 Hydra vulgaris | reverse complement strand
TTTTAAACTAAATTTTTTAATTTCTTGATTTCATTGTTTAGTTCTTATAATTTTGGCAGTTTTCTCAGATTCTTTGACAATTAAAAAAAATTCTTTTAATCAGCTGTTAATATTATTTTCTTCAATGAACACTTTTGGTAGATCTTTTGTTCAAACGATTTGATGTATTATATACAATAAATTTCTTTTACTTTTTATATAGGCGTTTAATTGAGGAAAAAAAGTCAGCATGGTTTTTATCAACACTTTTTCTTCGAAGCTGGAGTGTTTATGTGTAAAGTTCACAGTTCAGCTAAACAAAAGTCTTTCTTTAAAACCGCTTGTCATAACGTCAATTGCTCTTCTTTTTTTTTGAAAACTTATTAAAATATTATTTACTGCATTTTAATTTTTTGTTTTCGCAGTTTGGTACGCAACAACTCGAGCTGTAATGTCAAAAAAATGTCTAAGATCTTCGACGTTTTTTTATTTGTTTACTTCTTTTTGCCACCCATCATGGCGAATAGAAAATTTTGCGGACGTTTGGCGCTCAGATGAATATCATGAATAGCATTTTTGAGATCTAGGGTAGGGGGTTGCTCATAAAATCAAATTTTAGCATAAAAATGATATAGATAAAAATGGGGTTATGGTTAGCAATTTTTATATTAATTGCGTTTTATACCAATTAATCTTTGTGATTTAGTTATACAATATAAATTCTCTAATAAGATACTATTTTAAAAAAGAATATAATTTTAAAAATGCTTCCTTTAAGATAAGCACAAAATTGATTTCATTTATAAGATAAGGACCAACATGAACTTTCAAAAATGTATAGTAAAGAAACTTTTGATGCTATAAAAAAAATTCTATACATAAATAATTACTTTTGTTTATATCTTTATTCAAAATTCTTGTTTCCATTGTGCTTTCCAATCAAACTTAGGCATTTTTTCCCTATATTTCAATAAGTTTATTAGTAATTTATGATGCTTTTCATAGCCATATCTAATTTCTAGTGCCTTTGTGATTATTCCAACAATTCTTTCCATATTTTGATTATAACAAGGATATTTTGGAATACTTAATGGACTGTCATTGGCATTCAAAAAATTTTCATTTAAAAATACATTCAGAAAAGGTGGTCAATCAACTTCCTCAATGTTACAATTTACTAATTCACTGTAATCATTGGCTTTGAGATTTAGTGTTACAGGAAGTTTAAAATGTCTATTGTGCTCGTTAGTATTTCTTGACTTGAGTATCCTTTGTAGGGCTGCAGTTCTAACTTCTTTTATTTTGTCATTTACCATTGCCAATAATATACTCTCAGTGTTGGCAAGTCTTAAAACTTGCTCCATTACCTCCTTGTATTTTACACCAATGACTGCATTTCTTAATAATCGAGCCAGGTACCATAGATTTTGAGCGCCATCTATAGCCAAACAATGTGATTTAATATGGAACCATCCTGGTGCATAGCATTGCATAATAATTGTAACCAAGTCAACAAGTTCTTTTGTCGGCATTACTGTAGAAATATATATAAAGGTAGAACACGATTTGCTTTTGTGAGCCACTGAACATGATGATTGTTTCCAGGAGAAATTTTAGATATTTTATTTGAAACCTCTCCTGATTAAATAGATAAACACATACTGTAAAAATATTTTCGATCTGTACTTAATGTACTGAGGATTTTATCAGCAAGTATATGAAAAACACATTTTATTTTTGCGAAAGGAACTACTGCTAAATTAGTTAAGCAATGCTGGGCCAGAGGTTTTTCCATTAATTAACTCAAACACATGTTTAAATTTACTACAGTTGCATCACATATAATAGCATTTAAAGAACCACTACTGTCACTTTCAAATATTAAATGGAGAGTTTCATTAGCAATGCAGAGAAGTTCCATTACCAAGTGTTAGATGATCTAATATTGTAGCAGATTGTTATCATGTTAGTTGCTCTGCAACTAACATGTTAACAATCTGCTACTAAGTTGGTGTGTAAGTATGATTAAGCGGTGTGTAAGTATGATTAAACAAGTTGATTTTTGCGTTGCTTTAGTCCAACAAATGCATCCCATTCTTTCATTGACACTTAGTACATCTGCATTTCTCTTTTTCTACTCCTGCATCATAACAATTGCACAAATATATATCAAACATTTTGTGAAAGGACTTTTAATTTGGCATAAAAATTATCATTTCTTCTAAGTTTAGAAATTTTATTTAAATTGGATGCTTTTTCCATCAATCTACATACTATTGAGAAAACTTATTCTGTATTGATTGTTGGAAAACTAAATTTACATCATTTATTTTTAATTTCTCTAGTAACTAATTGATAACATTCATGAGTAGAACTTGACCCTTTGCCTTTATCATCTTTATTTCTGAGTACATAAAAGCAATATTTTATGTACTCAGAATATGCTGCCATATATGATTTGCTTTTTATTAATTATATACTACTTTTAATTACTAAGAAATAAAATATGTTTATACAATATAAAATATATAACAAATATAGAGGCTTGAAAGAATTTAATAAAATTTTATTATAATTAACTGCAACTTGTATTAATTGTTCAAAAATAACATAAATTTTATTATAACAAAGTGATATTGTTCAAATTAATATGGGACCTAAGAGTCTATATTAAAATTATAAAAATAAAATAATATACAACTAAAAACTTGAAAATGACTCTTAAATATCCGGTAAAAGGCATTTGGCAATGCGGACCTAACCGCCATCCTGAAAGTGTTTGAGGTCCGCAAATTATTGCAATACTCAATCTTTTTGAGGTCGGAATCAGGTCGGCAAAAATTACTTCATACGAAGGTCTGACCATAAAACATAGAAACTAGGTCTGCAATATTTTGCTGACCTCAAACACTTTTATGTGGGCAGTGAGGTCAGCATTGCCGAATGCTGACCCTAATTCCGTGAGTTGTGTGTGTATATATATATGTATATATATATACACACATATATATATGTATATATATATATAAATATATATATATACATATACATATATATATATATATATATATATATATATATATATATATATATATATATATATATATATATATATATATATATATATATATATATATATAAATATAAAATGTTTAGTACCTATATAGATATACATTTGATGAGTGACATTTTGGTTACCTAATACCATATGGTTTTTTCAGAAAAAGAATAGTAAACATAAAATAATAAAAAAGTGATTGTTGCCCCAACCAAACTCTTAGTTGATGTAGCCAATCAGTGTATGCATTGAAGTCCCAAACATACCTATTTCAGTATGATGTTAAAATGCTTACCAAATTATGAAATATTATATATATAAATATATACGCACATATATAAGTCTGTATTAACTCTATGGCAACTATAGTTGTAAAACATAATGTCAACTATTTATAAGTATAATTTTTATTACTATGATTCAACACTTTTCAAGTCGACCTAATGTTTAAATGATTTTTTAGAACATTAAGATCAAAAAAACATAACAACAACAAAAAATAATGTTGGATTGTCTTTCTTATACTCAAAAATATTTTACACAGAAAGTTTATAAAAAAGATTGGATAATAACTTAAACCAAAGTTAAAGCACACATAAATTTAAAAAATGACAAACAATTGACTTTGAACCATTTGATATGTCAAATTGTAAACAGATAGTGGTTTTTTATTTGTAAGTTAAAGATGTGTTCACTACAATTTAAATCATTAAATATGAAAAAAAAAGTCCTACCATATAAGTATAAATGTTTAAAAAAATATTTGAAGCCTAAATACTATTTTAGAAATTAAAAAAAAAAAAAAAATTAATTAAATTGCAATTCTTTTGGCAATGTTAAGATAACATATTTATATTTATTATTATCATAGTTTATAAGCTGTTTAAAAATGTACTCAATTAGTCTTTTAAGATCTTAAGATATATATATATATATATATATATATATATATATATATATATATACAGGGCCGGCACAAGTAGGGGTCACGTGGGGGAGGGCCATTTCAACTTTTGCCGTCTAAAAAAAAAAGTCCTCGTTTTTTAAAATTTACCGACTGCCATAACGACATTTGCCAACTGACTTAACCGACTATCCTATCAACAGGGTCTACATTTGCCAACTAACTAGTCAAAAAGGGTCACATTTGCCGACTAAGGGTCAAATTTGCTGACTAACAGTCATTGATGATGGGGGGGGGGGGGTTACACCCCCCCCTCCTATCGCACTGGCCTTGTATATATATATATATATATATATATATATATATATATATATATATATATATATATATATATATATATATATATATATATATATATATATATATATATATATATATATATATATATATTTACACACACACTGTGTTTCACAGGAAGACATGCGATCGCACACAACTATATGACCTTGCAAAAAATACTTTGTTTTGGGAATTTGACCATGGCTTTTGACATGTTTTCAATATTTAAAAATACGCTAAAAAAACTTACTTAAACTTACCTAAAAAAAACTTCATTAAAAAAAAAAAAAAATCGAAACAGAAAATGTAAGAAACACTTAACTAAAGCAAAATATATATATATATAAAAAATCGAAACAGCAAAATATATATATATAAAAAAATCGACACAGAAAATGCAAGAAACACTTAACTAAAGCAATATATATATATATATATATATATATATATATATATATATATATATATATATATATATATATATATATATATATATATATATATATATATAATCTAACTAAAACAAAACTTAACTAAAATGCTTAGTTTATTTTAACCATGTTTTTAATTACATTCGGAATAATTTTTTATCTTTTTTGATGTTTAGAATATTAATAAACAAAGAACAATTTACTTTTAATGATTGTTTAAAAATATAATAATAAAATATACCCACAATTGATTTAAACTATAGTGTTTTTTTTTACTTATTTAAAAATATCAATTTTCATGTAAATGCAAACAAGTAAATAATTACGCATTAAAAAACTTTTTAATTCATTCTTTGTTTTAACATTTGTACTTTTTTTTCTTCAAAACTTTGTTTCAAAAGAATAATAATATTCGTTAAAAATATATAATTATAAAAAAAAAAAAAAAAAAAAAAAAAAAAAAAAAAAAAAAACAGTTTTTTTTATTTAATTATTATTAATATTAATACTTAATATAAAAATTATTAATACTTAATATAAAAATTTATTAGAAGTGTTTTGTTAATTCATTAAAAAGCAAATTCAATAATTTCAAATCAATTATTTAATTGTAACTGCTTTCAAAAATTTGTTAGTTTTTTTTTTTTTAACAAATTTTTAAAATTTTTAAATGTATTAACTTTAATCTTATATTAAAACTTGTTAAAAAAACTTTTGTTGTCGTAGAAAGTTGTTTATATATATATATATATATATATATATATATATATATATATATATATATATATATATATATATATATATATAATATGCAGATTTATAAAACACTTTCTGTGTGTATTACAAGTCTTAAAGTCCTGATTTGATTGCCATCAAATAATGAATGCAATTACGTTGTTTTTATAAAAAACAATATTTTAGGCTTAAGAATATTTAAAAAAACAGCAGCTATTTGAGTTTTATTAGAAAATATGGAATATAGCTTTTTTAAATAATTTTTAAAAAATAACTTTTTTCAACCACAAGCCTAATTTTTTTTTGAAATCAGCATTAGATTTCCAATATTTTTAAATAGTTTTTTTACAATAATTAATTTAATGTAAATTAATGCTGCATAAAAATATCAAAAATCAATTTAAATATTCTAAATGATTAAAGATTTTCTTAAACGTATAGATATCGCTATTTCGTACATAAATTGTGTACTTTATAATGCTTCATATCTCTATATTTATAACTTAATAAATTCACTGGAGAAGTGAGGGGAGTATTTGGCAAGGGAGCCCTAAACATTTTTTTTTTTGGACTGGTACCACTCCAAAAAAAAAATCTTCAAATTCTTAAACTTGAATTAAAACAATTAAATATATTGTAGACTATAGGAACTGTAAATCATGGGATTGGCAAAGGCTTGATGGCAAAGGCATGATTTAAAAATGGTTTTTAGGATTTTCTGGATTGGGACCACTTTATCATATTGAAGGTATAATGGAAAAACATACATTTGATAAAATAAAATCTCCTTTAAAGCAGAGATTCTGCGCCGCAGCTGAATCACTTTTGTAATAGGGAACAACACTGTCTTCTTTGAATAACTGTAAAAATTTATTTTTGGATTTGTCTTTTACTTAAAACAAGGTTGCTTAAATAAGTATTTTGACTTCTTTGAAATTTGAAAATGGAAGTCTGTGCTTATTATTGAGTTTTGGATGAAACTATATTGTGACTTTTAATAAATTTATATTCTTGAAACACCCACATAGGAGGGAGGGATCATAATACTCATGGATACTCAAAATGACTATATAGTATATTAGCTAAAGAAATTGTTGTAAATTCATACACAAACCATACTTTTGTACATAACATTTTATTTCATAGTTTATTTTCAAATTAAATATAACTATAGAAATGTGAATATAACTTTATTGTCAATTATATAATTAAATCAAGATAACCCTGTTTTCTCTGTTTTCTCTAAAATTTAAATTTAATTATATGTGAAGACCTAACATTAGAGTTATCACCACAGAAATAAAATGTGTAGACCTGATCATCAAAGTTATTGTCAGAAAGATAAAATGACTAGACCTGAGCACCAAAATTATAACCTGAGATATAAAATGTATAGACGTGATACCAGAATTATCAACAGAGAAATAAAATCTGTAGAATATTTATTTATGTATAAATAATTAGCATAGTTAGCCATTGCTAAGTGTTAACAACTAAAGCTGTTTTAATAAATATTAATAGTAATTATGCTAATTATTTGCTATAATAATTAATGAAAATTAGCTTTCGATTGTTTTATTTAATGAAAAAATTAAAAGCAAGAAATTATAATTTTTGCACCCAACTGTTAAATTTCATGCAGTAGTGTTGTAGTGCAAGAGCGCTCACCTTTTAAGTGGGAGGTTATTTCAATCCCTATAAGGCCATTCTCAGAGGGTGGTGAAAGGAAATAAATGAAAATAATAACAATAATAAGAAGAAGAAATAACAAGAGCCCTCTAGTAAATATTTTACAACTTTAAAACATTTTCAGTGTCAGTTTGACACTGATCTAATATAAAAATGCCAATTTTATACATTACATGAGTAATCTAAAAATTATATTTTTTTGTAAAAAGATACTAGATAAAAACCTAATCAATGAAACAGAAACTCTAATCAACTTATTTCTCTGTGCAGAGACCTAGCTTATCAAGGTTTTTGTTTCAGAGTTATAGAATTGAGAGAGGATTGTAACCAAAGTTAATGCATGCTCCTCAACTGTATTGGGTTTCTTGACCTTGGGGAGGTAAAGTAAAATATAAAAATTTATTCATATTCAGCATTACATTATCCAACCCTTGGAATTAGGGTATGCATTATGTAATGCTGACCTAATTGCCAACCTAAAAATGTTTGAGATTAGCAAAAATATTTGCCAACCTTTTCTATGTTTTATAATAATCCTTTTGCAGCAAATTTTTTTTCCCAATCTGATGCCAATCTCTAACAGTTTGAGGTCAGCAATTTATTGCCAACCTCATTTTTCCTAATTGATTATCAGAAGTGTAACTTTAAGATCTAAATCTGAAAAGATATGCTGATAAAATAGCTGGTTATAATTTTTATAATAAAAAATGGTGATGCAATACCTGGTTTGGGATGAATGAGACCTGTATCTTTTGCCTTCTTATGATCAAAAGCATTCTAAATCAAAAAATAATATATATTCAAAAGACAAATATATATAAAAGAAAAACAACATATTCATAAATATTTAAGTGATAAATACAAAGATAATACAAATAAATAAAATATATTAAAAATATAAAGATAATAAAAATTTGTCTTTTGAATCTAATGACCACACTCTTCCTGTGAACAGCACTATTTGTTAAGCAAATAGCATTATTTTTTAAATGAACAACAATATTCGTTAAGCAAACAGCACTATTCATTAAGAGAACAGCACTATTTTTTAAGCCAACAGCAACAACACTATCTGTTAAGCTAACAGCAACAACACTATTTGTTAAGCCAACAGCAACAACACTATTTGTTAAGCCAACAGTTAATCGTTAAGCAAATAGTACTATTCGTTGAAGGAATACTACTATTTGTTAAGGGAATATTAGATAGCGTATTTAGTTAATGGCTATTTTTTGAAGATGTATAATTTATGTGCAATTCACAATCATTTGCTTTATATATTTGTATATGAATATATCCAGCACTGGTTATTAGGAGAATCAAGCAAGCAATAGGCATTAGAGAGGGGGCAAGGGTAAATTAAAAAAAAAAGCTTACGTTGATGAATCTGCTAACTTAAAGAAATACAGTCATGTCACACACATGTACATAACACATGTCACACACATGTACATAACACATTTCACACACATGTACATAAATCATTTGAATAATCTTTATGACAAATTTTATAAAAGTATACCTGAAAAAATTTCAAAGTAGGAGATAAATCAGGAAACTGACCATTTTCTATATAAATTTAAATTGAAAATACATAAACTTTATGCATATAAAAAGAAACAAAAAGTAAAAATAAACAAAAAATGCAGTAATGACTCAGGTAACTTCGAACTATTTAAAACTAAATTCGAACTATTTAAAACTTTAAGTCTGGATGCCCTTTTTTTCTTTCTTATTTTAGCAAATTCACAATACTTTGTTCATTAAATGAATAAATTTATTTAACTTTTGATGATAAAGCTGAGAAACAATAGTTTTAACTATTTCTATACACACATAAATGCACGCACATACGCTACAAAAATATAACAAAATAAGGCTACTAATACTAAAAAGATATGTAAATTGGATTGCAGTCTAACAGTCGAAAAGTAATAATAGTTTTAATGCAGATCACATTTAAAAAAGCTCTTAGTGCCTGAAAATAGAAAACATAAACACAAAAAAGGTAATAAACAAAAACTATTATTTTGCAGCAAATAATGAAGTTGCTTTATAACCAAGACTGTTACAACTTTGCTTCATAACCAAGAATGTTTCTCTGGAAAAAGAATGTTTTTCTGGTCAAGGTTTGAATTTCTAAGTTATAGTTAGGAGAGGAGTATAACATAATGAACATCAGACTTATTTTGTTCTTTGATTAAAGTTTCTTTATTTTGTGCCACGTTTATATATTTCTTGGGCTAAACTTGAATAATAGTGTATTTTATTTTGCCCATTATTAATTTCAAATTGTTATTTTTGTTCTCTTTTTATTCGACATTCTTCCAGTGTTGTTAGACCAAGACAGCGGCTTCTTTCCTCATATGTTTTACCAATAACTTCTTGAACTAAGTTAGTTGCTCTTCTCTGGACTGCTTCAATTGCTTTAATGTTTATTTAGATTCCATATGGAAACACCATACTCCAGATGTGGTCTCACCAATGACGTGAAGAGGAATTTAAAAGTGATAATGTTAAGGTATTGAAATGAGTTTTTAAGCTGACCCAATTATTGATTTAATGTTGCTATTAAAGAGTCACTTTGCCAATTTCATTTCCAGGGTGGCCACATAAAGTTTTATGAGAAAAAGAGAATATTAGAGGTTTTTATAGGAGATTTTGAATTTAATTTAGAGAATTTTTTTCGCAAAATTACAAAATTTGAATAAAAATAGAGGATTTTAGAGGATTTTTTTTATAGATTTAACCTCCAAGTTTCCATATAAGTGTTGTTTGGACAGGGGTCAACAATGTCATTTTTTTAGACAATTTTAGAGGAGCTGTGGCTATCCTGATTTTAAGTCTGAGCAGATGATCACTCCTAAGTCTTTCTCAAATTCTACTTTTGATAATTGATGCTCATTTACCTGAGAGTTAAACTTTTTATTTAATTTATTGAGGTGGTATTACTTTACATATTTTTAATTTACCAAGGTGGTATTACTTTACATTTACTCTTATTTAAAGACATTTACCAAATTTCACATCACTTTGATATCATTTTGCTAACTGATTAAATCTATTAAATGACAGTTTAAACATGAACAGAATTTATCTTGCTCATTACACTCCATAACCTGTGTTGGGTGCTTAACATGCTGAACAATACAGTCTTCCTTCATTTCCTCCCCAACTACTTGCCTTACATACTGAACTTGTTACTCAGAACGTTGAACTCTTATCACTGAAAACAACTCTTTCCCAATCTTTCTTAGTCCAGGAGTGAAAGGCTTTGTCTAGTTGAAATATTTAGTTTTCATGTGAGGACGTTTTGTTTCTGGGTCAATGACAAGTTAAAAGTTGATAAATTAAAAAAATTAACTTCAAAAACTTTGGTAAAAAAATTTCTGTTGTATAAGTAAAAAATAATTTTGTTGTAATCAATTGTAACTTTTTGTAAAAAAATAAATAATGTATGTATTTACTGTTGTTAACTGGATCATAATATAGCAGACTTTTAACAAGGCTTGATCTGTAAAAATAAAATAAAATAAATAAATAAAAACCTGTTAAAATTTATTTTATTTAATATTTATAAATATGTTTTTTTAAATTACACTTGTTTAAGTTTAATCAGTTGCCCCATCATGATTAAATTCAACCTTTTCCCCAACATATAACTAAATGCATTATATGGAATCAGATTAACAATATATTAGAGAATTGGGCTAAAAATTTACAATTTTCATAACTTCTCTAAGGTTAAAATCCATAATTAAAATTAATTAAAAAAATCCATACTTAAAATTAGTTAGTTGCTTTTGAAACAAATCAATCACTTGTTCTGCTTTTTTAAAACCATCCAAAGCAGCCAATAGGTCACCTATCTTCTTTTTGCTAAAATAAAACATTAAAAAACTGTTTTTAATAAAAATATATTTAATAAATTGCTAAGAAATATTTCTGCAAAAATAAATTAAAGTAAATAAACTACTCTAAATAAATTAAAGTTTTACAATATAAAAATGACAATCTATTATAATGTAATGTAATATAATATTTAAAAAAACTAATTGTATAGATAACACAATGTAACAAAAAAAAAAAAATTTTCTGTTTATCAAAATTTTTTGATGTTTCTTAATTAATTTGAGTATGCTGAGTCTGAATATGACATTGGATTTTTTATTGCATCAATCGTTTGGTCGTAAAACCAAAAAATCAATTAAACATATAATTAATATAAATCGTTTTGCATTAGATTCTACTTTAGTCAATATAAAACATTTACTAATTCAAAAGTGTTATGTTATGTTACAAAACTTCATGTTACATCATGTTTCTTACATATATTACATAATGTTACATTATATTGTATTGTAACAGTCTCTCACAATCTCAAAAAACACTAAAAGTGAACAGTAGAACGAGGTTTTCTTTTATGAAGTTTCTCGTCATCGCGTATCAAACACCAGATGTAGTCACCCATCATAGCTGCATCCCATCTGCCCTGGTATCTTTTCTCCATTGCAAGAATATCCTGATGGAAACGTTCCCCGTGCTCTTCACTCACATCACCCAAATTTGGTCTGAAAAATTCCAAGTGTGAATGCAGGTAATGCAGCTTTATTGATATTCTGCATTTCATATCTGCGTACCGTACAATTAAGTTTTCCACTATCTCTTTGTAGTTATCACTCTTATTGTTGCCTAAAAAGCTATGAACAACATGTCTAAATGCAGTCCATGCTTCTTTTTCAACAGCAGACATTTTGTCCTCAAGCTCCTTACATGCCAACATAACTTTAATCTGTGGACCAACGAATATACCTGCTGAAATTTTTGCATCTGACACCTTTGGAAACATCTGCCGAATATGCTGGAATGCTGCACTATCTGGGTTTAATGCTTTGACAAATTGTTTGATAAGACCAAGTTTAATGTGAAGGGGTGGTAGTAAGATCTTTTCAACAGGTATCAGAGATTGATTAATAACATTGTGCGAACCAGGCTGTAAATGTTCTCTCACTGGCCACTCACGTCTTGTGTAGTGCTGGTTTGCAGCCCTGCTATCCCATAAACAAAGAAAACACGAGTACTTTGTGTATCCTCCTTGCAGACCGAGAAGAAATGCTAGCATCTTAAAGTCTCCACATACATCCCACTTGTAACTGTCGTAGTTGATTTTCTCAAGCAACAACTTCACGTTCTTATAGTCTTCCTTTAGATGAACGGAATGAGCTACTGGAATCGAAGGAAATCGGTTTCCGTTATGGAGCAAAACTGCCTTTAGACTTCTTGTTGAGCTGTCAATGAATAATCTCCACTCTTCAGGATTGTGAACAATGCCAATGTCATTGAAAAGACCACAAACGTCATGACAATAGCACAGTGATTCTGATACTACATAAAAGTATGCAAATGTTTCATGTCTTTTTCGGTATTTCGAGGTTCTGCAGCTTGGATCTAATAAATTCCATTCTTTCAAACGTGATGTCAGAAGTTCTGCATTTGATTTAGTGAGACCTAAATCTTGTAATAAGTCATCAAGTTCTTGTTGGTTAGGGAAATGAGGTGAATCATTCGGTTCCCTGAAATCACAGTCATCATTGAGTTCATCCGGTGAGTCTACTTCAGAATGATATGCAACTGCTTCTTCGGATTGAGGTGGAGTAGGAACAGGCAATTCATCACTGTGTGGAACTGGTCCAATAGAAGATGGTATACTTGGATAAACTAGAGTCAGCCTATCTTTCGGTTTTTTATACTTTGAAATGTAAACAATGCAGAAAAAGCAGTCATCATGATGGTTCGTCGGTTCTCTCCATATTCTCGGAATCGCAAAGGGCATTGACTTTCGGATTCCACGCAGCCATCCTTCCAGAGTTGATCTGCAGCTACCACAACTGTAGTGTGGTGCCCACGATTTGTCCTGATCTCCCATAGCCATGCCAAAATAAGCATGATATGCAGTAAAGAATTTTGTACCCATGACAATCTTATGTTTAGCTTGTGTTGGACTAATATAGTAACCACAAACATAACAGAATGAGTCAGGACAAAGCTTGCAGGATCTACTAGACATATTCACTACTTCATGTAACAGTTGTAATTAGTTAAACTGAAAATAAACACACGAATATAGTTAAAATCAGCATATATATATAATGTTTTAATTGCATTACACATATACGAAAACTCCGAAATATACTTTATGCTTTTTCTCAGGAAATCTTGATGATAGAGAAAAACCAATGGTACCACTGAAATCAGCATACAAAAATTATGTAAGAAACATTAAAAAATTAACATAAACAAAAATGTTGTTACATGGTGTAATAAATATATATAAACTACCTAATCCAATATATTTTTAGCATAAACAAATTTAAAATTTAAAAAATTTAATAAATTTATAAATAAAAGAGATGTTTTTTTCACTATATATTAATGTTAACAAAATGAATAAAGAGAAAGAAAAAGAAATTAAAAAAAACAACTACTAAATGTTATAATATATATATATATATAACATTATTACTAATTGTTATTCTTTAATTTTAAAAAACTTCTATGAAGTAAATGAATTAATAAAATTTTGAGTGTTTATATTATAAACTATATTTATTTATGTACATTGTTTTTATACTTATTAAATAGCATACTGTTAGTGTCCATTTTTTAGACATGTATGTCCTTTAGAAAGTGTAATCTTTAATCTTGTTCTAATAAATTCAAACCAAATCTATGTTGAGACTTTATGCAGTTTATACTATTTATGCCGTAGTGGAAGAGTGCACATCCCTGGTAGAACTGCGCTTAACTAATATCTCTGTGCAGAGGCATTGTTTGTCAAGGTTCATGTTTTAGAGTTAGAGGGTTGAGAGAGGATTATAACCACAATTAAGTAGCCTCCTTGTTTGTAGTAGTCTTGTCAGCCTTGGGGAAGTAAATTAACGTAAAAAATTAACAAAAAATTAAAAAAAAAAGTGTTAATGTTATTAAATAGTAAAGACTAAAAAGAAATTATTGAGAATAAAAAAGGTAAAGGTTATATTAAATTAAAAAAAAATTTACATAAATGTTATACAACATTATAGATTTAGTATGGAACACTAATAAACAATAGGTGGTTTAACAAACTTGTATTACAAGTGTAAAACAAGTAAAACTGGTAGTACTGGGCTATAGTACATTGTTTGTCAAGGTTCATGTTTCCAAGTTAAAGAGTTGAGAATAGGTTGTAACCATAATTAAAGCAGCTTCCTCGACTGTAGTGGCCTTCATGGCCTTGATGAGGTGAAATAACATATATATATATATATATATATATATATATATATATATATATATATATATATATATATATATATATATATATATATATATATATATATATATATATATATAAAAGCTGTAACGCTAAACTAAAGAATTAAAGATACAAAAGCAAGCAACAAACCTTTTAATACTATATATATACTACATATTGATTTTTCATCAAAAATAATTTTGATTAAGTTTAGAGTCCTAAATGTGAGTCTGGCCCTGGTAGTGGTAGAGCACACACTTCACAAGTGGGAAGTTCTGAGTTTAGTCCCCTACCCTAGTACTATTGATTTAACTTGTTTCTTTACGTACTGGCATTGTTTGTCAAGGTTTATATTTTGGAGTTAAAGAGTTGAGAAATTGTTGTAAAAACCAATAGTAGCCTTCTCGATTGTAAAAGATCATTTGGCCTTGGGGAGGTAAATAACATTATAATATCAACAAAATAAAAAAATAAAAAAAATAAAAAAAAAGCAAGATTTACTTACAAAAACAATGTTAATTTTTTTATATTTTGTCTAGCAAAAACTCTCGGAAAACAAGGAAAAACAAGGCCACTGCATGAAGAAACAAGTTGAGCACAGTACTAAAAGGGATCTCGTGGTATTGAACTTTTCGCTTATGAAGCAAGCGCTCTACCACTAAATTACATACACAAGCCTACCTACGTGGTTACGGCGCCTTTTCTTGTAGACCATAGAAGAAAACCAAAAACATAAAATAGGTCTTTGACAATTTTTAAACAACTGGTTGAATCTGTTTAGCTCAACATAAATAAATATACCAATCTATATGTTTACTTAACCATATTAGACTTTTGTTGGTTTAAAATTCTGTTCACTTATCTTATATCAATAAAGTCTTATAAAACATCCAACATTTAAAATCATATTTGCACTAATAACCTGTAAATCTCATCATTGTAAAAAATAGCTCTGCTGTCTGGATGTTCCTTACTTCGCCTTAAGGATCCTAGAGAATGTACTCTAAAAATAAATAAGTTTCTAAACATAAAATTTAATAAAATTTAAGACATAAAATGTTAACCAGAACATGAACAGAGAAAAAAAAAAAAAAAAAAAGAAAAAAAAAAGATTTTAAAAAATGAATTTGAAAAGATATCTTTAAAGATTTTAATATATATAATTAAAAACTTCTACTATAGATGTAATTCTTTATTTCAAAATTAATTTTTATTACAACATTTCAAGAAAGTATTGATTACTTTGTTATCAAGTATAATACAAATATAAAAAATCCTTAAAAACAAACAAAAATAAAAAACAAATCAATGCAATAGTTTCTATTGATTCAAATATCAAAACATAGGTTTCCAAAGGAAGTCGTTACATAACATCCATAATCCTAATTAAGAACGCCATCTGAAGGTGCACTAAAATATCAATCATCTGAAACTTTCATGGCGTTATATTTTAAGTCTCCCTCAATTTCTGTTAAAATTCCTTTTAAAATTATTCTCTACCTATTCTATACCTCTTCTTTTAAAGTTTTTAATTATTCCATGCAAAATTACCATGGTAATTTTTTGAATGTTCCGCTATTGCTGAATAATTCCATTTTCCTTAGCATGTATTTTTCTGATGTTGGCAAATGCCAGATAAGATTTTAAATTTGTTTCACTGATATAATATTTTTTACAGGAGCATTCAAGTTTGTGCTCACCTGGGTAAGATTTTATAGGAAGAGGTTTAGTTTTTGTGGTAAGTACATGTTGTAAATTTTTTGGTGATTTAAAGACTGGTGTGTAAATTACCTTTTTGAAAACTTTTCTTAACCTTAAGCTAATTCCTGGAATCCACGGTAAAGATGGGAGTCATCGAAATATGTTTTAAATAACTTTACATAAACATTATTGGAAACCGCTTATGCAATAGCATTACTTTTGTGAAACTGTAGAAAACACTCTGCTCAAGTCCTAAACCAAAAGGTCCAGAATCTTCTAGTTCATAAATGTTGTGTTCATATAAAAAATAAATCTAAAAGTGCTTTTATTTCATCAAAAGTAAATTTTGATGTAAAACTAGGATCATTTTTAAATCTCTCAATAAGGAAATTTATTGCTTCCTTTACTGGGACTAAAGGATATAAATTAAAGATATTAAAAGACACTTGGAATTTACCTTTGTCAATATTCTAAAAATTAAATTAAAAATAAAGAGTAACATCCATTGTAGAAGTTTTTATTTATTTATTTAAAAAAATGATTTTATAAGAGTGATAAACATTAAATACCTTCTTAGTATTCTTTCAAGATCAGGAATTGATTTCATAACTGTTCGTGCTTCACTTATTAGTGAGGGAATACTCATGAGATCTTCAACAGCATCTAGTCTAATTTTATAAATAAATATATATATATATATATATATATATATATATATATATATATATATATATATATATACATATATAAAATACATATATTATACATATATTATTATATATATTATTTATACATAAAATTACCGGTTATCTATTGCTGCTTTTCCACACAAAGGTGAACAAATCCATTGCATAAAAGTACGCTTTCCTGTTTAAAAAATAAAAAATAATTATCCAATATATATATATATATATATATATATATATATATATATATATATATATATATATTGAAAAAAATAAAAATACTTAAAATTTAACTGTTTACAATTATTTTATACTAAATATATTTAACTCTTGATTAAATTTAAGTCATACCAAACATAGTTACACATTGGTCTAACAACTGCAACAAGGTTCCATTAGTGTTGCCATCAGAGTTAACTGTAATTTCAAGGTTTGTCAATGTAATGCCATCAAGAACCTTTAAAGAAAATAATATAACTGAATGTAATATAGTAATTATTAATAATAAATTCAATAAAAATTCTATCTATTTCTGTAAATATTTTCCTAACTTCTATGAAAATTCTTTTAATTTCTATAAACATTAATAGAAATGAAAAGAAAGATATAAAAAGAGATAAAATGCTAAGATATAAAAAATGATAATTTTTTTTTTTACCATATATTGGGGTAAACTGTCTTTTGTTGTTGTTACATTTTGATCCATTGGGACATACTCCTAAACAATTAGATAAACTATGAAATGAAACTTAAAGATCATCAATTAAAAGCATGTTTTTAATTATAATCTATATTTACTTAAATTATACTTAACAAAAATTCCTTTTATTTATATTTCTGCAAATTCAACTAAATGTACAACTAACTAATATAATAATAAAATATTTATTGTAACAAAAACAAAATATATAAACAATTGTTGTGCATTATGCTAAAGAGGTAAGATATTAACATTATCTAAAAAATAATTGTGTAAATGAATAATTTTTTAATTATGCTAAAGAAGCATGACCATTTTAATTTACATTAGTTATCTGAAAAATTTTAGCATATTATGCTAAAGAGACTATACGGCTATATTATTGTGCATTATGCTAAAGTATGGATTATTTGCTAAAGTATGGCTTTATTATCCTACACTAAAATAGTCATGCAAGTGTGAGGTAAATTTTTAAACTTTTTAGGGATGTCTTTAAGCAATATCATTATTTTTTTTTTAAATGTTTAAAAAAGTAGTAATAATTAAGTAAATAAAGACATAATAAAAATTTAATTTAAACTTTTTATAAAAATAAGTAAACAAAACTTGTATTATATTATAGAAATAACAGAAATCATGGTATTTTAATAAAAACTATTTATAAAAATAAGTTAACACAACTTGTATACTTTATTATAGAAATAATATAAATCATGGAATTTTAATATAAACTTTTTATAAAAATAAGTAAACAAAACTTGTATATCTTATTATAGAAATGTCTGAAACCATGGAAATTAAAAACTTGCCTAATAACTTCAAAATTCTATTAAGAGAGGTTTTGATAAAAAAACAAACTTCTTTTATCTTTGAAACCAATAAACTCAAAAAATAATAATTTTGATGTATAAAATCCTCACCTGAAATTGATGCATTGAAAGTAACTCATGATCAATGCAGCATTTTTTCAAATACCTAAAATTAAAATAAATAAAAAAATACCTAAAATTTAAAAAATAATAAATTTACAGTTGATTAATGATATAAGATCAACAAGAATACAAGCTATAACCTTAGAAAAAAATAGAAATATAGCAGGGGCACAGTATATATAGAGAAATTTTTTAAAATTAATATAAAGAGAATGTAAATTGCATTATGGTTTATTTCATAAAATCTATTGAATATAAGATGACAAAAAAATAAAAAAACTTATTTTATTTGAAAGGATATATGTAAATGGAAAATTTTTGTTATAGCTTTCTTTTGGGCATTTTAGAAAAATTTTCTGAAAGTGTTTGTACTAAATGCTACTCAATTTTGTGTTCTTTATCATGAACCTATTTTGTGTTATTTATCAATTTACTAGCAACAGGAAAAATTAAAAAAAAAACAAACAAACCAGGTGCAACCTCCCAAAGCACTTATAGCCAGTTGATACTTTTTAGAAACTTCTGTTCCAATTATATCACCTTTAAAAAAAAAAAATTAAACTATTAGGCAAATATATATATATATATATATATATATATATATATATATATATATATATATATATATATATATATACATATATATATATATATATACATATATATATATATATATATATATACATATATATATATATATATATATATATATATATATATATATATATATATATATATATATATATACATATATATATTTATATATAACATATAATACAAATAAAATAGTTAAAATAGTAACAAAAATATTGATGATATTGATATTGATGGTAGAGCATCAGATAACTCAAAAGAATTTAAGTTAGTCAAATGACATGTTCAAAGAAATTACAAATCCCATAAATAATTTAACCAATATTGTTTATCTAATCTTTTTTCCCATTTCCCATTATTCAGCATGATCACATTTGATGAAAAAAAGGCACAAATATCAAGCACCCATGTGAAAATTATTAGATGTCACCATGTTTTATTGTCTAACTTGTCTAATTAACATTAACATCACTTTAAAATTACTTGTATTAGAATATATAATTGCAAAATAACACTTCCTTGTATGTGTATCTTCGATCTGAAATACTTTAAATCTATAAGCATTAAGCAAGAAAGTAGCAATATTTCATCATATTTGTTTCCTTCATGTGAATTTATTAAATAATAATAATTTTAGATAAACAAAGTTAATTTGTATTTGGAGCACATTTGTTTGAGCCATTTACCATGAACAAACCTAACTTAGACCTATTTTATTACTGCTGGAGCTGTATGGACCCACAGCGCTTTTTTTTGGGCACCCAAAAATATACTTTTTTAATCATAAAGTTTACAGTCATTATCTCTTATTTACCTTAACTAAAAGTTAAATGAACAGAACTGCTAATACTTAAATAAAAATTAAAATTAAAATAATAGTTAATATGTTTATTAAACACTTATGATTTGAATACAAATAGTTATTGACTATATACTATATTATAAATAGTATATATAA
>NC_061167.1:38921892-38949392 GCF_022113875.1 Hydra vulgaris | reverse complement strand
GTAAAAAAAATGTAAAAGAATAAACAAATTTAATAAAAAATTTTAAAAGATTATACTGTTACTATAGTTGCTGTTGTTGATAATGATTAATCATTATCAAAGTTGTAAAATTATTACAATACTAAAACATACTCTTTCAGTAAATGCTAACAAAAATGCTGTAGAGCTTTCTTCTGAATGACCTTCAATAAAGCTAAATGTGCGTGTACCTACAAGTGCAAAAAAAAAAAAAAGATTTATCAACTTAATTTGAAAAATATAATAATTAACATAAACTGAATAAATAAAAATAATAAAAAAACTCTCAGTCTTTATTTATATATGTGTTTGTAATATTAATGCAAAACTTTAGACAAATTTCTAATTAAAAATATATCCTGACAAATATAGCACCATATAAATTTCATAGCTAACCTTATATAGATATTAATATTTATACTTTACACTTATTTTATTTGCTGATGGTGTTTAATAGTTATAATACATATTGATTTTTTCTAGTTTTTGACATTAATATTTGTAATAACCAAATAAACTAAGTAACAAAATATAAATATGAAAATTATAATTTACTATTGGCATATTTAAGAAAGTGATTTTTTAAAGTTTCTTATGAAAAATAGTCTATAACTTCTAAAAACAAAAAAGAACAAGTTGTTTATAGCTTTTTAAGTAGGTACCTAACCCTACCCTAATTCCAACATTGTATGTACTTCATCTCTACTAACTTTACGAGTTAGTAGAGATGGATAGACAGTGTTGGAAAAGGGATTTGACAAAAAGAATTTACTGTTGAAAGAAGTCAATTGTCTGTATTTAAATTTAATATACAAATAGACTTCATTTAAACTATTATTCAAGCTGAAGGGGCAGAAAATTATGCCTTTTTTTTTCTAAATTAAAATGCAAGCTTATTTTGGTCAAAATAAGCTTGTGTTTCAATTGATAAAAAAAAGCATGCACCAACTTTATTTTGGTCAAAATAGAATTTCTATCAGCATATATATGCTGATATGTTTTATATTTACATGCGCAATTTGACAACGTTAAATCTCTAAAAACTCTAAAAAAAGTTGCTGATACAAATGATCATACAAAATCAATGCAACATAAATAAAATTATCTATTAGACAATGTTACAGAAGTTGTTACAGAAATGTTTTAGTGACAATCCAATATCTCAATTTAAAAATAAGTATGTTTACACATCAATCAAAATTTTGTATAAAAAAAGTTTTGGATGGATCAGAGCCACTAAGAAAAAAAGATGGAGCCAAAGCCACTATAAAACTATTTTTTTTTTTTTTTGTATTTTAGTTTAAAATATAATACATGCTGCATAGCTAACAGTTGCATAGGTGACAGTTGCATAGCTGACAGTTGCATAGTTGATAGTTGCATAGCTGACAGTTGCTTAGCTGACTACTTGGCTTTTAAAAAAAACTAATTTTTGATCTGAATTATCAAATTTTAAAATTTTTTATAAATATTATTTGAAAAAAATTATTGTTATTGAAGAAAAAAAAAGATTATACAATATATAAACAATTTTTAAAAAAAGTTCAAAGTTTAAAAAAAAAGCTTATGTTGCCTAGATGACAACTTTTTTTTGTTTCTACTTATATCAAATTTGCTTGTCATTGCTTTTTTTATCTTTGAATAATAAAAAATAATTAAAATGTCAAGAAAGAAAAAAAAAGAGCTAAATGCTTTATATAGTCAGTTAAATCTTTACAACATGTTGTGCACGTTGTAAATGTTGAATAAATATTGTGTGCACAACACACGTTGTAAATGTTGAATAAATATTGTGTGCACAACACACGTTGTAAATGTGATCAGAAATTGCTTATATTAAATAAAACACAATGTTTCAAGGAAGATTAATAGATTTGCAGAAGTAGAGAATTAAATAGAGCATTAAATTTAGGAGTAAAATAATGATACAAAGAACAACTTTAGCAAGTGCCAATAAGATTTGAAATAACAAAGTAACAAATGAAAAGTAAAGGACAAATTTTTTTGATTGTTGCTTTTTCAATATAGAAATGTTAACATTGCTACAACGATTAGCAGTAAATAAAAAACTTTGACAGAGGAGAGATAACATTCAAGATGGACTACCTGTTCTCAGCAATCTAAGTGATAATTTTTTGTTTAGGCTAAAATAGATAGTTGGATCATCAGCAAATAGAGTTATTTTAGATGTAAAACTATTTAACAGAATGTTAGGACTAAGACTGGAACCATCTGGTACTTGTAAAGTTAGTAAAAATGAAAAAAAGTGTTATCCACTAAGTTGACTTGAATACTGTGATTAGAAAGAAACAATGAATGATTTGAAATACTTTTGTAATTTAAATTCTAATAAAACACTAAATGTAAATTTAATTTTATCTGAAAATATTATTTAACATAATATATCTTTTACTTTTAAAATATATTTTTAATTTAAAATATATCTTTTACTTTTAAATACTTAAGGTATTTAAAAGTAAATAAAATAAATATATTTTTCACTTTCAAGTTAATAAAAAGCAATAACCTAAAATGAATACATTTCTTACTTTAAATGTAATTAATAACCTAAAAGTTTACTTTCAAGGCACTTTTAAAAAAATGAAAATACTTAAAGTTTCAACATTTTGTTATCAAATAACATGTTTTCAACATGTTATCTGTGTTACACGCGTGATGTCTAAAATATTATTACTTTTTACTACACACTTTACTTTAAAATCTTTGTTTTTGTTCTGAATTCATTTTATAAAAGCTCTTTTTTTTCTTTCTTCACTTAGAAATTTTAATTATTTTTTATTATTCAAAAAAAAAAAATAATAATGACGAGCAAATTTGATAAAAGTAGAAATAAAAAAAAGTTGTCATCTAGGCAACATAAGCTTTTTTTAAAAGTTTTAACTTTGAACTTTTTTTTAAAATTGTTTATATATCGTATAATCTCTTTTTTCCTTCAATAACAATAATTTTTTTCAAATTATATTTATAAAAATTTTAAAATTCAGGTTAAAAATTAGTTAATTTTCAAAGCCATGTAGTCAGCTATGCAACTCTCACCTATGTAACTCTCACCTATGCAACTGTTAGCTATGCAACATGTATTATATTTTAAACTAAAATACAAAAAAAGAAAATTAGTTTTATAGTGGTTTTGGTTTTATCTTTTTTGTTCTCAATTCATTTTTGAAAGACTGCTAAACTTTACTATTGTTACTGTTACTTGATCATATTTTTCAATCCTTTGGTAAATTTAATTTTTTTCTCAATATAAACTGTACGATAAGTATTCGTTAATTTCTTTGATCACAAATAAGATGTTTTCAACATGTTATTTGTAAAAATATAACATTAAATTTCTTTATTACAAACTATTTTTATTGGTAACTATTTGTGGGTCAGAACTCGAGTTTTTATTTTTAAGGCCGAAAAAAACCTTGCAGTTTCTTCAGACCCATGCAATTATTTTATTCAACCATAACCCAAACCTTATCTATGTTGTAATTTATACCTTTTTGTTAAATTTCAATTCACCTACCGAAGATGGAGAAGACCTCTACAGTCGAGGAGGCTACTTTAATTGTGTTTACAACCCTTTTTTAACACTATAACTTCAAAACACAAACCTTGAGGAACAAGGCCGCTATTCAGAGAAACAAGTTGATCTAACTGAAACTCACAACAACAACAAAACAAGCTATTTATTTTCCATAAATCATTTTTTCAAGAATGACACCAACACACACTTTACCTATGAACCTGATGCACCTTGGTAATTGTAAAATTGACCTCTGATTACATTTTTTGAACCAAAAATTGAGAAATGAAATCTTAAAAGTTTATATGTAGGTTATTAGATGTTAATACTTTTAGTAAAACTATTGGTGCACAGTGGTTTAGAAAACTAAATGACTGCACAAAAAACTCTCACCTTTGCTTATGACAGCGCAAACCTCTCTTCTGACAACTTTAGCAGAGCCTATAAAAAAACAATTTAAAAAAAAATTAATACAATAATATTATGATAAATGAAATGAACAAATTAAAAGAACAAGCAATAACAAAAATGAAACATACGCTCATTCATTGCCTGAGGAGTTTCAGTTTGCTCAACTCTTGCAACCCTGTAAGCATTTTTAATTCAATTATTAATGTAAAAAAAATAATTAATTATTCAAGTAAGCATGGTAGATGTAGTGAGTTTTAAAAGTTTTTTAAAGTTTGCCAGTTTGCAAAAATGTTTTTTTTTTTTCAGAATAAAAATTTAACTGCCTTGACATAGCTTAGAAACATTGCAAAGAAATAAAAATAATAATATATTGAAAAATGGAAAAATAAAAACAATAAAATAATTGTTGATTAACCTTTTGGTACATTGCTTAGTTCAACTCTTGTGTATATATATATACACAAGATATACACAAAGTATATACCTTGTGTGTATATATATATATATATATATATATATATATATATATATATATATATATATATATATATATATATATATATATATATATATATATATATAAATATATATATATATATATATATATACTGCTAGATACCACACAAAGTCGACACTGTTTAAAAGGATATTTTAAGGCGACAAAAAAAATCTGTTTTTTTTATTTTTTAATACGTATTTAAAATAAACAATATAAAAATAACATGTTTAATATTTTATATCATAAATTTAAACATGTTTGACCTCTAAAATCCTAAAACTTAAAAAAATCGTCGCCTTTAACTTGCAATATACACGTAAATATACACTAACGTCGCTTTTATAGCTATTTTTTTCATTCTCATTCATATACGGATCTAAACTTAATGCTTATTTTCCTCTAAAAATGTATAAAAAATAAAACTATCCCACATAGATTAAAAACATGGTAACTAAGTTTCATGTTCGCAAATTAAAGGCGACGCGATTTTTTCGCCTTTATATATATGTCACCTTTATTGCGCAATTTTTCATACTAAGTGTAGACTTAACCAGCAGTAATATATATATATATATATATATATATATATATATATATATATATATACACACACACACAAGAGTTGAACTAAGCAATCTGGGGTTGTCTTATCTGGAAAAATAACTTAAGTTTATAAGAACAAATCAAAATTAAAAAGTTTTTTGAACCTACTTATATCCTCTCTGTACGAGAACTTCAGAGTAGCGACCAAATGCAACTTCTGGAAATCCACAATGAGCAAATTTGCCCTATTGACAGAAAAATAAAAGCATTAAACATTTCTATAATATATTTAAGTTATATATTTATACACTTTTTTTAATATATTCTATAAAAAGAAAGTATATTTACAAATATAAAATACATTTATAAATATGAAGTATATTTATAAACATGAATTAAATTTATAAATATAAAATATATTTATAAACATAAAATATATTTATAAATATAAAGTATATTTATCAATATGAAATATATTTATAAATAACAAGCACAAAATTTATAAAAATGAAAAATTAAAAACCATGTAATTAAAGAAACTATGTAATTAACAAAAAAACCTTCATAAAAACAAGACCAAGTTCAGCAACTCCAATCACAGCATCCATGTGATAAAGCTCATAAAATTTTCCAACCTGATTCATTTAAAACCAAAAGTTTAGATGTAAAAGCAAGAAATGATGTTACAAAGATACTCAAAAAAAAGCAAAGAACCTTGAAAAAAATAACAGTGTCAAACAGATCTTTTTTCAACAACCACCATTGTTTCATTCCCTGAATAGTAAAAATAAAGCAATATTAAAAATTCTTTAAAATGGTATATATTTACTAATTTTTATTATTTTGTATTTATTTAAACAAGATGATTTTTTTACTATATATATTGCTATACTTTTTAATATTTATAAGTTGTTTTTATCAAGTCTGAATTCATAAAATAAATGTTCAATAAAAAAGGTTTATGTAATCTTTAAATAAAATCAAGTGCTATAAAAACATTTCCATTTTGAAGAAAAATCAATTGATGTAAATAACACTGAACATGTGTGTGTGTGTGTGTGTGTGTGTGTGTGTGTGTGTGTGTGTGTGTGTGTGTGTGTGTGTATACAACCAACAAAAAAAAATTCTTTTGGATAATTTTTAGGATCCCTGTTGGCTCAATTTAGGGTAAAATATGTTAGGTATTTCCTATGCCTGGTAGTGACCTAGAAACTAATTCTAAAATGTTGCTAATTCTTTGAAATAGTATTTATTAGCTTGAATAATTACAGAAAAGGAACATGTTACAAAAGTTATATAAAAAGTCTAAAGGATCTTTAGAAATTGGCATAAGACAGTTTTTCACTCATAGAACGGTTTGCTATTTCTTAGTGACATAAAAAACAATTTAGAACAAATTATGACTTGCAAAGTCTTTATATTACTGTCAAGAGAGGTCTTGTAAAGGTCTTTAAAAATAATTTTGATCCTTGAAAGTAATCTGCCATAAACACAAACCTTAAAAGCATAAAAAAAAAATTTTGTTTACATTTTTTACAATTTTATATTAAAAAATCTTAATAAAAAATAGTGCAATATGGTTTGAGGGGATGTTGTTGTTTTTACTTTACATAATGAAGGGATGTTGTTATTACTTTTATTAGTGTGGCTGCCTCAAGATTAGCAAGTATAACAGAGACATTTTATTGGTTCACTTTGTATTGCAGTAGAAATTTTAAAGGTAAAAAAGAAAATAAATCTAAATCAGGATATGTCAGGCTTGGTTGGGAAGCGGGTGTGATCGCACTCGATAATTGACCACGGAAATAATATTTAGTTGCAAAAAACCGGCCAGATTTTTTAGTTGTTTTGAGAACATTCAAAAACAAACTAAAAAGCGCATTAAGATTTTCTGGACTGATGAGAGATAGTTAAAAAAAGAAAAATAGCTTTTAACACGAAAAAACTTTGAATAAAGTTATTAGAACTATTATTTTTGAAACGCCGCTCTTTTATAATTTTTCAATAAAATTAAATGAGATTTTTTATATAAAGTTACAACTATAAAGAAACAAATGTTCTTTGATTTATCAAAGAGTATATGTAATTTTTATTATATATACTCTTAATGGGACTCATAATGTTAGGGGAAATAGTCAAGAGGACCATTCGGTATTTTTTTTAGTCATTTTTACGCTGTGGCACATTAAATAGGCCGCCAAAATAATGCCTCCCCGGTTCTGAAAAGTCCAACAAGATTCAACCAATAAAACTAACACTAGATGATTTATTTATAAATAAAAAAGTTTTTTCAACAAATGTTTAAAAAGTTTAACACATTTGTAACAATTCTTTTTAGTAAGATGAGCAAATGAAATAATTATATCATTTAGTTATTGTAGAAATTCAATTAGCTAGATAGAAATTAACTAAAAACTTTAAATTATTTTGTGAGGAGGAAGCGGAAATGGATTAAAAATACAGCTGATGATGTTTAGTGAGTGGGCTTTATAGTATTTAAAACAAAAAAAAGTAATTTTAAGTATAACGAGTTTGTAAGAATGGCTGAAGTAAAAATAATTAAAGTTAGTAAACCAATTTCTAAGAACTTAAATACTTTTCTTTCTTGGGGGAAAGAATCAGTTATCAGGTACACTGAGGAAAATGGATTAGTGGTTAAAATTATAAGTATTAACTTAGACGATAATTAATAATTTCATTGAAAACGCAATTATTATTGAAAGTATTTTTGTTTACAAAATCAATCGCACAAATTGCTTTAAAAGATTACATTTGAATAAAATACACATACACAAAATTGCATTACATACATAAAAATACATTACATACATAAAAATACATTACATACATAAAAAATTTATTCCTTATATGTAAAAAATAAGAATATACTAATAAAATCTATAATATATTTACAAAACGTTGACAAGTTAAAAAATATAAATTTAAAACATTTATTATTGTAAACAAACAATGTAAGTTTAAAACATTTACAGCTTTGTCGATGTGGCTCCATGAATTAAAATAATACTTCGTTTGATAGTATATTCTTAAAATAATTTATGCTAGAAATCTCAACGAAAACGTAACAAAATTCAAATAATACAATTTTTAAAAATATTTCAACCGAATCCTCAGGACATTCGGTTAGTATTTTTTGAATTCTATAGAAATTTTGGTTAGTATTTTTTGAACCAATAGAATTAGTTGCTCGTAGATTTGGCGGGTTATTCGTGAATATTCTTTTTTTATTTTTCCGCACTAAGATGTTTGAGAACATTCAAGTTTATGTATGTTTCCATGTAAGTCCGTAAAACAAATAATTTTAAAATTTACGATAAAATGAACTTATTATTTTGCGGAAAAACAAGGAAACATACATAAACTTAAATGTTCTCAAAACGACTAAAAAATCTGGCCGGTATTTTGCAACTAAATATTATTTCCGTGGTCAGCTTTGAGTTCCTGAAAGAATTTAAACTTCATTAACAATGTTCACAATAGAAATTATCAGCAGAAGCTACTGCTTGATATTCACTAAAAAAGAAAAAGTATTTATTGGACAAATGCTAAGAAATATTTCAAATCACATCCGCTTCCCGACCAAGCCTGATATGTTCAAGTATTATCCAGCTTATATTAAAAAGTTAAGCTTCAGCATTTTAGTATTAAATAAATTGTATTTATTAACTATACTTTTTAGTTTGCAATTGCATCACACGCAAACTGCAAATATTTCTTAGCATTTGTCCAATAAATACTTTTTCTTTTTTAGTGAATAGCAAGCAGTAGCTTCTGCTGATAATTTCTATTGTGAACATTGTTAATGAAGTTTAAATTCTTTCAGGAACGTAGTAAACTACTGCAAGATTGGCATCAAATAAATGAATAAAAATATTAGACTGGTAACATACTCCTTTATATTGTTTAATAAAAGTTTATCATCCTGTTAAGCAAAGTTTAACAAATATGAGGTTTCATCAAAATGAGTGGGATTCTATTGAAACCGTTAAGGCATTAATTACATTAAAAATTGTTTCAAAATGCAGAACATATTGTTTTATGTTTTCATTGTACTTTGACTTTTGTCAATAGCCTCCTATATTTTGGAAAGGTAAGGCCAAAAAAATAAATAAATATATTAAAAAAAAAAAAGTTTTTAAAAACAGACAGAATAAAAATTGAATCCTGCTATTGCATCCACTTTTTTCTTTTAATAGTCAAATAATTAAATCTGTCAATTCATAAAGAACCTGCGAACTCTATATCTAAATCAAGAGATAATAAGACAATCATCCTGGAGCTTAAATTCAAAAACCTTTTAAGAACATAACTACATAAAAACCAGTTTCAATAGTTCTATATAATCTACTCAAGGAAAAATGTTTTGATTAAAAGAAAAATTACAAAAATTTATAGTTTTGATGATCTGCAGCCATATTTCTACATCTGAACCACATATCTCCATTAAGCTTAACAGAGCTTTTTTCTGAAATTTTATTACAGTATTTCTAAGCAAAGAAATGACGAAAACTTTTATTTAAATTTGTTCAAATAAAACTAATGCTAAAATAAAACATTTATTTTTAAAAAATAATATTTTTAAAGAATATTTTTTATAATGTAGTTAAAAAGAATTTTTTGACTAATGCTCTAAGTTTAACAAGAGATGAGAAATCAGATTTCTAAGAAAGTGTAAGCAATAGATTGAGTATAAAATTTTACAAACTTTTATCAATATATCTACAACATATTACCAAATCTATGCCATTGTTATGTTGTTGTTATTTAATAAATGGGGAAATAAATTCATTGAATTTATTATATAGATAAAAGCCTATGAAATTCTGAAAAGGTAAAAGAACTTTTTACTTTTTGCTAATGTGTATCATTTTAACAACTGATGTTTATAATATAGAAAAAAATAATAAATTTATCTATAAAAAAACCAAGATATTTTCACAATTTTCAATATCCTATAACCAAAATTATTGAGAAGGCAGCATTTATTATAAATCAAATTTTAGCAGAGATTGCATTAAAGATAAAATAAAGTTCTTGAAGCAAGCTTTGCAATAGATAAACATTTTATAACACCAACAGTGTTATAAAACTAACTTTTCATGTATGTGTGTATGTATGTATGTATGTATGTATGTATGTATGTATGTATGTATGTATGTATGTATGTATGTATGTATGTATGTATGTATGTATGTATGTATGTATGTATGCATGTATGTTGGTAAGTAGATAGTATGTATTATCTTATTATTATTTTATTGATAACAAAAACTATTATTCTTAAAAAAAAAATCTTACAGGTGACATTTCTTTTGATTGAAGATAAGAATCAGGAACCTAAAGAATAAAAATATATAAATATTATATATAATTATTATATACAACAATAAGTAAAATAGTTATTATATATAAATATATACAATTTTTATTTACAATTATAAGTAAAATAAGAATTAGATATTATTCAAAAAGTGACTGTTTAAGACTGCAAAAGAAAAAATCTTTTACTACGAGCATACTTTGAATTTTCATAGCTTTTATATAAATTGGCTCCAGTGATTTTCAAATCCTATCTGTGGTTTTAGCTGTAGTTTGTAGAAAAAAAAAATTATTAACTTTTCTTCAAACCAAATTTTCAACCAACTGATAGAAAGCAAAGAGGAGAGTTTAAGATCAAGAAAACAATAGAAATGATACTGTAAAATAATAACAGGAAAAAAATTATAAAGCATTGATGTTCAAAGGTTAAAAACTAGATGAATGAAATATGTTTTGAGTTTCATTAAAATGATCTTACATATTCATGAAATCAGGTGTAAGAAAATGGTAAGCATACTAAAGAAACCTCAACAGATTTTAATTTTATAATGGACTGTATGGTTTTCGTGAGAGGTCAGTAATGAAGGATAATGTGAGAAATGGTAAAGTAGAGAATGTTAAGACTGGAGTATATAGTTACATCATCATTAAAGAGAGCTATACAGATTTATCATTATCAGGGAGATCATAAATATAGATGAGAAACAACAAGGATCCAAGGATGGAATCATTGTGGTACCCAAGAATTGACAAAAATTAAGTTTGTGTTTGCGGTTTTGTTAAAGGAGTGTTGTCAAGAACAACTTTAATAGTACAATAAAAATGGAATGATTCAATAACTTTAAAAGCTTAAACAAATACACCATGCAGAAAACCAGTATGTCAGACTTAATGAAAAGCTGTTAATTTGTAAGAGCAAAAGCCCTTGCATCATCACATCCATCTAATTCAAAATAGAACCATGTTATTGTTAGCAAGTAGATTACTATCTAAGAACAATCAATCATATCCGATTGATTTCTTTAAGTATATTTGAGGCTAGTAGCAAAGATGATTTAGATTGTATTTTAGTCTGTAATGATAATAAAGATAATTTTAGACTTTATGTTATGTAAAAGATACTTATGAAAATCATTGACATTAATATTTTCATGTTATTAAGAAATGTTGCAACAAAAAAAAAAATAACGTGAAAAATTTAAGTTTTTTATTTCTCTTTATTTGAAAGATTTTTGGGCTTAAAAAAAATCACATCATTCTTAATATGTTATAAAAAAAAATTATGATTTCTTGTAGTGTAATGATGAAAAACGTTATGCACTAATGTTCTGTAAAAAGAAAAATTTTAAAACACCATCAGAGATAGGGTAAAGTTTAAACTGCTTTTTAAGAAAAAAAGTGTTTAAAATGTCAAAAACTTGCAATTAATTCTATTTTTTAATTATTTCACTATCAATTCTTCTCAAATCTTTTTAATTATTTCACTATAACTTTTTTTTATTAAATTGAGGAATGATTTGACTTAAAGATTTATAATACATATAGGAAATGTTTTATTTTCAAGGATTTGCAAAAGTTCACCTAACAATACTTTGCAACTCACAAATAACATTTTAAAAATAAATTAAAATAATCTTTCTTTTCTTTATTAAACCTTTAAAAAATATGACTTAAATACAATAATAGAGCCCAGTCTCGTTTATTAAAAATAGAGCCATTTATTTTGAAAGTGGCATAAGACATTTTTTTTTAAACAGAGAATTTTAAAGGTTTGTGTTTTAACATGTTTGTTACACCGTTAACCAGAAAAACTTAATTCCAAAATTTCTCAATTTTCAACACAATTGGTTTAAATTATTTAACAAGAAATACCATTGGTTTAAATTATTTAACAAGAAATACCATTGGCTAAAATTATTTCACAAATGAAGAGGTACTGTTACATTGTAATCATTGTTATCAATAACTTGATTTTTTTGAAAAGGTGACTTATGCCATTTTCAAAATAAACAACTCAATTATTAAAAACAAATAAACTAAATAAAAGAAGTGTGTGTTTCTCTTCTAAGTTTTTATACATGTAATAAAATTAATCATTTAATTGAGGTGTGTACAGGTTTTCTAAAGAAGCTTTTGGTACAGATAAAATAAATTTTCTTTTAAATCTTACATATAGTGTACGCTTGTCATAGTCAGGATCTGTGTGTAACTTTTTATTTTTGTCCATTCGTTGACCATCTTTCAGAAAAGGAAGTGTTAAATGAAGATAATCTTTTCCTTCTAAATCTAACACCTCTGCTGATGTTACAGATGCAGCTGGTGTTGATTGACCCTAAGTGTAAAAAAAAAATTTAAACAAATAAGTAAAGGCTCTAAATGATACACAAACAGTTGTTTCTAAATTAATGGTATATGATAAAGAAACATTATACGAAGATGATTTAACACTAAAAAACAACAAAATGACAAAATGACTAAAAATATTTTTATCAATAGTAAATTCATCTTTATAATCTTTTTTTTTTTTAATTTTTTTAAACATTAATGTCTATTAAAAAAAACTAAATAAGGGCTTGAATTAATGCAAAAAAAATCTAATTGCAAAAAAAAATAATCCTATCCACCCCCCCCCCCGCCAACTTATTACTAGACCCACTTTACGGTAATAGGGAAAGGGGTTCGTAGTATAAAATTGTATCTTTTCTACATTAGTTTGTAATTGTTATTTTTTAACGTAATATCTCTTATATTAAAATATTATCTTAATTTTTTCATTTGGCAGAGTTTAAAATAGGGTAAATTACCGTTATAACTTACAGATTATAAGTTACAATTACAATTTAAAGGTTAAGTTGCAGTTATATAATGAGCAAGTTATAATGTAATGAGCAAGTAACCCATTTAATTAAAAACAAAAAAGCAAAAATTACAATATTTAAACCATTTTATTTAGTTATAGAAAAGTATTTAATGCTGACAATAAAACACATAAAAAGTTCTAAAACAACAATAACATAAACTGAAAACTGTTTTAACAATATAAAGAGCTTGTGTTAATGTAAATTAACTTCATGACTAAATTGTTACTGTAAATTAACTTTTTTATTGCTGTTTTATACAATTTATAACATTAATAACAAAAAACGCATTTAAAATAAAATGAAGTAAATAAATAGAATTGTTCTAATTATAATACTACTAAATTAAAACAATATCGTTATAAAACTTTAAACTTCATATTTGTGAAAAAACATGCCTATAGACCATACAAGTCTATAATCTATAGACTTGTACCAAACAAAGAAAAAAAAATATACCATGTTTTTTATAATTTACTATTTCTTGATCAAGCATACTATTAAAAATTTAAGTATAATTAATTTTTTTTATTTAAACGGATTTCAAGTTAATGTTTTTGTTCAATTTTTCATTCAAACTATTTTGCAATAAAAAGCAAAAGAAAAAAAATTTGGTTTTATAAATAAAAAAGGTTGTTTAATAAAAAGTTAAGGAAAAAAAATTTGGTTTAATAAATATATCCTCAAGTTAATAAGTTATAATAAATATATCCTCAAGTATATGCTTAAATTATTTTTTTAGAAAAAAATTTCTTTAAACAGAAGTAACAATTTATTTTTTTTTAAATGTAATATAATATAACTTAATTTTTGGTTTAATGTTTGCAATAGAATGTTTCACTTTAAAAACTATTTTCAAGAAACAAAAAATAATAAAGTATTCAAAATGTTTATGATTTACACCTTGACAAATATGTTTTGGTACAAACAAAAATATATATATCTTTTTTTTAAAACAATATTTCAAAAAACTTTATTTAGAAATTAAAAGTTGACATAATACTGCATAAATTATAGTAAATATTTTGGAATAATATTCCCTTTAATCTTGATGACCATTTTCAATTTTCTTTCAAAATCATTGCACACGACACACACAGTTTCCAACGGCATTTTGTCCCAAATTTTGCTAATAACTTTCTTAAACTGCTCCAATTTTGAAATCTTATAATCGTTAAGATTAGCTAACATGAAGACCATACAAAATAATCAAGTGGATTGCAGTTTGGTGAGCTTGGAGGCCATTCTTCTTTGGTTAAAAAATCAGTCAAACTTTCCTTGCACCAAGCCTGAGTAATGTTAACCGTATGAGAAGGGGCTCCATCTTGTTGGAAGCAGTAGTAATCTTCTCCATACAATTTTTTGGTGTTCGGAAGCGCGTTTTTCTCCATCACTACTTCTAGTTAGTATTTTGCGTTAACTTCTACATCTTTTTCGGTGAAAATCAATTTACCTCTTGGACAGATTCTGTATACACTTTCATAGCTAGAAATTTTATTTCTATTAAATTAAATTACAAAATCGATTTGCATTTTACAATTAGATAACATACCGGTACCTTTAAATATTTTTTGGATGAACAATAAATTGATAAAAAAACGGGAAATTATTAATACAGGTTTTTTCCGGAATATATTTTTAACAGTATAAATAAAACTTTCATTCTCATTTGCACAATTTTCTCAATCTAATATTGTTACTGTAGTTAGAGATACATTTGTAGTATAGGTATACATTTGACTTTCAAGAGAGATCCTCACTATGCCACTGGGTATTATTCTATTTGAAATTTTCTTGTTAAAATAAATTTTAGTTAGAATCTTTTACTATGTATGAACAACATATAAGATATAAACAGAAACATTTGTATGGTTAACTTTTGCAAGTCTTTGAGTATATTAAGTAAATTTAATAGGTTAGTAACTGAAAGCTACTGTAAAAACTTAACTGGTTGTTTTGATTTAGTGCAAAGGTAAATTTACTGTGATGAACTTCAGTAACTTCAGTGCTATCCATTCAGTAAATCAACTTATAACTTTAAAAAATTATTGGCTTCCACGCAAAGATTTAAAGTAATTTAAATTCAAAAGCAATTTTAATGCAATGTTAAGCAATGTTAATTAATAATCTCCGCAAGAGAGCAAAGATCATACTTCCAATCAAAAAAATTTAACGTGACAAAAAAATTTAACTTCATGACTCCTAATAAAAAACTCAGACAAAAACATTATTTTTAACAATGGCCAAAAAAAATGCTAAATAAGAAAAGAAAAATAAGCAAACAAAACAAATCGCAAAAATAACTTTTTAAAGAAAAAACTAATTGTGAAGGAGTGAAAAGCAATTGTGATTTGCAATCACAACACGCTTAATTCAAGCCCTGTCAATTAAAAATGCATTGCAACACAATCCAATACATTTTTTTTTCCTTTATTGTGCTACAATAAAAGATAAAAAATTTAGTACACAATATACACAATCAACACATTCCGATAATATTTTTATACACATCAATATTTTATAAAAAAAAAAAAAAAAAAAAAAAAAAAACAACTCTTTAAAAAATTACTAAAATGTTCACTATTATAAGTTCTATGTAAACACACACAAATAAGCACACACAAAAAATTGCTGACATGGCATGACTAATCCTTTATGAAAGTAACTGAAATCTACTCCATGAAATTGGAATGGATTTTATGTGACTCCATTAAAACTACATAAGCAAGAACTTAAGATAAATAAGTATCAAATATGGAATTTTTTGATTGTTTAATTCAATTAATTAATAAAACTAATTCAAGACCAATTATATAAAATTAAATTATTAACATCTCATTATACTTTACTGTATTTAAAACAAAGTTAATGCATCAAGTAAACAATTTCATATTATCAAAAACAAAAAAGAACTTTAATACAAATTTTTTTTTAATACATAAAAACAACATTAAATCATAAATATTTTAAACAAGTATAAGAAAAATATAATATAAATATAAGAAAAATTATCTCACATAAATTCACAAAGCAAATTGTCAAGTTATATTACAAACAATATAACAATATTTTTTTTATGATGTACATTTTTATCATATGATGTACATATCAGAATATAAAAGCAGCAGCCTTATCTATAACACTTATAATAAGTATTAATTTCAAAATAAAATCTTCATTCTACTAAAAAACAGTGTGATGTTTTAAGAATTGGCTCAATGGTAATTTTAAAAATCCTCAAATACAAATTTGGTCTGTGGTCTTTCATCGGAGTCTTTTCAAGTAAGTAAAAAGTTTTTTCTTACAAATTGCACACTTTAGACAAATACAAACAATAAGTCAGAAAGATTTAAAAACTATAACAAACATTTTATTTTGACTATTTGCATAATTTAACTCTAAATGAAACTAAACCAGTTAAACTAATAACCCAAAAAGATTGATTATACCAAGTAATAGTATCTAAAGATTGACTATATTTAGTATTAATATATAAAGATATTAATATATTAAGCAGTAAAACATAAATAATAAAAAAAGCAAAACAAATACAAAACTTACTGAAGAAGCAAATTTAGCTAGAACAGTTTGTGCTTTATCAATTGATTGGTTCATTTTTTCTGAAGGTGTAACATTTATAGATGTGCTTGCCTTTTTAACTGAAGGTGTAACATTAATTAACTTCTTTTTAATTTGTTTTTGCTGAGTATTAGACGATTTTCGTTTTCTTTTTTTTTTATTTTCCTAAAAATTAAACAAATAAAATTATGAATCAAAACACCAACAAATCTATATAAAAAACCTTTTTAATTTTTTTTATTAACTTTAGCGCCCACTGAACCAAAATAAATCAAGCAAGCAACTAAAATCCAAATCTTTATTTACATGAGAAAGTTTGTAGAATAAAAGAGATTTTAAAGGAGTGTGTGCTTTTTATTTTACATAGGTATGAATGAAGCATAAAAACTGAAATGCCTCTTTTTATATTCACAGTTTCTATTTTAGTTTCAGATTTTTATTTTTTTTAAATAAATAGCATGCCTTTTTTTTTAACAACTGACTGCATGTTATATGACTACATTTTATATGAAAAATATTTGCACCCATAGAAGTGGACGCAAGAAAAACGAAAAAGGCACCACACTTTTCTTAGAATCTAATAAGTTCATTCTAGAATGCACTTATCGCTGCTATTACTTTAATCATGGTTGACAAAGAATTGATCAAAATATTGAAGTAAGTATGTACGTGAGTATCTGGGTTTTACGGCACCAATTTTAAAGTAAAAATCTGTGACCTACTTTTTCACAGAGCGCTTTGGCATAGGTGTCATAAGGATGAGTTTTGTTACATTATTTTTTGGAATCTTATATCAATTTTAGACTTTATTTTAAAAGTAGAAGGTTTAAAGTTTGTTATATGATTGTTGTTTATTTGCAGTTACAATATTTTTCAATAATTTTATTGGAATTAAAAACTTTGTTCTTGTTGTGGAAGTGAATTAATATTAAAGGCATGTTATTTATTTTTGTAATATGATCATTTAATTTTCTACATTGTTTTGTAATATGATCATTTAATTTTCTACATCGTTTTGTAATATGATCATTTAATTTTCAACGCACCCGCCGAAAGTAAAAATACTTGCACTCTCATACTCTATTTTTGCATTCTCTGGAGGTACCCAATATTATGCTTTTTATTGTGACTTGGGAGGCACGTGTGTCACGGTTATGAACACTTAGTATTATTGACTTTTTATTTTAAAAATATGTTGAAAAAAGTGTTTTCATATAAATTTCTTTAAAAGTGTTGTGCAATAATAATTTGTTAAAAAACAGAATTTTTTTTACTAGTAATATTAAAAATATCCATTTAATTAATAAAGTTACCTTATGATACTATATAAATTAAGTGGAAATTGGTATAAGTCATTTAATGATAATATCTATATTCATACCTATAATACTAGTAGAAAAGGCTTATTAACCAGTTAAGTGGAGATAATTAATAATATACTTTAAATGTACGTACATTTAAAAAGTATTATTAAAATGTCCAGCTAATTGGTACATGTTATTTTATGAACCTATTACCAGATAATTTACTTTATGAACTTAATAATAACTTTAGAAATTATTAATAACATACTTTTAATGTATTTTATTAAATATTTTAAGTAATTATTTTTTTCTTATGTACATTCTTCATGTACATTCTTCAAGTAATTATTTTTTGTATATAGTTAGTGGTTGTGATTAGTAGCTGACCTAAGTGAATGATTACAGCTATTTTATTTAGTGAATCATGGGTCCTAAAAAGAGTAGGTGTTTATTTTATGGTGAGGCCAAAATTTATTTAGCTTGTAACTTTGCATTGCCTGCTCAATTAAATATTGAATGTAAAAATGGGCATGTACTGTATATATTTACAACTGATTGCAAATCGTTTAAAAACTGAAGAACTAGTCAATAAGCTTTTTAACCTTAAAATTTGTCAAAATCAGATTGTGCATCTAGTGAATACATCCAAGTTATATGCACGGAATTTTTTGAGAAATTTTTTATAGATATATGCAACAAAACTTTTTCATAGATATATGCAACAAGGTTTTTGCAGGCCAAATATATATACTGGTTTTACAGAAGGAGCTGGAGCAAATGCATCAAGTAAAAACAACCACCAAAAATGAATAAATCTACCTAGCAGATATTAGGTTGCTTATCTATGAGATGCTTGTGTGCCAAGTACCTACACATAGTGTGCCAAATCTTCTCCAAAAAATTGATGAACACACTGGCTATCAATTTAGTCACATTCCGCATCACACTACTGTGGAACAAATTATGTGTGAGCTAGGTGTCATATCAGACTTACAGACTGCGAGATTTTTCAAAAAAAATCTGACAATTGGATTTGATGCGACACCTCAGGACGGTGTTCATGTTAATGTTATGCACTTGACAACCGAATCAGTATGCATGGTTGTAGCTATTGAACAACTTCCTGGAGGTTTTGATTATCAGAGTCACATTACAAAGTCTATTGATAATCTTGCCGAGTTATATAGTGACTTTTACCAGTTACAATACCCTGATGTACGAAACACTATTATTGGAAATATAACTAATACAATAAGTGACAGAGTTGCAACAAACCATGCAACTATCACAAGATTGTATAGAAAAATATAGCATAAAAATTCAAATAAATAAAAAATACTGAGGGAACAGACTACGCATTCTTTTTTTCACACGTGGTATTTTGATTCAGCACTATGCAATATTTAAGATATTTCTGTTTTCTGGCTTGACGTTATGTGGAGAGTAGTAAGAAAATCCCAATTCACAGACATTTTTTATTTTCAACCAAATTTTCAACCATAAATTAATATTAATATTGAGGTTAACATTGAACCATGTTGTGTATAATTTATTTAGATAAGAAATAATTTTTTATTTTAAAAAAAATTGATTTTTTAAAATAAGTGTTAAATTTTATTTCTTGTTATGAAATATTATGAAAAATTCTTAAAATGACGTCACGTGACTTTCTTGCTTCTTATTTATATCCTTTTTCATGTAAATACTTTACAATTTCAAGGTGACCATTTTCTGCAGCACAATTAATTACCCATTTAGAACCTTTATACCCTAATTCATGTAAATACTTTACAACTTCAAGATGACCATTTTCAGCAGCATAATCAAATACCCAATTTAAACATCTATATCCTTTTTCATGTAAATACTTTACAACTTCAAGATGACCATTTTCTGCAGCATTATTAATTGCATCATTTGTACTTTTATACCCTAATTCATGTAAATATTTTACTACTTTAAGGTGACCATTTTCTGCAGCATAAATAATTGACCAATTTGTTCCTTTATACCCTAATTCATGTAAATATTTAATTACTTCAAGGTGTCCATTTTCTGCAGCGCTATCAATTGCTAATTCTGTTCCTCTATACCCTAATTGATTTAATAATTTAATTAAATCAAGTTTACCTATACTTTCAGCAAAATCAACCTTATTACCGTGTTTATACCTATATTTTTTTAATATTGCAGTAATATAATATATTTGAGTTGAAGGTTTTATTAAAAATTTATTATTTTCAATATTATTTTCTTGATTCATTCTTTTTTATATACACAAGAAAATTATTTAAATCATTTTCAATTTTTTTATTTTTTTTTAATGCGCATGCGCTAAGATTTACTTACGCGTAGTAGCGCTTATGTGTAGTAGTAGCATTGGTTTGCTTTATCACTACTAGAATTTATAATCACTACGTGTATCAAAATTATTAAATATATCCATTTTCTACAGCTAAATTATAAAACGATTTTGAACCTTTATACCCTAATTTATGTAAATATTTAATAATTTCAAGGTTATTATCTGATTCTTCGCTTATCTGGTTATTTACTGCACAATTAAATGCATATTCTGTACCTATATACCCGTTTTTATGAAGATATTTTAATACTTTAAGATGTCCATTCATTGCAGCATTATTAACTGCATCTTCTGCTCCTTTATACCCGTTTTTATGAAGATATTTTAATATTTTAAGATGTCCATTTTCTGCAGCGCTATTAATTGCTAATTCTGTTCCTCTATACCCTAATTCATGTAAATATTTTAACATTTCAAGGTGACCATTTTCAGCAGCTTTATCAATTGCATATTCTGTAACTTTATACCCTGATTCATATCCAAAATCAACTGCCGGTCCTTTTCCTTTATACCCTAATTCATGTAAATGTTTAATAATTTCAAGATTTCCATTTTCAGCAGCATTTTCAAAAGCATCATTTGTACTTTTATACCCTAATTCATGTACATATTTTAATATTTCTTCATCATCTTCATCATCTTCATCATCTTCATCTTCATCATCTTCATTAACATATTCAGTAGTTTCTGTAATTTCAGTAACTTCAGTAGTAACTGTAGTAACTTCAGAATCTTCAGTCATTTCAATATCATGAATATTAATATTTAATTTTTCTTCAACTAATCTTAATCTTTCATTTATTGATTTTAATAATTCTTTAATATTATTTTCCATTCTTTTTATATATAAAAGAAAATTATTTAAATCATTTTCAAAATTTTTTATTTTTTTAATGCGCATGCGCTGGATTTACTTACGCGTAGTAGTGCTTATGCGTAGTAGAATTGTCTTAACAATATTATATAGGATCTCTTATAGCGTATAATTCTAGTTCTGTTGCTACAAATGGAAGAGTACTATTTTGTATATAATTATCAAATATAGGCATAGCAGGTTGTCCATTATATACATAGCTCATATTTTGACATACAGGTGCCCAATAACCACCACTTGTATCTAGTGTAAGTACTGCTCCAGAATTCATCATGCTTTTTGTAGTTGTCAAATTTAAACCGCAAAATCCTTGTCCTAATTCTGTACATCCAAATGGTGTATCTGTTGATATGAGTTGTGCAATATTTTGGTAATGCATCGACATCATTGGAAGGAATGCTTGTTTAAATATAATACTATTCCATACACCATTAATTTTATATTTAAGTCTATATTTATAATAGCCATCTTTGTTTTTATACTGCCAATTAGTAAATAATGTACTATATACTTGAGCAGTAGATGGAGTAGAATTAAATACTCTATAGGCGCTATAATAATTGTTAAGAAATAAATATCCAGCAACTTGTCTAACTAATAATACTTCTCCAGAATTATATGGTGTTCCATAACCACCACCATATATATTATTCATTGCAATTGGTATTGCTTCAAAAAATTTGTTTGCTAAAAATATTTGTTGTCTTGAATCATAATGTGCTCCATCGAAATTTGCACTCCTAAGACTGGGAGGCATACCATCTAGAGATATACTAGCTGTATATGGAGAAAAATTTATAATATTTTTTAATGCATCTTGAACTTGAGTTGCTGTAGTTGAGTTTGCTTGAACCCATGAAGATAGCATTTGAAATGTAATAAATAGCATTTTATTTGCTTTTATTTGTGAGATTGGCAATGTATCAAATTGGCTTGATGAGTATGCAATATAATCTCTAATGGTTTGTATAAAATTCATTAGAATATATGCATAGTTATCACACCAACCGGTTTTAGAATCATCTTCTCCTTGACTCCAAGTCATACAGCAAAACTCTGCGTTATAATGTGATGAAATGTAATTGATTTTACGAGTTAAATTTTTAAAACCAGTTCCATACGGCATAAAATAATCATTACTGAAACTTTTAGCAGTTAGCATGCATGGAAGTATCATTAAACATTCATCAGGATTTATCATATTTAATGTATTCGCACCTTCAGCATCTTGCATTATAAGCCCAGCAAGTATTGAGCCATATCCTGCCCAACAATTATTATCTGTTTCATTAACATCTAGTCTCAATGAACAAGGAAGTAACACATCATTTTGTCCATTACCCATCGCAAATTGGACTATTCGTCTGTTCATATAATTTACATTAGTTATTGATTGAGATAAACCCCATTCTCTACCAGCATATGTATTTGATTGACCAGCTATAATCAAAACTTTATATTTATGATGATAAGGAATTAAGCGATCTACATAATTCTTTGTAGCTGTATCTTGTGCATTAGTAGGATCAGCTACATTAATCAATTTATTTGAATTCAAATTAATATTTGCATTCATACTATTTGTTCCATCTATTTTTAGATAGGAACTGCTAGAAATCTGATTATTATCTACATAATTCTTTGTAGCTGCATCCTGTGCATTAGTAGGATCAACTACATTGATCAATTTATGTGAATTCAAATTTATATTAGCACTCATACTATTAGTTCCATCTATTTTTAGATAGGAACTGCTAGAAATCTGATTGTTATCGACATAATACTTTGTAGCTGCATCTTGTGCATCTGTAGGATCAGCTACATTGATTAATTTATGTGAATTCAAATCAACATCAGTAGTGGCTGTATTGCCAACATTAATGTTGATATTTAATCCATCTGTTGTGTAACCATATAATGAATTACTACCGGCTATATTCATACTCATTTTTTTTATATACTATATTTTTTTTAATTCAATATAATGAGTTTTCAATACTTTGAAAATCAACACCTTCATCAAGCTTTTTTAATACATAAAGGCACAAGTGTCCGCAAAAGGAAGTGTCTCCAAACTGAATTCTTTTACTATTATAATAAACAGGACTGTGTAAATATTGAACAAGTTCAACTGGAGGTGGTAATGCATAAGAATCAAAACTTAATTTTTCTTCTCCATCTTTATACCAACAAATCCAATGAAATCCATTCGTACTTGAATCTCCAGTATTTAATATTCCACATTCTTTGTTTTGTGTATTTTTAGGTAATTCATCTCTTACAAATACACCTCTAAAATTTTTAATTTTTAATTTTTTTGCTGCTTTTATTAATTGAAAGTTTGTTAAGGGTACATTTGGCAATATAATTCCTTCAACATTGATATGTTTGTCCATTTTTATTACTTTATTAGATTTTTTTAGATCTTTTTAAGATATAAAAAATTACTTACCTGTTTGCCTGCCTGCTTGCCTGTTTATTTCCAATCAATCTGAAATGAAAAGTTGGGTTCTGAAGGAATCAATGTTTTATTCTCTTTTAATTTATAATGTCCATATGCTAATGTGTGAATACCATCTTCTTGAATTACTCTTTTATCATCTTCTGCACTCAATGCTATTTTGTTTATTTCTTCAGTATAAACATCATGTAAATGAGATCTTATGACATTCATTTTTCTCATTTGATCTTTCTTATTTATAAGGCAGTCTTTATAATCTTCATGTGTAATATAATTTTTTACTACATTTCTCTTTACTCCTTTACATCTCTTTTTATCTTCTTCATCTATTTTGTAAGAATACAACTTTGATCTGAGTCCAATAAATTCCGTAATTTGTTTTCCTGCTGACTCATCTTTAAACATTCCTATTACTTTCTTATTTACACCAACTTTAAATCCATTTTGAACAGCTGGATGATCTTTATTAAATTCACTTGTATCAAATTTACTTTCAATATCATTAGAAATATCTGCATAAAAGTCTTTTATTTTTATTTCATAGATTAATGAATCTGTATCTGTATATAATAGTTTAGCTTTATCTCCATATTTATTTTTCATGTAATCATAATGAAATTCGTACATTAGTGTTTTACTCAAATCTAAAATACACATACCCAAGTAAATAGGTTTGTTATATACAAGCTTTGTTCTTTTCATATGTATTGCAATTAAATTTTCATCAAATATCGTTCTACTTTCATAATTTGGTTTTGATGATAATTTAATAGCTTCTTCTCTTTTAGAAACTAATCTCACATCAACTCTGTTTTCAATGTTTTCCATTGTTTTTCCAAACACTGAATTGTTCATAAGTTTGAAAAAGTCCTTTTCAAAATCATTTGTTGCTTTTGTTCTTAGATTTGTATTGAGTTCAATGTATTTACTTAACCATGCACTTTCTTCAAACTTTATTCCTCTGTGAATTTTTGTTATTTTCATTCCTAATCTTTCATACAGTTTTAAGTTTTCATAGTGTATGATATAATTTTTCTTATGATTTAAATTAGGTATTAATTTATCAACTTTGTCTATTTTTAATCTTTCAGGGGCTAGAGGATAATCATTATGAACATCATGTAAGTGTTCAGGATATTCCAAATCTACATCTAATATGCAAGAAGTAGATTTCCAATTTTTTAATTCTTCTTCATACATCCATTCAAATCCATGTGTTGGAAGGGGTTTGCTCATAGCCCACCCATATAAATTATTTGCATCTAGATACTGTATGTAAGTAGATTCTTTACTTTCATCATAATTTTCAATATATTTATTGTTAGCAGTTCCTAACCTGTTAGAAACCATACTAATTCCACCTCTTATTCCTTCTTTTATCATTAAGATCATATCATAATCACTTAATAATTCTAATTTTACTTCTGTTATTTTCAACGCAGCGTCCCAAGCTAATCCTGGTGCTGTATAGTACCAAGCAGGATCTAATTTGTAATTGTTAAAACAGACATCTCTAAAATTTTCAAAGACATCAGCTAGTATTAATACATCAGATTCGTTATATAAATTATGGTAATCTCTAAATGTTTTACATTGAAACTTTTCCCATACAGTTTGAGCATGTAAATAATCTTCATCACTTATTCCTTCATCATTTAATCTTGAATAAAATGATTCTTTTGGTGGTAATTGTGTTTCATTTAATTTATCAATAGAGTCAACCCATTCATAAGGATAAACACCTTTTCTTAACAATAAATTGAGTTCATTTCCAGAATAGTATTTACTCAAATTTTTACATTGATCTTTTGACAAACTTTTAGTTAAACTATCTAAACTAGCAGCCATAAATTTAAAACTATCGAGAAAACGTAGATGCAGTTTAACTTCAACTTTTTTACCTTCTCTATTCATAAATTCATTTACTTTAAGTTCTTTAGAAAAGCTGATATATTTTTCTTCATTGTTGGGTATACAATTTATTTTTCCTCCTTCTGACAATTTCTTTATGAACAAGTGAGAATCATAACCAGATAAATTGTGAAATAGTACTGGAATGAATTTTGGAATTTTAAATTGTAAATTACAATCACTATGCGCAGCACCTCTATATTTTCCAGTAATATGACAATGATCTCGTACTTTATCTTCATTAAGATCTTTTTCACAAATATGACAACTTTTTGCATTGTTAAATTCTTCTTTGTCTTTACAAGTAAATATCATATCTTTTGGAAACTTTAAGTACTTGTTATAAATCTTTTTTACATCTTCTTCTAGCATATTAACAAATTTTTGTGCTACATCTTCATCTTCATTACTTGCAGTGAATGTAACTAGTTTACTTTGATATACACTTTCATCGAAGCATTTAATATAGTAACAAAATGAACTAGGTGTATGCTTTTGGTACTGCTTTGTATATGATTCATCTGGGTTAGGTGTACAAGTGTTGATTGGTTTTATAACACTTTCAAAGTCTGCATAGACTACAAAGGGTACTCTCATAGACTTGTTATAATTTTTAAACTCAGTCATTGTATTTGGTTTTGGAAGTTCAATTCGTACTGAATCATGATTATCACAATACAATTTATGCTTTGATAAAGATTTTTCAGTACAAAATCCTAACAAGCAATTTCGACAAAAGTGCATAGCATGTCCATCTTTAGATATTTGTGATGAAAGTAATCTACTTAGATTTTTTATTAAACAATAGTGATTGGTTTCATCATTTGAAATGAGTAATAAATCTATTTGATGTTGCCTATTTTTCTCATTTGATATTCTTAAAGGATAAACAGAATTTTCATAACCAAATACATTAACACTGATGTCTTGATTATTTTTCTCAAATTGAGTAATCTGTTGTAGTGATACTGGGAATTTTATTTTTTCCCAATTTAATTTCTCAGCTTGTTTTTTTAAATCTTTATCTATTCTTTCAGGATGATCATCTTTAGGATTTAAAAATCTAGCAACACACCACTTAAAGCATTCGTTGTCTTCTTCATTCTTCATATTAATAATTGCTTTTTTAGATGCCAACTCTTTAGGAAGAGGAATGTAAGATTTTCCTTTAAGTGGTTTATATTCAATGATATTTATATCCATCTTTTTAACTGATACAAATCTCCAACTTGATCCTAATTGTTGAAATGCTGACAAGGATTCTAAAATTTTTTGTTCAGCTCTTTCATAAAGTTCGTTTAAATCTGTTGATTCTAATACAACTTCTGCTTTTGTTGAAAAATGTTGCAAAATTGTTATAGTTTCTCCTGTTTTAAGATCAGTACGCTCCATTTCACATGAAAGAACAATGTAGATCTTTGATCCTTTATTACTATTTAAAATATTTAATACATTATTTTTAACTGATTTCATATAAGATAAAGCATCAGCTCCTTCAACTCCTTCAGCTGAAAATTGTTTAGTTATATTTTTAAGAGCTGATTGTGTTAATTTAAATACTATTGGTTTTCTAAGTCCAAATCTTTTATACAAGTTTGAAACTGTTGACTTTATTGATGTAAGTTTTTCATTAGCAACATTTTTAATAGGTTCAGGAACATAGTCAATAATCCAATTAGCAAATGAATTCACTTTGTTCTTAATGGTATTAATATAACTAACTGGAACATATTGTGTAGGTGCTAAAGTATTTTGTGTAATATTATTTGGAATAGGCATATCTAATATAGGAGTTGTTTGCT
>NC_061167.1:38908684-38920892 GCF_022113875.1 Hydra vulgaris | reverse complement strand
TCTTTCTTCATTAAGCTCAATCCACATGTTTTTCAAATCACAATGATCAAATATTGAAGAATTTTGTTCTTGATTTCCTTCTTTATTTGTTTGAAAAGCAACAAGTATATGTCTTGGTTTTTCAGTTGTTCTTAATCCTAATCTCCAGTCAAATGTTGTATTTTGTGGAACATTAGTTCTATCTAAGAACCTCGATCTAAATCCCATATCAAGTATTTCTTGTGATTTAATTATTTTAACAAGTTGTAAATTTGCTACATCAGATGGAGTTGCACGTCTCATCATTAATGATATTCTAGTAATATTTACTTTTCCTGCAGCTACACCAGCAGCTCTAAAAATTGCATTATCATCATTTCTTCTTAGCAGAAAAAGTTCATGCTTTAATCCATAAAAAACTTTATCATAATCATCACAAAATCCAAAAATATGACTTAATGGAATACTTAATTCAAATGAACCTTTCGTAGTTGGTTTTTGAATGATAAATTGCTGTCTTGCTGAAAATCCTATATTATTAACTAAATCTGCTGTTGTTGTATTATCTTTAAACCACAATTGATTCATTGCTTTTGATTGTTGAAAGTTATTTGAATAATTTAACATTCCAAGCATTGTAGTTGCTATACCTGGATAATTAACTGATTCAACGATTGAATCATAGAACCTATATTCAATTCTTTCAAATAAATGCATAAGTCCATTGTGTGTTAGTGTTATTGCATCTGTATTTGCATATGCAGTTCCATCTGCTTTTACAAGTCTTCCTTCAATTTCTAAATAGGATTCATGTGGATGAAACAAAGAATCACTGTTTTCAATAAAAATTCTTATTTCTCCTAAATTTAAATTTGAATTAACAGAAGGTGTAAATTCATATTCTTCATATTTTTTAATCTCCTCATCAATTCTCAATTTATCAGTAATATTAAATATATCAGATTTTACCATTTTTATATATACAATATAATTTTTTTAAATCACTTTATGCTATTTATAAAATTATATTATTTTAAGCCCATCGCCTTTATGTTTTTTAACTAAATCTTGTATTCTAACAGGTTTACTTTTTATTGACGATCCCATCATGATTTTACTAATATCTGGCACTGCTTCATTTAATTTATTATCTAAAGTATTTATTAAATTTTTAAGTTCTTGTTTGTTTTCAGGTGTCATCTTTGATGATTTGTTTACATTTTCTATTAATTTTTTACCTTTATTTATTACAATATCTTTAGCAGTAGATATTGCAGAAGTTGCAAGTTCTTTCCCTGCTGACTTTGCTGCATCTACAGCAGTTTTTCCCAAATCTGTAGCAGCTGCTTTACTAGCCAAAATACGAGTTGCATTAAGTGCATTACTTAATGCTTGCTTATTAATCATATTCATAAAAGGTGTAAATATACCACTTCCACCTACTTCATACTTGTGAGTATATGCTTTATTATTTATAACTAACATTTTATTTACACTATATATTTTTTTAATTCATTTTTAAATGAATCTAGGTTTCAAAGAGACTTATTTAATTATTGGTCCATTTTTATTAAAATGATTAGTTAACATTGTTTTCATACCAGATAATGCTCTAAAAAAATCAGAAGATTTTGCTTGATTATACATATTATTTATATCTGTAAATATTCCACTTCCACCTCCTACATACTTGTGAGTATATGCTTTATTATTTATAACTAACATTTTATTTACACTATATATTTTTTTAATTCATTTTAAATTATCTTTTTTTTTTTTAAAAGTTCATTTTGTTCTTCTAAAAGAGATACTTGTTTTTCTAAAAGATGTTCTGATTTACATTTTGACACAATTTCTTTTATTTCATATTCAATACTTATCGGCTCTCCTTGTAAAGTAAGTATATGCCCATCTTGGTCCATTATTGTTGTTTTCATATCCCAAATTTTTTTTGATAATAATCTATAATAAGTTGGATTATTCGGTACTTCTACAATTTTATAACCCACTGGCGTAGATGGATAAAATGAATATATAACATTTGAATATGCACCATCTATAATTGACCCTGTTACAAGACTATTTGTTACATTAATAGTATTAACATGATTTATATCTATTACTTTATCTGAAATATATACTTTTGATGAGTCAAATGTTATAAGATTACCATCACGATCTCTATTATTAAAACCTAAAAGGTTTTTTATAGAGTCATCATCAAGTTGTATTCTAATATTGCTATTTTTATTAATAATAATCTGTGATCTTTCAGTATTAAAATTTGCTTCAAATATAATAGATGTAGGATCAAGTCTTATACTATCATACTTTTGTTTTTTTTTAAAATTTTCAATATCTGTGCTTGGTACATTTTTAAAAGACTCTTTATATCTAGCAAGTTGATCTTTAAGAGTAGTCATTACATATCTAGTTACAATTGTATTTATATTTTTAAGTTCATAGGATCCTGTTGGGATCTTAATTTGTTGAAAACCGGGATTATCACTAGCTTCTATAGTAATATTTATAGTATTGTTCATTCCTTCAATAATATTTGGAAAACTATTATAAGTCATTAATTTTTTAAGAGCTATTCCATACTCTTTATCTGCATCTAGTTCAATAGGTACTGTCATATTAGTATTTATAACAGTATCGTTTGAAGATATATGTATTGTTATTGACATTTTTTATATATGTCATAATTTTTTATATTGTTTTCAATATAAAAAAATTTATATGGATCTACTTTCTCTCTCTTATATGAAATTCTATGGTATAACTTTCATTATTAAAATCTATAGGTTTATTAAAGTTATCAATGATGTCAATTTTCATTTCTGAAATGGATTTTGTTTTTAACGGAAAATATTTCTTTGATATCGGTTGTTCATTAATAACTGAATTTTTGGAAACAATAATTGGAATAAATGAATACATTACAGTCGTTTTCTTAGCATTTCCATTATTAGATACAATTTTTCCATCTACAAGATTATTTAATATATATACTTTTTTGTTTTTAGTTGAATCGCTATAGAGAATAGTTTGAAATCTATCCAATGCCATTTCATATTCTTTATTTTCATCAAGTTTAATAATATCATCAAATTTAATTATAACTGGATTTTGTTTATTTTTTTCTATTTCAATATACATTTTTATATTTATAATAATTATTTAATTCACTCTTCATCTTCGCTTTCTAAGTCTACATCTTTAATATAAAATCTTTCTATCTTATACTTATTTTTAGATACAACTGCATCTAATAATTTTACTTGAATAGATTGAATCATTGATCCTATATATATACCTTCAATTGCTAAGCATCCAACAACATCACATCTTTTTTTAATAAGACTTTCTCCTAAAATATCACCATTTTTATTTCTGAATACTTGATCCATCTTTTTACTTTTATAATCTGTTGGTATTTTTGCATATATAATTGGAGATGCTTTAAAATCATCATTTCTATACTTTAAAATATTCAAGTTGTTAATATTTAAGCTTTTCATACCCCCTTTTTTTAACGTTGCTTCATTTTCATTCACTTTATCTCTACAAAATTTTTCAATAGCTTCAATAATTGCGATAAATATATCATTTTCACATACAAAAGGAATTGAGTATCCTGTAAGTTCTTTTGTTTTCATGTCTCTATTTTCACAAACTCCATATGATAACGATTTTGGAGTTTTTACTCTTAATGGTTCTGAAAGCTTATCATTATATTTGTATTCAATTACTATTTTTTGATATTGAACAGGTTTATTAAATTTTTTTATTTCTTTTACATATAAATTTGCTTCATCAAAATTTTCAATATCTACATATGTCATTCTTTTTATATAAAAGAAAAATTATTTATATCATTTTCAATTTTTTTAATTTTTAAATCATTTGCTAGAGTTGTAATTTGAAGTTGTTGTCGTTACAGTGGTATTTGTATTAGCATTACCAGAAGTAGCTGTTACACATATATTCACATTTACATTTGAGTTGTTCATTTTTTTAATAGTAAAAAAAAAATTTAAATCACTATGTGAACCGGGCTTTGTCAAATATTTTTCAATTCTGTATTATTAACCCATGAGTTAAAAGTATCAGGATACCCATACCACTTTACTAATGATTTATTACCTTGTTTTTTAATAACCTTTTCAATTCTAAATATCTCTTGACTTGTTTTTTGAAGTTCTTGTTCATAAAAAGTACCTTGTATTTCTTCATTATTGTAATCAGTTATTTTATAAGTAGGTGGATCTGTGTATTGAACTTGCGATATAGTAAATACTTCTTCAGTCCATCTTGGTGTGTATCCTTTTTCAAATGCTCCTTTCTTTTTAGTTATTCTCACTTTATCACCTATTGAAAACTTGGGTTTGATAGGATTAGATATCACTTTACCATTTAAATTTAACCAAACTTTATTTTCATTCTTTTTATTGCTTGCTTCAGCAGGTGTCATTTTAATTGAAGAATGCTTTGTGTTGTTGTATTGATTTACCATTTCATCTAAAACATCAATGTATTTTCTAGTTGAATTAGCAGAAAAGTATTTAAACATTTTCTCTTTCATTGTTCTATTCCAACGTTCAACTACACAGCTTTTTTCTTCATTTTCAGTTGAATAGAGATGAACACCTAATGCTTTAACATGCTTGTTATAAAATTCCAAACCTTTATCAACCCATAATTTGGCACACTTTCTATCTTTAAATATTTTATTAAATGCATCAGCAACTTCAATTCCTGTCTTACTTTTCAATGGAATTATCCATCCATACTTTGAAAATATATCAATGACCATTAATAAGTATTTTATACCATTATTAAATTTAGAATAAGCTTGCATGTCAACTAAATCAGCAGCCCATATTTCATCTATTCCATTTGCAATTACTTTTCTTTTTCTAAAATGTTTTATAACAGGTTTATGAAGTTCATTTGCAAGTTCATCAGTCCATTTCATGTTTTTGCTTTTTTTCCTCTGCGCTTGCAGTTTTTTTGACATAATTCTTTAATACTTATTGGTTCTTTATTTCCCATACCAAACCTTACTTTAGCAGATATGATAGGTTTTATAATCCTTCTTTCTAATTTTTCACGAGGTGTAGGATTAGGTATAGCATCCATTTGTTCAAGCATTATTTTATCAGCTAAATTTCTATTCTCTTTATCTGTAAAATGTTTATAAGCAAGATCATGAATATAAGCTGTTTTATCAACTCTATCTACAGGCATACTCCATTCTTTAGGCATCTCAGTTGAAGTTAATCTTTCATCTAAATTTGTACCAGGTCCTGCAAAGTTCATCCCTGGTATATGCATTTCACCTGGAAACTTTTGCAAAGGTAATTTTCTATTACTTGTGAATTTATTAAGTGATTCTACCAAATCACCTCCTTTTTGAGCTCCTTTTATAAATTGACATTTTCTTGTTCCACAGATTGCACAATTTCCACATTGCATATTTCTTTTGTTTTTACTCATAGCATGTTGTAAGTTGAGTGTATCTGTTTTGTTTTTACATTTAACGCAATACATTTTTTATATATGTATTTTAATTTATTTAATTTAAAAAATACTTTTCATAAATAAAAAATGGAAATTATAGATTTATCATGGAATGTAAATAAAAGTAAACGTCAAAATAATGAGTTATTGCCTAAAAGTATAAGAGGGATTATTGTTGGAAAATCAGGTTGTGGAAAAACAACATTATTATTAAACTTGCTATTAAGACCTGGTTGGTTAGACTATAATAATTTACAAGTTTTTGGAAAATCTCTTTTTCAACCTGAATACAAAATATTAAAAAATTCTTTTGAAAATAAATTACCAAAAGAAGTTATTCTTAAACTATTTGAGTTGCAAGATCAAATAAATAATAACAATGTAAATCCAGAGTTTGTTATTAAAGACATTTCAAGAAATTTAAAAGATAAAACAGATATAGAATGTAAATTTTTTGAAACAGCAGAGGATGTACCAGAACCTGAAAATCTCAACTGTATTAAAAATAATTTAATGATATTTGATGATTTACAATTAACAAAACAAAACAAGTGTGAAAAGTACTATATAAGAGGAAGACATAGCAATTTAGATTGTTTCTACTTGGCACAAAATTATTTTGAGTTGCCCAGGAGAACGATACGAGAAAATGCAAATTTTATTTGCTTGTTTAAACAAGATTCTAAAAATGTAAATCATATTTATAATGATCATGTTTCAAATGATATGAAATTAGATGAGTTTAAAAAGTTTTGTAATGAAGCTTGGTCAAAAAAGCATGGATTTGTTGCTATAGATTTGTCTTCTGATTTATTAAATGGAAAGTATAGAAGTGGATTAGATTTATTTTATTATCCAACTTCGTTGTGGAAACAATAAATATATATTTTTTAAAAAATATATATTTTTATGAAGATCAAGTTCCTAAAGAAGAGAACCTAAAAAGGGTATTTTCTTAAATGGAGAATTATTTCCTAGTAACAATCCTTTACCTACTGATGAATAATCATTTCCATTTTTTAAATAATATCCGTCTAAATAATTATATCCACTATTCCATGGGTTTAAAAATACTCCTTTTCCTGCTTTTATAATTTTAATTCCATAACCATTCTTTTTTCCATAAATAATACCTTTTCCAGCAATTTTATTAACTATAGCATTTCCAGCTGCCCCTGCTGCTCCTGCTATTGCTGCTGTTGCAGCAGTCTTTGCAATTATTGGAGCAGCACTTGCAAGTGCTGTTCCAAGTAATGCTAGAAGAGGTAAAAATCCACCTCTCTTAATTGGAGAATTATCTCCTAATAACAATTCTTTACCTATTGATGTATAATCATTTCCATTTTTTAAATAATATCCGTCTGAATAATTATATCCACTATTCCATGGGCTTAAAAATACTCCTTTTCCTATTTTTCTAATTTTAAATCCATAACCATCCTTTTTTCCATAAATAATACCTTTTCCATCAATTTTATTAGCATTTCCATCAATTTTATTATCATTTCCAGCAATTTTATTATCATTTCCAGCAATTTTATTATCATTTCCAGCAATTTTATTATCATTTCCACCACTTTTATTAGCATTTCCAGCACTTTTATTACCTTTTTTACCACTTTTTTTAACATTATATTTAAGTTGTGCTCTACTCAGTAAAAGTGTTATACCTTTATTTTTTGAATAGGCTGCTGCCATTCTGTTTATTTGTGAGTCTGTTAACGCTAATTCGTGTTCACCATTTAAATCTTCATATGATAGTTTTATACTAACATTAGTATCAGATTCAATTGCGTTTTTAATTTTTTCATTCTGACTATCTGACAGATTGATATTAGTATAATAGTATTTTGTCATTTTATATATAAAATAATTTTTTAAATCACTTTGTGATTATTGCTTTCTGTAATGCTTTATACTCATTATCATCTATTTGACCCTGTCGTAACAACTCATCACAAATAGCAACAATCTCATTCCTTGTTCCAGTATTTCCTGCATGTAAACCAGCTAAGCGTAATTTAAGCATATCAAATAGTGCATTTGGATCACTAGGAAGAATAACAACTCCTTTTCCAGACTTTCCAATCATCTCTTCCCAAATAGGTTTTATTACATTAGTGTACTTATAACTTCTAGATGATCTTGGTTTTGCTAAATTTAACTCAGAGCGAATTGCATCTGTTTGATCTAAAATTTCTTTATACTTATTACGATCATCGTTAGTATATTTAACAGGATGAGATTTTACTATAATCTCCCAAAGACCTGTTGTACCAATGTATTTTTTACCTTCAATAATTATATCATTACCTTCAATAATTATTGGTTTTTTACCAATGTAAAATTTTTCATTATTTTCATTGTAATGTATACCAAATATGTCATCTGATACTTTTTTACTATTTTTAGTTGTATATAACTTTAGATATTCTGCTGCGATAGGTCCTAATCTCATGTTATCTACAACTTCAGGTGGCATGATTGCTTTAGTTTCAGAATCTAGTAAAGCAGGATAATTTGAAAAAGTATTTGCTATTTGATTAGCTTTATTTTCTAATTTAGATATACCTTCTTTTATTCCAGATTGACTATCAATTATTGGTTTGTACATTTTTTCCAAGTTTGCCTGTAAAGCATCATATCCTAACTTTTCATTAATAGAATCTTGATATACACTTTTCTTTAAACCCTCAAGTTCTTTTGCTATTTTTAATCTTGCATCAATATCTGTAGCTTTTGCATACATTTTTATATAAGCAATAATTTTTTAAATCAACATATATTATGTTTTTTTAATACATAATATATGTTTAAGTAATATGTTTTTTTAATTATTAAGAGTATTATTCATCACTCCTATATTCTGATTTTTGTTAAATCTTATATTTAGCAATTCCATAGTTTCTTTCATTGCTTTCTCTTTACCTTGATTAATGAGTGACTCTTTAGTCTGTTCATCTATATCATTCTTAGATTTTGTTCTAATTTGTTCAGTCATAGATTGAAACTTTTCAAGTTCTGAAAGTATCATATTAAATTCTGCATCATCAATATATTGATCTGATATAGCTTTAGAAATAAGACTACTTATTGTATTTAGTTTTGCATCAGCTAGTACTTTAATCTTTTCATGCTTTTCTGCTTTTATTGTAAATTTTTTATTAACTTGTGATCCTATTAGTGATAATACACCCATACCTAATGCTGCACCTTCACATGCAATAGCTACTGGTGTACCAACTATTGTTGTTAAAAAACCAATACCAACAGCTCCTAATGTCATAGTGCTTGCTAGTAATGTATTATCAACTGCTGAAATGATTCTAACAGCTCTGTGATATTTTTTACTTAAAATCTCTCTTCTTTTCCTTTCACATTCTATTTTATCTTGAATTTCACTAATCTTTTGTAATCTAAAGTTATGATCTGAAATTGGTGGTGCAGATGGATTTTCTGAAAACTGGTTAAGATCTGGATAAAGCTGCTTACATTCATTATATTCATTATTATATCCATTATTACATAGCATTTCTTTTTTCTATAAAGAAAAATTTGTTTTAAATCACTTTTGTTATCAATGCTTCGCTAAATCACTTTTTACCAAAATAAAATATATCTTCATCAGATTTATCTTTAATTACTTCTTCTATACTTGATAATAAAGATTTTACAGATTCTTTATCACTTTTCTGTTTAGTTCCTGAGTCATTTTGTTGTCTCATTTGTTCTTCTTTTGCATGTTCTAAAGCATCTCTATGTGATATATAATTTACATTTAAAATACCATTATAAGTTGATATACAACATAACAAATCTCCTTTTTTAATGTTTATATCTTTTTTATCGTTATTATATACAGTTATTTTAATATCGTCAGTAGACTCTGTTACAATAGAATTTAGTAAATTTAGTTCTGGTTTATAATTTTCTGCAATTGAAATCACTATATGTCCTTTATCTATTTCAACACCACACATTAAAGAAATGTTATTATATGAATTTGATTTTACTGTAAAATCTTCCTGTGCGAATACTTTAATATGCCTATCATTTATTGCTCTATGTTCTAAATCTGAATTAATATAAAAATTTATTCTATATTGTTCATTCTTTTCATAATATAAAAACATTCTACTATTATACATTTTATAAATGTAAAGATTTTTTTTAAATCACTCTGTAATCCTCATATCTATTTTGTTTTTAAAGTTCTTGCAATATAATTTAAAATGCTTTCACCTTGATGTAAAAAATTACACTTTTTATTATCATTATTTTTATATATTAATGTTTTTTCTCCTTTTTTATTTTTCTTTAATTTACTCTCTACTAATTTACATGGAGTATAATGACAAATTTCTACATTTTCTTCAATTTCTTTAAAAGAATGAGCATATTTGCAATTTATATTTTTACATTCTTTTTTATCAAGAATATATTTGCATAATTTAGTTTTAGCTTTTCTTAATTTTAATAATTCTGACTTTTTGGGATGAAACAATCTACACTTTTTATTCTTACATTTTGGGTATTCAGAACATAGAGATAAATGTCTATATTGACATGAAGATTTAGTGCATATGAGTCTTTCCTTTACAGTATTACAATAAGGAATATCATGATTGTATTTACATCTATGTTCAAAATGACAATAATTATCTTTTAAAATATTTTTACAGAAAATGGGTAGTTTCTCTACAAAATGTATTGTTGAAGGTTTTCCATCTTCAGTAAAATTAATATCTACATTAAATGGTTTTTCAAAACTAAATTTTCTGTTTTTATTATGTTTTTTTGTTAAGAAACTATCTATAGCAGGAAAATCATCATTAATAACATTATAAGTTGGAACATAATTAATCCATTTCAGCTTATCTTTATGCAGTTCCATGATTTGAACTGTTTTTAAAGGAATTGGAACTATAGGTTTTTCTTTAACTTCTTCATCATCTGATGTATAATAAGTAGCTTCATCAGATGTATAATAAGTGTCATCTTCAGAATCTGATTCTTCAAATTCAAATTTTAATATTTCTTCAAAAAGTTTAAATTCTTTTTGAAATTCTGATATTTCATTAATTTCATCATCATACATTTTTCTTTTATTATTTGTAAAAAATACTTTAAATCAAAAAATTTAAAATGAGTTAAATAATTTTTCTTTTATATAAAAAAAGAATGGAAAACGAAATGCAAAATTTATTTTTAAGATCAATAAATGAAAGATTAAGATTAATAGAAGAAAAATTAAATATAATTGATATTCATGATATTGAAATGACTGATGATTCTGAAGTTACTACAGTTACTACTACTGAAGTTACTGAAATTACAGAAACTACTGAATATGATAATGATATTGAAATGACTGAAGAAGATGATGAAGAATATGAAGATGAAGAAGATGAAGAAGATAATGAAGATGAAGAAGATGAAGAAGATGAAGAAGATGATGAAGATGATGAAGTTGAAGAAGTTACTACAGTAACTACTGAAATTACAGAAACTACTGAATATGATAATGAAGATGATGAAGTTGTATTTGATAATTAGACTACAGAATTAAATATTTTTTTTTATTTTTTTACAAAAAATAAAAAAATTGAAAAATAAGTTAAATAATTTTCTTGTATATATAAAAAAGAATGGAAAATAAAATTCAAAACGAAATAATTAATCCTTCATCTCAGATATATTATATTACTGAAATATTAAAAAACTATGGGTATAATAATGATGAAAATAAAGTTGACTTTGCTGCTGAAATAGATAGATTTGATCTAATTAAAATATTAATTCAATCAGGAGAAAAAGGTACAAAAGATGCAATTGCTTATGCTGCAGGAAATGGTCAACTTGAAATTATTAAATATTTACATAAATTAGGGTATAAAGGTAATAAACTTGTTATTAATAATGCTGCAGAAAATGGACATCTTGAAGTATTAAAATATTTGCATGAATTAGGGTATAAAGGTACAAAAGATGCAATTAATTATGCTGCAATGAATGGTCATCTTGAAGTAATTAAATATTTACATGAATTAGGGTATAAAGGTATAAAAGATGCAATTAATAAAGCTGTAGTAGATGGATATTTAGATATGGTAAAATATTTAATATCTTTAAATTATGAAATAAATAATGATGCTTTTAAAAGTGCAACATTTTATCATCACTTGCATATTCTTAAATATTTTCATAATGAATTAAATTTAAGAGGACCTGAAAATTTAATTGATTATGCTGCGATGTATGGACATTTAAATGTTATTAAATATTTAATATCACAAAATTATAAGGTTAGTGATGATGCTTTTATTAATGCTGTATTTAATGAACATTTACATATTCTTAAATATTTTATTGAAGATTTAAATTTAAGAGGACCTGAAAATTTAATTGATTTTTCCAATTTAATGAGACGAGAAAATAGTCATCTTGAAGTTGTAAAGTATTTACGTTCTATAGGATATAAATAAGAAGCAAGAAGAAAAAATTGAAAAATAAGTTAAATAATTTTCTTTACATAATAAAAGAATGAAAAATAAAATTCAAAACGAAATAATTAATCCTTCATCTCAGATATATTATATTACTGCAATATTAAAAAACTATGGGTATAAAAAAAGTAATAAGGTTAACTTTGCTGCTAAATATGGTCGCCTTAATTTAATTAAATTATTACATTATAAAGGAT
>NC_061167.1:38818684-38901184 GCF_022113875.1 Hydra vulgaris | reverse complement strand
AATGAGAACAAACTAACTAAAAATTTAATGAAGCAAAAAGTTTCATCAAGTTTTTATATTCAAGTATTAAAAATTTTATTTGATAAAATATTGTCTGCATTTCCTGCAACCACTAATATGTTAAATCAAATATAAAAAGATTTATAATGATAAAAAGTGAAAATAAATAAAAAAAACAATAAAATCTGTAATATAAACCTACTTTCTTCATCTTCAACATTTTCTTTATCTAAGTCGTCTTCTGAGTCTGAAATCAACCTCAAACGTTTTCTAGAGTTTAATTTTGGTTTCTAAAAACAAAATGAACATATATCTTAATACTTGTTTCTTCCTTATACAAACCAGGATTATTGGATGAAATTGTACTAAATTTTAATACAAAGTTATTATCAATTCATATTAGTAATATTTTTTAGAAAGGTGTGACTAAACATGCAAAAAATGCAAGTTAAAAAAAAAAATCATGTTTTCCTGAATATATATAAAATTTAATTCATTTTTACAGTGGCTGCTAGCGGTCTTCTCTGTTTGGCCAGTGCTTTTGTACTCAAGACTTTTCGCGCTTCCACACATAAGCAAATTATATAATAATTAGATTTTAGGTTTTAGTGGCTGAATCATTGGTTTCTTTGTAAAAATTGATTGAAAATGGCTATTGAGAAAGCTTTTGTTATTCCCTCGGCCAATATTTGATTGCTCAATATCTGCTTACTATTAATATATGCAAATAGTCTTTTTGGATTGTGCTTGTTGTTAGCTGGTTTGACTCATAGGCATGTTTGCTTGCTGTTATTTTTTATCTCCTTTTTAACATTTGTATACACCTTGATTGCACTGATTGCACATTGATTGCACATTCTTCCACTTTTTCATTGTTTTCATTTTTATACCACAGCTGTTTTCAGCCTAATTATCTTCAATAACTTGTCTGTGATCCAGGGTTGCCTTTTTTTGGGTAAATGGTTTGATGCCTTTAATATAAAATTTTTTGTGTGTTGAGTCTCCCTCCTTGGATTACAAACTGAAAGGGTAGTTGAGTACTTCATTTGTCTATAGGGTGCCTTTTTACTTTTTTCTGTTTTTATTTAGTTTGTTGAAAGTATCAACCTCAGATTAAGTTCGATCAAGACTAACAAAAACTTTGTTTCTGTAATTGTCAATTTTAATAGGTTTTTTGAGGAAGCTAGAATACTGTTTCTAGTTTCTATGTCTTCAATTGGACAACAATTGTTTGAGTAGCTAGCAAGCCCTTAGGATAACTTATAATTGCTGGAAATTTAGGGACTATATAAACTGGACTCAACAACACCTGTTAAAACAGTTTTGTCATCATTACAACTTATTGCGCTAGGAAGACCATAAATGATCACTCAAGTTGCTTGCATCTTATTATTTTATTCGGCAACCTTTGCAATAGTCTTTGCTGCTGTTGATTTGGTTTTAGCTACAACCTCTGGCTGAGCTGTTGTATTTACTGTGTATGTTTGTGAAGCAGTAGTTGATGCACTTTAATTTGTTGTAATTCAAATTTAAGAGTGGCATTGTTTATTTCAATTGTTGATATTATCTCCGTGAGAAATCCAGTCATGTCTTGTAGTTGTTTGTTACTGTGATGGATTAATTGGATTGTGTTTAAATTCCTTTTCTTTTTCTTTCGCCATTAAAATTATTATTCTTTATACTAATAATACCACTCTGAATAACAGTGGATTACCTCTTATCACAAGCTAAGAGGGCCCTGAATAACAGTATATTACCTCTAACTATAAGCTAAGAGGGCTATTTGTAATATTATGATCACCTGTAATTTTTGTGTATTTTTAACTTTAAGGGTTTGGAAAAAGTATAAAAAAGGTACAATTGCAATATTAGTTATATCTTATTGATTAAACATGTTTCCCTCATAATTAAATAATATTTCAATATCAATTTACACACATTTTAACAATTACTGTTTTTGATTGCAACTCATAAAAAAATATTAACATTTTATCATTCCTCTTTTCAATGAAATGACTTTCTATTCTAATGACTAGCTATTCGCTCTCTTTTAATACAGATTGTTGCTAATTTTAAGGTGAGTATATTATCATTACTAATTCGCAATACAATACTGACATCTATCGAACAAAATAGAAAACAAAATTTCTTTATAATCATGGTCAATGTGAATTTAGGTGTGTTTCATGTCAGCAATGTGAATTTTTGTTAATTTTTAAAAGAACGTGATTGATCTGTCACACTTTGATTTTTCTGCTAATTTTTGGTCAAGATTGTCAATAAAGTTCATGATGTAAGATCTTTTCAATATCCTTGTAGCTTAGGATAATATAAGCAAAAATCATAAAAATCATTATTTCTATTTCTGTAACATTTAGTATCCATTGACAATTGTTACCATGATGAAAAGTAACGAATTGACAAAAGTTGCTAGGAAAAATATTGAAGTGCTCTAAAAAGAAGGCAAAACGGTTCAAGAAATACCACAACAGCTTGGTATGCCCAAACTTACTTTTCAAGATACTCTGGGGAGAATTAAAAAGCATGGAGTACTTTAAAGTTTGCCAATATCTGGACAAAAAAAAAAAAAAAAATTCCAATGACTGATAGAAAAATCCTCACTTTGGATGAAAATTCTGAACAGATATTGCAAAATGCAACAGATATTGCAAAACAACTTAGAGAAGTTAGTCAATATAAGTCCTAGAACAGGCTGCATAAGTATGATTTAGATGGTAGAGCACTTGTACACTTGTAAAAAAACCATTACTTAGCAAATGACATATTGCTAAGAGGCTTACCATTGTAAAGAAGTATCAAAACTGGATAGCTGATGATTAGAAGAAAGTACTATGGTCAAATAAAACAAAAATATGCCTTAATGGTTCAGATGGTACACGTTGGACACATAGAAAGGACACATAACAGATATTGACTACAACAAAAATGTTGATCTTTAAAAGTTTTATTTATAGTATATATATATATATATATATATATATATATATATATATATATATATATATATATATATATATATATATATATATATATATATATATATATATATATATATATATATATATATATACCAATATCTCTTTGTAACTAAAGTAACAATTTATTTCAATAGGTTTTAACTTTTCATTTTTTTTTATTAACTTACTTTTAAGTAAACCGTTTCTTATTAGACATTTTTTAGTCATCAGGTGTTTAAACTTTTTTTCTTCAGTATTTTCACCTGAGAAAAATACCAATAAAAACCATTTTACTGGAATACTGATTATCATAGTGGATAACTCAAATGAGAAAAAAAAATTTCAGCCGCCAGCAGAACAACTAGAAAAAACCTGGAGGGTGCACCACTGTATAACTAGGTGGAACAGCCTGTTTCAGTTGATACTTAAGAAAATCGATAAAGTATTAACTAACAATAAAGGATGGACTAAATATTGTGGAAATAAATGACGAAAAAAAAAAAAATCTTTTTTCCACAGTCATTTTATAGTTTTTCCTACTAAAAGAGAAATCTACCTAGTGTAGTAAAAGATAATGGTACACAGTTGTTGAGAGCTATAAAAATATATATAACAGAGATTTTGTTGGTTTAATATAGAAATATATCTAAAAATAGATTGCCTCTACCTTTATCCATACCTTTTACCTTTTTCCATATCCGTGTATATCAAGCTTTCCCAGGAAGCGCATCCACACCTATTTTTACTTGTTCATCCATGTCTAAAGCAACTTTTTTAGACAACTTGACCACATTTTTATATAGTAGGGGTTTTAAAAAATTGTGGTGAAATAAAACTATAATAAACTAGAGAGAATAAAACAGTAATACTCGAACAAAGAAAATGAAGACTAAACAAAATAGAAAATCTAAATAAAATAAGCTGAAGAAAATAATATACCTAAATTTTTTACTGTTTTCTTATTTTTTAGGGCGTTTGATAATTTGATACAAGTCGAGTAAAAAAACAGATAAGAATATAAAGAAAATAAAAACATTTTTTGATATACAATTTTTTTGGAGCTTTTTTTATTTTTATTATTCTCATTATTTGCGCTAGAAATATCAACAATTTTTAAGATTGTTTTTCAAATGTTTTTACAAATCTTTAATGTTTTTATCAATGTACAGGAAAGCGAGAAAACTTATGCCTATTTACTTGTAAAAAAAATTTTTTTTAAGTTTTTTATGTAAAAAGTTGTTAATACTTACATTTAAATATAAAATATTTGGTTGTTTTGACTACCCCATTACACTTTTGTTCGATTATCCAAGTTAACTTAACTCTAAAATATTGTGGGCTAGTCCATTGTTAATTAACTGAACTTTTTAACCAGATTTTTAGGAGGCTATTTAAAACGTTTTTTAAGGTATTTAAAATCATATTTTCAAACAGAGTTACGTTTACTAGAGATAACAATTGTTACGTTCATTATCTCTAGTAATTCCAATTAACAATGGAAATTGGGCAATTTGAAAGAAGCAATTTAAGACATGCATAAAATGTGATAAATACATGTATAAAAGAAATCTTATTATACTTATATTTATTTTATCTTGTGATTACAAAATTTATTAATCAAATAATGTATTATACAAATAATTGAAAATCTTTTTTTCTTATTATCCTACAACATTTTTGAAAGCGAAAAGGCTTATTTTATTATGTTATTTAATAATAAGGCAAAACAAACAAAATTAAGAAAAAAAATAAAAATCTTTTTCATAGCTCCAGCGTACATAGCAAATTAGTTTCTAGTTTATTAAATTCAAACTTGATATTTCGTTACAATTTTGTTTCCTTTATTTACGATTGTTTTTTTTTTCTCAGTAGTTAAGTTAAGCTTTTTGCCACGAATTATTGAAACGCTTTATGACACGCTTAAAGTAATTTTTTTAAACACTGACCGTCGTGGTCAGTGTCTAAAAAAATTTACACGCATTTTAGGAAGGCTTGATATGTATATGTTTATGTGTATATATATATATACATATATATATATATATATATATATATATATATATATATATATATATATATATATATATATATATATATATATATATATATATATATATATATATATATATATATATATATATATATATATATATATATATATATATATATATATATATATATATATATGGGTCATTCCATGCTAAATGGACCAAAATTTTAGGATTTCAACATGGACCCCCGCAGATTTTGATGAAACTTAGTGGGTTTCTTATTATTAATAAGAAAAACAATTCATGAAAATTTTAGCATAAAATCTTTTGTGGTTCATGAGATATGGTCATTTGAAATTTCTGATTTTTCAAAAATAAAAACAGTAGCAAAAACATGTTTTGTTCATAATTTGAAGCTTTATATTTTAAAAACAAAATTTCAGAAAACCTCTCAGTTGTTTCATTCCATACAACTCTAGACTTACTTTAATAAAACTTTGACATTAAATTCTTGAATGTCACATTTTTTCATAATGGCTACCTAAAAACCCTAAAAAATTGTTTTCAATTATAAAAAGTTGATTTTTGATGAGTCAATATACAAAACCTGCAGTTTAAGAAGTGAAAAGACATATTTTTTTAGCTTCTATATATGGTAGGCTTCCAAATTTTTAGAAACTTTTTAATAAGATACAATTCAGTAAAAAAATAGACTTCTAAGAATGGCTGCAGCTAAAACTTAAGAAAATGTGCCTCCATTTCAAACCACTGATAACCTGGTCAACACTGGTTTAATAAGATTTTTTTTTTCTTTTAATTTAGTAGACTTTATTACAGTGATTTCAGAAAAAAAATATAGTGGGTACTCATGGGGAAGTTACAAAATCAGAACAATGAAAATTGCCCTAAATGCATTAAAAACAATAAAAATAAAGTTATTGTTGTACTTTAGTTTGTATTATATATTGTAATACTAAGTATGTATGAATTTCAAAGTATTTCACAATCAGTACTAGAAATAAACCTTAAATTAAGCCTGAATTAAACTTTTTTGTCTGATGTATGAAGTGCCTTTATGCTCAAACATATAAAAACTGAAATTTAGTTTTTAATGCTTTTATATAAAACTAATTAGTAGCCTATTAGGTAAAATAAAAATGAAAGACTTTTAGTCTAATTTACCTAATATTTAATATCATGACTATAAATTTTACTTAATATTTTTCCAATACATTCACTATCTCACCCCTCCCCAATAACTTGATTATCATTTTCAAATTTAGATTACAACTTATACCAAGTTATACTTATACCAAGTTAAGTTATTTGAATTGTCAACACAATGCACAAATTTGATTATGTAATAAACAATATTATTATGTAATAAATAATCAGATAAAAATTTAATCTTTTAAATGAATTTTGCTAAAAAACTTAGACCAAAATGATGTATTCCTATTGGAGGCACTTCAGGTCTCCATTAAGTATGTGTTTGTGAGTAACACCAGAAAGCAAAACTTTTAGCATTATAAATACCAGATATTTCAGACTATAAAGACCTCTTGACATTAGTTGATTGTGACTTAACTAATTGAGACTGCATGCTGCACAGTTGCGATAATTGCCCAGATACCAACACACTTAAAGAGTTTCTTACTGCTTTGTTTAATAGACAAAGCATGGAAGATATCACCTTTAATCAGTGGCAAAATGCCAACAAAAAACATGATATAGTTCCAGTATCTCTTCCAGTGTATGATTTTATTGAAAAAGCTTGTCACCAAATAGACCAATAAAGAGACCACCATTATATAGCCAAAAACCAAGCAGCATATTTGCAGCATCTAAAAATAAAATTACCAAGTAATCATATTTTAGCATTAATAGACTTTGCTGAAAATTACAGTTTTTTAATTTAAGATGCATCACAAGGTTTCCATTGTAACAACAGTCAAGCAACATTGCATCCTTTTGTTATTTACTATATGGAAAAAAATATGATAAAATGTAAAAATGTTTGTATCATTTCAGATCATTTACAACACAATACAAACTCAGTTCATTGTTTCATTTATGAAATAACAAAACAAAAGAGTTGTTGCCTTACTTTAACGATTGCATTTATTTTAGTGATGGGGCAGGTTCACAATACAAAAAAAAATAAAAACATATCTAACTTATGTTACCATGAATTAGATTATAAAGTATCTGCAGAATGGCATTTTTTGGAACATCACATGGAAAGAGTGTGTGTGGTGGTGTTAGGGGCACTGTCAAAAGACTTGTAGCTAAGGCCAGTTTACAATCACTTACAGATAAGATCTGTAAGTGATTGTAAACTGACCTAAGAAAATGTATGATTGGTATAGAGAAAACATCAGATGAATGCATTTTTAATATATTTCAAATGATGCAATTGTATTACATTGCCTAGAGTTTAAACTAGAAGAATGTTATGCTACTTATTCAACAATACTAGGAACAAGAAACCATCATTGTTTTATACCACAGTAATTATCTACTTTACAGATGAGACGGGTGTCATTTAACAATATGTATACTAATGTAAATGTTCCTAAAATGCAATATATAGATCCAGTTGCTTCTATTTCACCAAGAGTTAATATAGCATGTGTTTATGATGCAAAATTACTTATAAGCAATATTGTGGAAATATCTGATATTCTTAACAACTTCATGAAACAGTCTATTTCCTTAAACACTTTTACTTAGCAACATAAAGAAGATATTTGCTGGGTTACAATAATGCACATTTTATGCAAAATTTCATCTTTAAAAGTTTAATCAACAACTTGTAAATGATATGAACTAACAGCTCAAAAAAAAACTGAAATATTTCATTTGTACAATAGCATAAGTAACATAATTAAATAACAACATAGTAAAATTATTATTAATTTTGTTTATTCATTTTAAACAGTTCTTTAGCAAAAATTCATTTAAAACATTCAATGTTTATATAGATCATTAATTACATAATAATATTCTTTATTACATAATCAACTTGTGCATTGTGTTGACAAGTCAAATAACTCTTATAACTTGGTACAAGTTATAAGGCACTTAATACATCAGACATAAAACCAGACACACCATGTAAGGAGAAGTGTTCAATTACAACTTTTTTCTAAATTCTGGGGAAAAAAGGTTATATAATAGCAGGCTATAAGATAGTCGATGTAGCAACTCCGCGCATGTTTTACAGTAAAAAAATGAAAATAAAAAACAAAAATTTCACAATATTTTTATTTTAAAAAAAGCGCAAAAGATTAATTTGACCATTGAAAAACAATTACAAAAAAAAAAAATTAAGAAAATAAAACATCTTTTAACGCAAAAAAAATTAAAGCAAAATAAATTACGTTTAGAACAAATATTTTCAAAACATCGCTCTTTCATAATTTTTTTATAAAATTAAATGACGTTATTTATATAAAGTAACATCTTATAATTGTTTAAAAAGGAAACAAATGTTCTTTATTTAACAAAAAGTGTAATATAATTTTTATTTATATACTCATGTCTTATTTCCACTGCTAGATTAAAGAGGGTTGGGGTTAGAGGAGGCTATAGCCCCAGGCCCCGCAATGTTAGGGGCCTTGAAAAGTCAAGAAGACCTTTTTTTTAAGTCATTTTTATGCTGTGATACATAAAAAATTATTTCTCCAAAATAAAAATAGCCCCCAGCCCCGAAAAGTCTAACAAGATTCTAATAAAACTAACGCAAGTTTTATTTAAGCTAAATTATTTTATAAATAAAAGTTTTTTTAATAACTATTTTATGCTTCGCGTAGTTTGAAAAGTTTAACATATTTGAAACAACTCTTCTTAGTAAGATGAACAAATGAAATAATTAAATCATTGAATTACTATAGAAATGAAATTAAGTAGATAGAAATCAACTAAAAAGGTTGAAAATACTTTATGACAAGGAAGCGAAACTGCTTCACAATATCGCTTGAGTAGGTTTTTTTAATTTTATTCATCTTTAATATTTAATTTATATTTATTTTTAAGTATTTAAAGCAGAAAAAGTATAAAAAGTTATACTTTTACAGAAATATATATAAATATGAATAAATATGTATAAAAGTAAACAGGCAGCTGAAGCGAAAATAATTAGAGTTAGTACAGGGTTCCCACCAGATAAAAAATTTAAATTCCAGGACTTTCCAGGAATTTTTTTTTGTTTTTCCAGGACATTTGCTTTATTAATTCAAGGACTTTTCCAGGACTTACAAAGAAAAAATTATAAAATCCAGGACTATCCAGGACGTTTTTATAGATAGTTCAAAATAACACAAAATATGCTACTAAATGTAAATTAATATAGAAATCGAATGTAAATTAAAGAAATACATTACAGCTACATAAATATAGCTACATCATTACAGCTGCATAACTAAGTGTAAATTCAAAAGACATTTGACAAGGAATTATTTTTTAACTAATTATACAAAAATATGCTTTAAAATTAAGCAGTAAAATTATTATTTTCATGAATCATCTTTTTTTCTTAATTGTACAAATCCTTGATTTCCTTTTGTTTTTCTCAACAGAGTTTCTTTTTTTCTTTTGATTCTTTCAAAATAACAAATCCACTTTGCTTTTCTGCATTTATGGCTGGCATTTCAGACTGTTCTATCAAAGTAGTTATTTCACTTTGAAATATTCTGCACTTTGCTTTAACTACCTTTTTCTCATCGTCCAAAATTTTTCGTTTTAAATTCCTACTGTTACATTCTTTTGTTCTCTTTGTGATTGCAAATACACTTTATAATGACTACTTGCTTGTTTTACATTTTTTCTTTATTAATTTCGATACTATCAGGGGATTCTTCAAAGGAAGACAAATGATCTTCAATAAAACGTAAGGCAATAAGGAATTTTTCTTTAAGATTTTCGACAAGAAGTTGTTCATTAATACTAAAGCCATGCTCAATGGAAGATTGTTTATGTGAAAGCACAAAAATCATTTTAAAAACACTTCAAACATCTTGATAAGCTTTATTTGCTACAATAAGGTCAGAGAAAAAATGATAAAAGACTATCGTTATTAATATCAAAATCTTGAAATTATTTTCGATTTGAGTCTACGAAAAATTCTAAATTCTAAAAATTTTAAATCTCTATTCTAAAAATTTTAGATATTAATTTTTCACTAGTTCTGAAGACTTTGGTGACAAACGGCCAAATTTAACTAACTTTTCAACAGAATTGAAAAATTATTGATACAAGTATTCCTTTTATTCGGATTTGAAATGAAAATTGGGTTAATAGAGAATGCAGTGCGTACTATGACAAACTTCAAAGGGGACTTCTCAAGGAGATGTATCAACAGACCAGCTAAACACTGACCTGCCTCTTTTTTAAATATAACCACTCTTTGGTCACTGTAACTTAAATTAGCTTCATCAGGTTTTAACTGAGCACATTAACCAATATCAATTTCATTTATAGGCTTTATAATATATTTATCCATTAAATTTATTTGAAGCTGCATGTATAGATTGCTACACTTATTTAAAATGTCTTTTAATATGATTCTCCTGAAAATATTGTCAACTATTTCACCAAGTATATTAACCATAAATGGAACCATAGGTTTGTCTGTTTGAAAGCATCTTAAAAAACTATTGAACTTTTCAGAAACCATCTCAAAAAATTTAAGTTTAGCTGGCAAAACAGGATCATGAATCATGGCTTTCAGTTTCTGCCAGCTTTTATTTTTTGAATCAGGTTGTTTACTTTTCTTAAGACTACTGAAATATATTACAAACTTTTTGCATCCATCAAGTAGTGATCCAGCCTTTTGAGCACATTTTTCATTTTCACACCACCTATGCCAACTAAACTGCATTGGATAATCAAGTGTCCCAGTGATGTTTTCATAGGTTGCTCTTCTACTAGAAGAGTCATGTAGAAATTGCCACATTGCTTTTAATAAAATTATTAAGCTTTTGCCCTGACTTTAAAACTGCCATGAATGATATGGAGACCACAGGTTCTAATATCTATAAGAGGATCAAGTTCTTCTTTCTCTGCTCTTTTAAAAGCAAATTTACATTTGGTTCATCTGATGACACTTGTAGAATTTTTGAATTATTTATCAGAAATACAGTTCAGGAATGTTTGCATAACATCATGTGCTGTCAAGCGCCCCATGAACTCTGAATTAAGATAACATGTTTTAACCATACTTGTATTGTCATCTTAAAATCTTACTAAAAGGTCCATTTGACCATTCTGAAAAACTTGGTTCATGGATTCATCAAATAAAACAGCGTAATAAGGTGTATTAGAAAGGGAAGTGAGCAATTCATTTTTAAAAAAGGGAGCTAATCCAAATATATTGCAATATAACTGGCCTTGGTGGACCCACATTGAAACAACTTAGCATTGTCACTATCTGGAAACATTTTAGTAAGTAATTTACTAGAATGGATTGAAGAATTTATTGAATATATAGAACACACAATATTAAGGACCCAATGAAATTCAGCTTTAAGTGTAGATGTAGTTATTAGCATTTTATTGTTTTTTGGTGTTCTGCGTTATTTGAGCATTCTGACATATACCCATTAACTTGAACAGTGTTAGGAGCAGTTGGCATCAATGACTTAATATTGTTAGCAGAAGGAGATCTCTCTATGTGCTTTTTACCTTTTATGTGTGAAGTTAAATCAACTTCTCCCACGTTAGCAATATTAAAGTTTTTAGCACAATAAAAGCAAACCACAACAGTTTCTGTTTTTTTTAGGTACCCAATGTTTAAATTTTTCCTTAATAAGCCATTTTACTTGAAAAATACATTTATTTTTAGGCATTTTATAACTATCTTATCTGAAAAAAAAAAACGTAAACATTTTAGGAGCCAAAAAGAATTTAGAATCTCTGATATTTCATACTTCTAAAAATTATTCAAAACTATACAACAATGCAATAACTAAATACCAATTGAAAAAGTATATATAAACTGTCAATATAATTATAATTTATGGAAACTATATTGATATCTTTTTAGGCATTTTATGTATTGTTGTTTTAAAAATATGTATTTCAAATAATAATAAAGTTGTTTTAAAAATATATATTTCAAATAATATTTTTAAAACAACTTAACTATGCCTTATTGTGGATGTGTAAGTTTTTTTAAAAATCTTCAAAATACAAATTTCAAAAACAATATAAGAACCAGATTTCCCATAAAAATGATACATTAGAGCAACTATATTACTATGATTTACTATAATTTGTATTGTAGTGGTATTTTTGTTGTATTGTTTTTCTTTACTTAAAAACAAACAAAATATTATCCCATTTTCCAGGACTATTCCAGGGTTTCACAAAATAATCAAAAAATCCAAGACTTTCTAGAACTACTTTCAAATTCCAGGACTTTCCAGGACCGGTGGGAACCCTAAAGTAAACCAATATCTAAAAACTTTTCTTTGTATCTAATAACTTCCTATATATATTTGTGTTCTGTCGTGACTTCAGGTGCAGTCTTGTTCATCCGCGAGTTACTTTGTATGCATGTTTGTGTTTAGTAACCAGAAACTTCTTATATGTTTATTTCATAATTAGTTTTATTGACTTTGATAATTATTAATAACTTCATTGAAAACGCAATTATTGTTGAAAGTCTATGTTTACAAAATAATTCATAAAAATTGTTTTAAAAGATTACATTAGAATAAAAATCAGAAACACAAAATTACATTTACATAAAAAATACATACTTTTAAAAAAAAAAAAAAAAGAATATACTAATAAAACCTATAATTTATAATAATCTTTCAAAATTTTAACAATTAAACAAATGTATATTTAAAACACTTATTTTTGTAAACAAATAATAATATTTCAAAAGATTTACGGCTAAGCAGATGTGGCTCTCAGAATGAGCCATAGCATTAATGTTCGTTTGATAATATATACTTAAACAATTTATGCTAAAAATCTCAATTTTTAAAACATTTTAATAGAATACTCTGGAACTTTATTTTGCTTAGTCAGCATATTTTTTGAACCAATAGAATTAGTTTATTCATAGATTTTTAGCGTTAGTTATCCTTAAATGCCTTTTATTTCAGTCATTAAAAAGGTTAACCAGGGCAAGAAGCATCAATAAAGAGATTATACAATTGTTTTGCTTTATTTTATTTTGAAATTTATATTAATAAATAAAAAATGCTCAAATTTAAACTTCAAAATGTTGATTGGAAACGTGATTCGAATCACGAATCAAGACCTGCTTTGATTCGAGATTAGACTCAAAACAAAAACTGCTGAATATATATATATATATATATATATATATATATATATATATATATATATATATATATATATATATATATATATATATATATATATATATATGTAAACAAATACATACATACATACATACATACATACATACATACATACATACATACATACATACATACATACATACATACATACATATATACATACAAACATACCTTAGTGTCCTCATCAGAATCTGAGGCTTTACAAACATAATATGAATCAATCCTCTCTGGAAGAGTTAACTTTAATGCAGCTTCAGCTTGCTTGAAAGCTATCTTTAGATCTTCTTCATTGGAAGGTTGTAGCTCATCAAACTGCTTGACATTGCTAAAATGTAACATAAATAGTATAATTATTATATAATAATATTATTAAATATATACATATACATATAGATGGCAAATTATATAAATTAGGAAAACAAGATGAAGGAAGTGAATTCCAAAGGACTGATGTTCAAGGAAAAAAACTAGACAAATAAGAATTTTTGGAACACTTAGGAACAGACACAGTAAAAGGATGAGACTTAATTGAACGAAAAGTAACACAAGATTAAAGATTTAGAAAGGAAAGGAAGTTTTCAATAATCTTAAAGATGTTACCTGATATACATTAAGAAGAGAGTTTATGGAGAAGATTAGCATGCCAAACTTTATTAAAAGCTTTAGAAATGCCAAGAGCATTTTAGATACAAAAGCTGGAGTGATACGAAGGTAAGGCAAAGAATTACCCTGTTTTTTAGCTATATCAGGTAGAAGGCGACTAGTGGAATCTAGAGATAATATTCATGAGAAGTTCTTAGCAAACAATTCAGCTTTGTCTTTAGGTGAAGTGACAATAACTGAACTATACAAAAGAGGTGGAATAACAGATTTGCCCTTGATATAGATACTGTTAGAGATTCTCCAGAAGTCATGAGAGCTTTGTTTTCAAGATGAAATACAAGATTTTGTGACCTGAGAATAGCAAGCTTTGGCGTTAGACAAAATCTTTTTACAATGGTTTTTAGCAGTAGTAAACAGACGCCTGTTTTCTGGAGAATTGTTTTGCTGATAGATATGAAAATATGGTTACAATTCGAAATTGCAGCAGTACAATGAGAAAAAAATCATGGAAAAGAGTGAAGCTAAACTTGGGATTGTCGAGACAGAATAAAAGACTCCATACCAGTCTGAATTCAAGAAGTTAAATAAGAAGCACATTTGTCAGCAGGAAGACGAAAGATTCCTACCCTAGGGCCATCATGAAGAAAATCACTTTGTTGCTTCACATCAAAAAGAACTTTATAAGTTAAGCGTAAAACGCCTCATGAATCCTAACGCAATTCAACATAATTTATATACAAACTAATTCTCTTGATATATACAATTATGTCTTTATATTATATACAAATACATCTATATACATATACAATTATTTACAAGTAACACAAATCGATTGTTAGCTTTAAAACAATCATTAAATATAATTAAACTATACATTTCCCCTTGGTCATAATGACCATCTTGTCTCAAGGACTAAAACGCTCAGGGGCCCTTCTATCTTGCGTGCTTCTTCGCAACACTGGCGTCTTGTTTGTTTTTTCACCAGGCAGCACAATGTATAATTCTTCATCATCTTCTGGATCCTCATTTAAAGGAATATCTAACTGCCGAGACAAGCTGTGTTCATATTAAAGAAAATGTTTAAAAAAAACATGTGGGCTAAATTTTTTGATTGAAACTAAATAATAAATGCATACCAACAAAATTAAAATTAGCGTTTTAGTCAAAGCTTGCCTTCTCTATTTTTTTTTTGGTTCTTGGGGTCTGTATAATGTTAGCTGCAAAATTATTCATATATATATATATATATATATATATATTATATATATATATATATATATATATATATATATATATATATATATATATATATATATATATATATATATATATATATATATATATATATATATATTTATAATTTTTTTTTTACTTGTTTTATTATTGTTTTATGTTTATTATTTATGTTGTAGAAGCCAGCCAAAATCATGTCACAATTATGCATATTTTGTGATTATTACAGTTCGCAGGCAGAGAAAAAATAAAGGCAGTATGATGCGATTTTTCGTTTTATATTTAGTTTGTATGGTTCAATAGAGTTGTTCGTTTTATGTTTAATTTACATTTAGTTATGGTTTAACTCTTTCATCACCGCAAGCCACTGGTAGCGGCTTTCGAGTATGCTTTACAATTTATTTTGTTTAGTACATAAATTTCTATTCTAGACACATAGAATTTGTTTGTTCTGAAAGTTTAATTAATTCTCTACATAATCAAAAAAAAAAAAGAGCTTTAACTGTGTAATAAAAAAAAAAAATATCACAAAGTTAAAAATTCTTGAATAATCCTTCATAAAAAAACTTTAAATTTAGTTTAAAATTTAATTTAAAATTAGTAATAAAACAGCGTTAACACTGTAAAATTAAATTGTAGAAGTGTTAAGTATTTAGTTAAGTAATTACCAAAGTATTTTGAAGAAAAAACATCATTTTTATTCATTAAATGAGGTTTATTTTGGTCTTAATGTTTAGTTAATACTTACAGAAACGATAGTTTTAAGTATTTTGCATTTCTTATTGTTTAATGAAGGTTAAAAACTTTATTATTATCGAATTTTAATTAATTGTCAATGTTATGCTATTCAAACGTTATTCAAAAATAATATGTGCGGTTGCTACAAAAAGATTTTTGTTTAAAAATTTTTGTTCGGCTGGTAGCCAACAATTTAATTATTTTTTTCTTTGTTTTTAAATTTATATTATAACTATTTCTTGTATATTTTAGTACAAATATTTGTTATAACTTTATTTAGTTTGATTTAAACGGTTATTAGTAAAATAAGTTGTTTAATATTTATTTTCTACTTAGTTCAGTTTATATGTTTTATTTAAGTCACTCAGTTTTTTTTTTTTTTTCAGTTTACACTTTAATAAAATTATTCTTTTAGTATCTAGTTTATATTTAGTTTAAACCAATACGTTTTACTGAAAATATTCCTTATATACTAAATTTTTATTTTTATAAATTTAATTTTTAATTGTATCATAAACTTTTTTTTGAATTTAGTAAAAAGTTATACATGATTTGGTTATTTTGGCAATAAAATAATACAACATTTTGAAAGAAAAAATGTATACAATGACATCATATACCGAAACTGTTATGAATTAACACGCATGAAATAAATTATCAAGTCTGCAGATTGCGGCTAACATTATACAGACTACGAGAACCAAAAAAAAAATGGAGACGGCTAGCGTCGACTAAAATGTGAATTTTAAATTTAATGGTGTGCATTCATTACAAAGTTTTAATCAAAAAAATTTAGCCCAAATGTTTTTTTTAAACATTTTCTTTAATATGAACGCAACTTGTCTCGGCAGTTGGGGTTCCCTTTAAATCATTGTCACCTCTTACTTGTCCAAGATCTTCATTTGAAATGTTGTCAACTCTTACTTGTCTTAAGTCTCGTACATGTCAACACATTTTGTTCACTTCTATCGTTTACTCCGAGATTATCCCTGTAATTATTCCAACCTTATTTTGAGAGTCACATCTTCTTATAAGAATCATGTGCATTCTTATTGTTGTTAATTCCTCTTAATCTAATTTCGTATTGACATTTGCAGGTGCAGTAGAAGACTTACAACTATCTTTTGGACTAACGTTATACCAAACTGCCTCCAGTATGCTGCATGGAACTGTTTATACAAAACAGAACATTATACAAAACTGCCTCCAGTGTGCTGCACTCTCTTCGCCATTCTTTTGACAGTTCGGTGACATTGTTCTGCAATTCCATTTCCAGAAGGTACATAAGCGCACCTGAAGTTTAACGTCCCATTTATTTTCAAACTGCAAAAAAATATGCTCCGAAACGTAGTATGATTGTCCGTCAGTATTTCATCCCTTCTCGTTGAGAAATATCGCATTTAATTCTTGAATAACACATGCACTGGTTTGATGCGTTTCTCAACCACTTGTTTTACTTCTTCCTTGCTCACTGACGGGTCAATTTTACGAATAAAGCACAATGTTTTTTTTCACGCCATAATGTCCTGTAGATCTATCAACGCTCTTGATTTCTTTAGAAGATAACGAAGTACTAAGAATGACACTTGCTGCCATTTCAGGGGGTTTATCAAGCAATTTTAACCAATTAGTCTAGTAAGGGCCAATTAGTCTAGTAAGGCCAAGTTAAATTTCGAAGCGACAAGCTTAATATCTACATTGAGTTGGTATTCTTCCACTAAATTTGCAATACTCTGGAGTCTTCTTCTTATCAGCTTTTTTTTTGAAGCTTTTGTCCTCAATGTAGATTTTCCCATAAGTGCGTGGGTAACCCAATGGAATACTGCTTTCAAATCAGTGCAGATGTGCAAAACTTCCATTTTCCAGTTAAGGCCCATATTTAGTTCACTAATTACTGCTTCAAGGTCTAACAAGTTTATATGTGTTGTGCACAAACTGGAAGATTCCCTGTCATTTTTCCACTCAAAGGAGAGATGTTATGTCTTTGTAGTGAATTCGGAATTTCACAAAAATCATTATCTCTTCTCCAAAACAACTTTTTATTTTCCATTCCGACTTGTAAACCAATAACTCTTGCTCCATCAGATACGTGGACCACCAGCTTGCAATGAAACTCAGATTTCCAAATAATCAAGTACGCGACATACAGGTATTACGTCTTCATTCACAAAAATATGTATGATGATGCTCCTTTACAGATTGTTTCGTCTTGCGATAGCACTTTGTCCAACACCGCTTAAATTATAACTGGCGCAATGTTTAGTTTGGATCTCAAACATGTTAAACAAAATCTTTGTCCACAGAACGCAACAGTTTGGTAAGCCCAGAGTTTCTCATCAATTTTTAGTTGCATGTAAGCTGAAGATAAATCAATTATTAAAACATTATCTCCACTGTCTCCAGTCTCGAAGTTTGTCAGCACACGCATCTGTGTTCGCAGTGAATGATTCAGTAAACGTGTTCAGCTCCCTAAAGTCTAATATTGGTCATACTTTTCCTTTGTTTCGCTGCACCACTGCCATAAGAGGAACCAAACCCATTATTGGACCTTGTTTCTTAAAATCTTATTTTTGCAGCCATTTCTCTATCCACTCTTCAATTTCTTTTTTATAACCGTGTTTTATGCAAATAGCCATAAAACATGCCAAATATAATTACACTTTATACACTAAAAGAATCCCAGTTAGCTTTAAGGTAGTTGTAAGAAGAATGATCATAGGGGGATTCTGATGATAAAGAAGAATGATGTTATAGTTTTAGTGAGATCAAACTGTAATCAGAAGCACCTAGGGGTGAATGTGGAGAAACTGAATACTGGCTAGAATCAAAAACAAGACATAAGTCAAGTAGAAAAGGTAAATGATTCAAGTTGTATGGAAAGGGAGTTAAAAAATAGACTGTTTGTGTTAGAGATTCAGAAAGGCAAAAGTTGTGGGCCTTAATGCCTGCAGAGTTACTGACACTAGAGCCAAGCCACTTAATGTGATAAGCATTTAAGTCGCCAATAACAACAATAATACTGGCTAAAGGATAAAGAAAAAGGCCTAGGTCAATTTGCAAACAGATGACAGTTTATATTTTCCCTTTCCTCTTAAAAAAAAATATATATATATAGGAAATTTTTTTTTAATGTTTAAAACTGTTTTTTATTTTTTTGCTTTGACTTATAGAATTTTGTTGCCGAAAATAACAACCACCATGAAAAAAAAAATCAGTACTTAAAACATTTAAATTATTGTTTTTATTATTTTTTATTTAAATTTATTTTGACTTCCTATTTTATTATATAGCTTTCTTTGTTTTTAAAACTTCAACAACACATATAATAAATCTTGCAAAAGTGCATGACCAAGTTGTCTAAAATAAAATACTCATGCGTCGACATACAAGATAAAAAACTGCACGCGTTTCCTGGAAAGGCTTGTGATAATATTTAATAAATATTTTTACTATTATTTAATTTGCATAAATTTATAGTACATGAGGTATTATAAACTTTATTCTAGCTCTGGCTATCAACCCCTGCTAAACCTTATAATTTTTTGGGAGCCGGTATGTAAAAAGTCCCATTTTCATTCAGGGCCAGGGCCCTGAATGAAAATGGGACTTGGCTGAAAATGGGACTAGGCTGTGGCTGGGTGTATCAATGAATATGCTAACCTATAGGCCAGCATCTAAATAAATAGTTTATGTAAATCTTATATATACATATACATCCATATTATGTATGCATAAATGTGGCTCTTACATAACCTCCTGTATCCAAGCAGATATGAAAGCTTTTATTCCTTTTCTTTGGTTTTAAATCAACCTCTATTCTACTCCATGTTTTTCACCTTCTTGTGCAGTTGCTATATTAAAACATTATAATTTTCTTTAACTTTTGTACAAGAACCTCTCTATTGAGAACAAAAAAGTTACAAAAGCCTTTTTATTATTTCAAGAAATTAATTTACAAAGAACCTGTCTGATGTTAAGCAGCTTAACTTAAGCTCCGTTTTACTAAACCTTATATCTTATGTCACTGTTTAAAACTTTCCAGAGATTTTAGAAAATCTTCAACAATGTCATTATCCAAAGTAAGTCTAACATATCTTTAACTTATAGGTCTGATGTTATTACATTTTCTCCAAAATAAGGCAGATTACTTTATATTTTTCCTGCCATTTCAGTACAACAGGTTTACTTATTATTAGACATCCAAATCACTTTTGCTTCATTAGCTGAATCTCTCCTGTAGTGCCAGGAAATGAAAGAGTGTAGGCTTTTGAGCATCTCTTTAATACTGCGGTTAGAAGGAAATGATTTAATAATCTTTTATATAAAGTGGAAATGATTTAATAAACTTTATATGAAATGATTTAATAATCTTTTATATTTTATATGAATAAGGTTTTATATGAAGAATCTAATACTAGAGAAAAGACTAATCAAAGGATAGTTAAAGAGCTTAGAATGTCTTCTAGAGTTTTTTATGTTGGAACCACTTATTTAGCACCTAATAATAACAGGATTGATAGAATTTTGGAAAACACTTTTGTAAGACTATGATGGAAATGTTGTTTGAACCGAAAGGATTAAAATTGAGAATTAATTTTAGCATCAGAAGCAAAAGTGATATGGATGAAAAATATTGTTCAAAACTGATAGATGCTGCTTAGAAATGATATTTAAAGAGTTTCAAGAAGAGCTGGCAATTTATGTAAAACTCACAAAATTTGTTAGCAAATTACAGACTTTTTAAAGTATCTCAAAGAAAACCTGAAAGCAAAAGAATATATTATGCAAATAAATTTTGGATAATATATTATTTTTTATTTGTAATTCAGGATCAAATTAATCTTCCGAAAATCAGGCAACTCTTTAACCATTTTAGAATCTAGGTTATTTAACAAGCTAAAATTTAAATATGAGAGGTATTTAAAAGGAAAACTATCCCTTGAATATAAAATTTACTATTTTGTTGTGCTATATCTGACAATCTGCTTCACAATACTGGAACAGTCTTTAGTTATGTTTCAAAAAAGGACATGGAAAAAGTGCATGTGATGGAGTTGGTGGCACTGCTAAAGATTGTGACCTCAAAGGACAAATTGTAAAAACATCAGGTATATATTTTATTGTCTTTAGTTTATGTGCAATTATGTTTTTTTTAAATAATTGATGCTTACCATAATGAACTTTTAATTAAAAATATTTAAAATGGCTCATATTACTCTTTGTTATAAAAAGTCAATTCTAATTTTTAAAATGTCAAATTTTTTGCAATAAAAGATTTTTTTTTAATAAAATTGTCTAGAAATAATTTATTAAAACAAGATCTTACTAAAAATAAATTTTTAAAATTGTGTATTCAGTTCTAATTTTGAAAAACCAAAACAGCTGCTAATACACATAAAGTCATTGAACAAAATGATATGAGAATGTTCTTGTCAAAGGAACTCGCTCTGTTACATAATCCTTTTTCAAAGGAACTGTTTTAAAAAACTTTTTAATTTATTTTATTTTCCATTTATTGCTACATAATATATTTAACATATATAAGTTTATAACATGTTACATTAATAATTAAGTTAAATTTTATATTTATAGCAATTAATAAAGTATTCACATATTTAAAATGTGTAAATATTATTACATTAATTGTTATTAATGTTGCTCATTGAATATTTGATGTAAATGTTGCTTTTTCAAAATCATAAAAAGGAACTTTCTCACCTCAATCATGCTGTTTAAAAGTTTATGTATTATCAATGAGCAGTAAATTTGACAATATTTCACATGCTGAAAGATACTTACTAACACAAATGACTGAATATTGACATTGATATTCATTAAATTGCTGCTTGGGTATTTGAACATTACTTTGGTGAATATTTCCTGGAAAGATAACAGTTCTTTAAAATGATTCTGTTTGTGTCAACTGTTTACAAAAGCTGGCTATTATTACAAATATCCAATAACACTAGATATCCATTAGTATCCAGTTAGTGATATTACTGTCATTTTACATTAGTTATAGCATTTTATATTTGCTCAAAAACAGGTTTTTCAAGAACAACTAGAGTACATTAAGTGCAAAAGATTCTTATCAAAAATTGATATCTATATGCTACATATATGAGCTATTTCCGTAAATTTCCGGAATTCTGGAAATTCATTTAGAATTTCTTTAAAATCAGAGGCTCTTGGTTGAGTAAAAAGGCTCTTGGTTAAGTAAAGGCTAGAAATGGTGTCTCGATAAAAATACTCATCTTGAGCAGACGTCAACAACATCCAGCTACTCTCTTGCAGGAGGCCTCCTAGGCAAAGACTTTATTTATTAGGACCCCTCCAATTATCATCGGATCAGTCTTCTTTCTGTTATAATCAAGGTCTTTGAGTCTTGGATCAAAAAATTTCTTACATCACAGCTTGAGTCAGGTAACTTACTGTCAGACAATCAATACGGTTTTTGATCTTCTCGCTCTATGGCTGACTTGCTAGCTGCTGCAACTGAAAGATTTTATTGTCCATTAGATGGAGGCTAGGGCTATTGCTCTCGACATACCTAAGGCTTGAAACAAAGTTTGGCATATTAGTCTCCTCCATAAGGTTGTTTTATATGGTGTATCTGGGAAAGTTTTTGAGATTATCAAATCACTTCTTTCTAACTGCATCCTCGGAGGCCAACACTCTTCTTTATTTCTATCAACTTCTGGGGTACCTTAAGGTTCTATCCTTGGCCTATTTTATTTTAATATTTTATTTCTTATCTATATTAATGATCTTCTCAACAATCTTACATCTAAAGCAGCTCTTTTTGCTGATGACTTTATACTCCTTGACAAAAGGACAAAACACCTTGACAAAATGCCCATGCAAATCAGTTTACACAGGTGAAATAAAGCCCATGCAAAATATAAATTTTTGGTAAAAATAAAGTTAAATACTTTTACGTTTTTATTAAGTTATTCTTTTAAAAACTTTTTAAATGATGTAGTTTTGTAAAACTGTTTCTTTTACTAGTTAAAAACTATTTTATTCAAGATATGCTGACAAAATTATGGAAAAAATAATTTTTGAATATTCTGATGTACAAATAAAAAATAGAAATCACACAAGTTATTTTAAACAGCTATAACTGTTCTGTATTATTCTGCGTTATGTTCAAAGATAAATAATTACTATGTTAAAAAGCAGGCAAAATGTGCATTTGTTGCAAAAGAATTTAACATAATAGTCAGGGTTTTCAGTATTCTTTGGAAATTTGTAAACTTATATAATAAAAACTGTTAGATAATAAAGACAATTTATTTTTTGTATAATCACACATTTTGCTTAATTGAATGATAAACTAGTTTGTCATACTTTAAAGTTGATTAAAGTAGTGAATATTTCCCTGTATACTTCGGCGTTAACTTCAAGGGTTTTTTTTTGAAAAAGCCGGCAGTTTATTTAATATGCTAATATATTACTCGTTATTAAAAATCGAATATCTCATTTATAATCAACAGACTGCTAATTGATTTTTATAATATAAATTGAGTATCTGATTTTGAATGGAAACAATAATAAAATAATATTTTAGTCTAAACAGTTGAAAAACATTTGTAAAAGAATAGAACTCTTTGGTTCAAGGTTTATTAAAAAAAGATTTCAATGTAACTGTCACTATACCTTTATAGCTTAGAGATATCACGGTTAAATTTTTAAAATTTTAATTTAGTTTACAAAGCACAAGAAAAATGAACGAACTAAAGAAGCACAATAAAAAATGTTATATTTTATTCCATTATTTTAATAAGACAATCTTAATACTCAAATAGATCTTGCAAAATTGCTACGTTCATTGCAAAATTTCTTAAACAACAAGATGCTTGAGAAAAGAAACATGATGGTTGCGAAGGTTGTTTTTCTGTCATTTTTTGTTTGCAAATTATTGGTTTGACTATATCTAGAATAAACTCAAAAAAAATCTGATTATACAACTGAAAAAACTGGATAACAAAAGAAAAAGTATGAATAAAAATCGAGAAACAAAACCAAAGAAAAAATATAATAACAAAAACTCACTAAGTAGAGCGCACACTAATAACTCTGAGCGAAAGATAAAAATGACAGAATAACTTCGAAAAACTATTACCTCAACTTTACAAGTATCCAACTATATAAAGTTTAATTACCAAAGTCTTTTTAAATGATTTGCCACTCTCCTATTTATTATTAAAGCGATTGTAGAAATTTTAATACACAATAATATTTTAATTTATAAAAAAGAAGAGAAATGAATAAACTTTTATAATAAAATAATTAAGATCATTTGTTTTTATAAAACAACTATATGATGTATAACAATTTTTTATATATTGTTATTTTACAATGATTAGTTATATTTTAACATTTAAATATTGTTTTTTATTTTTTTAATTAACCTAAATTATTAAACAAAATTATTTTGTAAATGCATATAAAAACCATGCGTTTACAAAAGCACCAGAAATTTAATTTACTTTCTTCAGTTGTGTACTAAGTTATTTAAGTTAAAATTAATGCTATTAAAGAAAGTAATTGGTGCTCAAAGGAGCTAGTTCCATCAACTAAAACTCAAACATCTCGCTTAACTCGTCATTCAGCAAAATCTCATTATTTTACTTTATCTGTCCCTGCATGCTCTAAAAACTTTTATTTGTCAAGTTTTTTTCTAGCAACTTAACCCTTTAAAACTCTCTCCCATCTTTATGTTTTCCTGACTCATACAACCTACAACCATAGATCATCCGGGTCATATTTTAAAAATCCGGAAAATTGTTTGGATAAAATATCTGGAATATATTTTCCCATATTTTTTTTAGATGAGTTGTTTTCATTTTTTTTTTTCCAAGCTTTTTATAATTTTTGTAAGAGTGATAAGTGAAAAAGCTTATAAAGCAAATATATTACAAAAATTTACACCTAAACTTGATTGTATGGAAAACGTTTTATATATACGGAAGAACTAAAAGTTGAGAAAAATATCTGGAATTCCAGAAATACCCAGAAAATAATCCCTGTACAACTTTTCAAGTCTTCTGTCAACCCTTTCCTTGCTCTATAACTTAATAGTGGTTGTTTGTAGCCTTGTTGGGAGTGAATCAGATTTTAAAAAAATGGGCTAGTAAGCAGGTTTAAAAGGCACTGGTTTCCAATAATGAATTTAACCCTTGATAGTTAAAAAATAGGGTTATTAAAAAACTCTGACATTTTTGATGCAAACATGACATGTTAAAATGCTTGTATTTTTAGATAGTTGGGTCTTATGGTCTGATGGTCTTATATGCTGTTAATGTTAGATCAAAAGAAAGTGTTAGAAAAATTTATATCTCAAAATGGCTGAAAATTAAACTTTTCCAGCTAAGGGGCATAATACTTTTTGTTTTTTTTTAGTCCCAAACAGCAACAAGGTGCTTATATCTTGCCCACTTACAGCATACAGTAGTAGCTAATTGAAAATTCCTTAAATTTAAGGTAAAGGGTCTCTACAATTGGAAACTATTTGAAATGGAAAAATAACATTGTAATATATACATGTACACAATGCTATTTTAATATATTTGTTGGTTTGTTATGATCCCTGCTTTACTTTTAATAAAACTTTTTTTCTTTTTTTTTTTTGTCAAATAATTTTTAAATTATGTCATAAATAGTTTTATTAGGATTGAAGTTTTATAACAAAGGTAATGTAAGCCATTTTAGTTATTTACTATCTTTTTATTATGTTATTAAACAAAAAGTGTATTATAAAACTGTTATTAAAAATGTTTATTTGAAATTTGAAAAAAAAGGTAAAAAAATAGAATGTTTTTTAATAAATAATCAAACTAAAAAACAAGCATAAAACAAAGTTAGAAAAAACTTGTCATTTGCTAACTCTTGTTTTTAATGCACAAATATAACATAAATATTCTGCATATGCTATATCTTAAAAAGCTGTTCTGTATATACTATATGCATTCTGCATATAGAATATGCAGAAGCTTTATTATATGCAGAAGCTGTTTTAAAATATAAAATATTGAGAATAATTATGCAATGTGAATGCTTTAAAAACAAGATTTAGTAAATTACAAGTTATATCTAATTTTTTTTTGTGTTTAATATACAGTTACCTACTGAGTAACTGTATTAGCATTGGTAGTGCATTGGTAGTAACTTACATTGTAAGATTAATTATTATATAAAATAACACCTTTATTATTAATTTTCCCCATTTATTTAATAGGAATTGCAAATTTAGGAATAGAAATTAAATGCCAAAAAATACATAAACATACATAAAATGTATAAAATAATATAAATGTATCAAATATATGGTATACAGCTATTTTATAAAATATATGACAAAAAATGATAGCATAATTTAGAATAAGTTCAACGTTCATACCCATAAAAACTCTAAAAAAAATTTATAAAAAAAAAAATTAAAAAAAAATATTAAAATAATTTTATAGAAAAAAATTTTTTAAATATATAAGTATTGACCTAATTTTAACCCAGTCATGAGTAGGCGGTTCTCCAAAAAATTGCACATGAACTTCCAAATAGTTTTTTAAATGTTTGTTAGTTGCTGGATCTTTACACACTAATGCAGGCCAAAAAGGATAAGTATCTAATTTTGCCCAAACTAATTCTCCTACTAAAAATGTGTTGTTGTTGTTGTTGTTATTAGTGGTTAACGGTGTTCCTGAATTTTTATCTTCGACTTTAGATTTTTTTGTTGGTACAATGTTATTCTTATTAGGAGCTGGAGATTTTTTAAAATACGAAAACAAAGTTGCCATGCTCCTAATTAAATTTTACTATTAAATATTATAATGATTGCTTAAACACAGTAAATTTGTACTAATCGCGCACGTGGGCATGTTCTTAAGAATTGTAATTTTCGTCGGATTTTTAAAGCGGGAAACTTGATCGCTCTCATGGTCCGTTAAGTTAGGGTAGTCAATGTCCTTTTTTTAGTGTTGCACAGTGTCAAAATTTGGCAAAAAACCCTCAAAATTAAATAACTGAAAGGAACTTTAAAATCGAATTGCAATGTAACTAGTACCACCAGTAGACGACTATTAACTATTGTATTTTGGTTTAATTCCAATGGTTCACCGTTTTTGTTTTTTTTCCAATGGTCCAACCATTTTTTGGGACTTTTCTTGAGACTAACTTTCCTCTTTTTTTTTTTTTTTTTTTGCGTACAAAACGCTTGTTTTAGTGTCACTCTTTAAAGTTCATATGAGTAAAAACTGTTCAAATTTTAATTTAAAGACAAATATTTAAGATATTTGGAAACTAAAAAAAATAGTTATAAAACTGCATTATAGTTTCAGATAGTCTTTCCATAGATCATGAAAAAAATACACCAAACTAACTTTTTTTTTCTTTTTTAGTAATTGTTAGTTTAGTTAAAAAACTAAAAGATTCCACTAGATTTTATGTTAATTTCAACATTTTATCATTGATAGGTATATATGAAACCAAAAAATACGTGCTCAAACATGCCCTAACTTAATATAGGACTTTTAACTTTTTTATATTTTTTCTTCCGTTTCCAAAATTATTAAAAACTTGCGCATAAAATAAAGAATACGTTTAGTTCCTATTATTCAAGAGTTACCTGGCACAAAATTTTCAAGAACGTTCAACGAACGTTGTGAACGTTCGAGTGCGTTCTATGAACGCTCATAGAACATTCGCAACGTTTGTTGAACGTTTTGTGTTAGCTGGGTAGGAATTAATCATGATAATTTACTTGAGGACCTTCTACTTAGTTTTGTAGACTTTAGGGTCTATATCATGAAAGTATTGATGAACCTTTAGTAGTAAAAGTAATTATATATCTAAAGAAAACTCTTTCAACATCTAAATGTAAATGCCGGAAACATTCAAGAATTATTTTAAGATTTTTAGAACATAAACAAACTTAATTGGACAAAGATATAACAGTCGACAGAAAAGATGTTGTAGAAAGTTCAGGTAGAAAAACAAGGACTGGAAAGATTAAAGTAATAAAAGCAAAAAAACCGGAGGTAACCATAAATTTATTGAATCCAAATCAATTCTAAAAAATGTTTGCAAGGCTTAAATATTACGTATTATTTTGTTAAAGTTTGTCGAATCAGCTGAATATCCAGCTGAAGCAATGGAATTACCTTCAATAAAAAAGTATTCTGTTAAAAATAATTTTGTTGTTCTTATAAAAAATACTACAAATCTTAATAAAGTTAAGAGAATGGACATAAATTTTCCAATAAAAATGAAAATCAAAGATGCTTTGAGCTTAAAAATTCAGTGATTTTTTTGATGAACAGTCTTAAATTATTGAAAATTAATTAATTAAAATTAATATTGCAGAATGCAGATATTTATTATTCACTTTATGAAATTAAAAATAAAAGACAGAAATTCTGAAAGTGTAATTGTGACAAAAACATCTGCTCTATAGAGTATATATTTATTCATACTCTGAAATGGATATTAACTTTAACTAAATGCCATGACTCTGTGAGAATATTTGCTAAAAAATTGATTTTACTTTATAGTTGGTTTCAATGGTTCCTCCAGTCCATAACATTCATAACAGTCCATAACAGTCCATAACTCCAGTCCATAAACGTAAAGCGTGTATAAATTGATATAAACAAGTCAGCGAGCAAAATTTTTTCAAACAACTACTGTAACGCTTAAATTAAGCAATCAGGACTAAAAATTATGGTTAAATAAGAAGCCCTCTAGTGCACATTACTGTAGACTTATACATTTTAAATATCTCAAGGAAATGAAAGAACTGTTAAGAAATGATTTTGATTATCCTAAAGCAAAAATGAACAGACTGGTCATGTTTGAGGTAAAGTTAGAATTGGCAGAAGGCAAGTCTGGTACAACTATCATATTTATGTTAAAACTAGATTTAATCATGTTTGATTCAAAAATGGTTAATGCTCTTAATAACACTCTGCCCTCCTAATCAAGTGAGCTAAGCTAAGTGAACTTAATAATCCAGCATTCAACAGAGATTTAGAGAAAGCTAAGCCTTATAATTGATAATGTACAAACAGGGTTTTGGTAATACTATTACCAAATATATATATAGGAACACTTACAGAAGGGCATTTGAAAATCTTGATAGTTTTCCTGGAATTACAGAAAATATATTAGGTGTAATTATCAGATTAAGAATAATTCTAAGATCCTGTTATGAATTAAACTCTGAAAGGTTTGGCTAGTATTGCTATAAAACTACAGTTTTTAGACTCAAAAATTTCTACTGATTTGTGATTTCCCTAATTTTTAATAAACTTTTGGATTATGAGGTGCAGATATCTAAAAGACTAGAACTTTCTATTTACCTTTTATTATTATATTTTATTATAACTCTCTATTTACCTTTATATATTCTATATACCTTTCTAAGGAGACACTAGAGGTTCTGAAGGAAGAAATGGTAGATTGAACCATTCAGCTAAGATATCTAAAAAAATATTATGATAAACCAGTTATAGTACCTTTTGATCAGAAGTGATCGAGTAATATCAAACATTAGTTTAAAAAATACGAATTGAAAATGCAAAACCACTACTCCCAGAAATTTTGGTTTTGTTAATGCTGTCGTAAGAAAATAAAGCTTTTTTGTTATAGTATTTTGAATTTATTTGTTTTGTTTATAAAAAATTTAGATTAGTTATTTATTAAGGTATTTTAATTTTTTTTAAGCCAAAATTTTTATTGTAACTATTACAATGTGCGTTTTGGTTTAAAGAACCTAATATTTTTTAATTAAGTCATACTTTTTACGCGTAAACAACTCTAACAGGAATACACATGTTTAGTACGCTCCGTAAAATATTTTCATCCAAAAAACATTTCTTCATCCAAAATACCATATAAAAGAATACCAGGTATTCTTTTATATGATATTTTGGATGAAGAAATTTAAAACGTGTTCACGCTCGTTGTACACGTCTTAGAAGCGCTTAGTTTTTATTTCTCATTAGAGAGCGACGATTATTCGTTTATCGAATATAGATGTGCGAATATTCGTTGATATTATTAGTGAACGAATATTTGTTAAAAAAATTCGTTCAAATTAATTGTGAAGCTATATTCATTAAAAAAATAATATTCGTTCAACAAATATATATTCATTAAAGAAATAAATGGGAACAAATATATATTTGTTAAACAAATATACACATTGTATTTCACAATTACATTAATAAATTCTATTATTTTGGATTTTCGCATAAATTTATGTCTGATAATTTAATTTTATTTAATACTCTTTGCCAGGGCTGTGGAGTCGGAGTTGCGGAGTTGCGACATTTTCGGAGTCGCTAAACAAAATCGCGACTCCGATTCTAATAGTAAAACTTCATGGTATTGCACGTGCATATACAAAACATTCAATTAACCTTATGTTCATACAAAATCTCAAAGAACGTTTAACAAATTTGTCAGAAAAGAAATTTTTAACTTATCGCGTAATATTTTTTAAATAATTCAAAGAATTTTTCAAAAATTTTGCTTTGGAGTTGGAGTCGAAATTGGAGTCGGAGTCGGAGTCAGAGCTGTGCTCAAATTTTAACAACTGGAGTCGGAGTCGGTATCGTTACTTTTTTTTTACGACTCCACACCCCTGCTCTTTGCATTTAATAACTTTTCTGCTTACGACTGAAGGTGATATAACAGGTTCTTTATTTTCAGTTACTGCTGCAAAAAATCACCCCCCTCCTCCGATATGTACACTCCTTGCATGTTCTACTTATTTGTAAGTTGGTTTATGAAAAATAAAGGATTAAGATTCTGTTTGTATTATAACATGTATGCATAAAATATTCATATTATAAACAACTATTATATTGATATATCGTTTTTTTTATGCGCTGGAAATCCGGGGGAATTTTTTCTCAGGGGCATTTTTTCCTGCTACCGTTGATCCTGTTCCCTTAAAACTTAACATGTTGTTGTTCTTGCAATCTATTAGAGTTGAGATTGGAGTGCCATACTTGAATACAGCTTTTCTGCTGATTGTTTTCTTTTACATCATCTAACGCGGTTTCTATATCTTCCTCATTGTACGACTTTTTACTTGTTGACATCTTGAAAGTGAATTTTAATAAATATTATTTAATCTACTTTATTTTATTATTTTATATAGGAGGAAACCGAAACTAACAAATAAGAAAATCTAATAACTTAATTTAAATTTTAGATTCCTAACTTGAAAATTCACACAGGTACTTTATAAAGGAATTTAAAGTCAATATGAATTGTCGGTTTTAACTAAAAAATATAATCTTAATTTTTTGTCTGGTTTTTAACATTAAAACAAATAAACAAAACAAAAAAAATGTATCTCTAGTTATTACGATATGAAAAAACAAATATTTACGACTTTCTTTTATACCTTTAAAAAAATAAAATGAAAAAACCGTCTTCTCTATTCAAAATAAAATACTAGGATTTTATTTTGAATAGAGAAGACGGTTCTCTTTCTTCTGGTGATTTTATTACAGTAAATTCCCATTAACTCGAACCTCCAAGGGACCAAGGAAAACGATTTGACTAAACGAATGTTTGATGTAAGCCTTATAAACTGATAGACACGGCTCTAGTTGAGTAATACTCATTTCAAAGTGAAGCCAAAATAAATTTTGTGCGTTGACGTCACTTTGTGGCAAAAAACATTTTTTAAAAAAAAGTTCGCTCTTACATTTATCTCATTTTTAAAATCAATTTTAATTATGGTGCATTCTTGCAGTGCATACAACTGCACAGAAAGATATAAAAATGGTTCAGACATTTTATTTCATGGGTAAGAGTTTGTAATAAATAAAAAATAATTTAATATCATATAATTAATAATTTTGAATCATACTATGATTCATTGAATCATAGCCTATTAAAATATGACAATAACTTTAATAAGATGTCATTCCTATGACATAGGATTCTAAGAATCGTGCTAGATAATAAAATGTCATAATATCATTTTGTGTCATTATTATTGGTAAATACACTGTGTGGTGTAGCATCATGCTACACAACAATGTTAATGCTAAGCATGTTTTGGGTTTTAAATACGTTTTGATGAATGGTACCATTTACCATTCACCTATTATATTTACACTATATTATATTTACATATTACATTTAATCTATTATGTTCACACCATACATATTACACCACAGACTGTTAGTAATAGTCTATATGTATTCAAAATCCTAAGCATAAGTTATAGTTTGAAAATTACTAAAATCTACCATACTGTTTATAAAATCTTCTTTTTGAATTTTTAATTCCTAATTTTAGAGTTTAAACAATTATTAAAATGTTAATAATTGCTATAACATTGTTAATAAACAGTAATAAACACTATAATAATATATAAACACTAATTATAATTTGTTTTGTTTTTATTTATGAAATATTTTTATGTTGTAGATTTCCAGAAGATTTATTAATTTGGAATAAATAGATTGTTGCAATGCGTAGAGAAAACTTTAATCTAACAAAGAGTTCAAAAATTTGTTCTAAGCATTTTACACAAGAATCATACATTGTTTGTGGTTGGAGTTCAAAAAAGCAACTTAAAAAAAGATGCTATACCAAGCATTTTCCTAGCTGTTTATTCAAGCTAATGAAACCTAGAAAACCTCCAGCAACTAGAAAAACTACAAATGAATGTGAAAACATTGAAACAATAAATGGTGCTGCATCTTTTTCAAGTACCTCAGAAACTGCATCTTTAGACAGAGATGAATCATTGGAATTAAATGATTCGTGGAAATTACCAATCGGCTACTTTTTAATTAATGAAATCTCAGCAGTTCAAAAGAGTAACGGTAAAAATGTGTTTAAAATATTAAGCGAAGTTAAAGTTACTATAACAAGTTTAACTTTTGATGGTGTTTCGTCTAATATTAGTATGGCTAATCATCTTGGAGCTGATTTTTCTGTTAACTCTACTTGCACATACTTTTCACATCCAGTTACAAAAAAGCCAGTTTACATTATAATGGATCCTCCACATATGTTAAAACTGATAAGAAATAAATTTGGTTTGCGCAAAATAATGTTTGATTCTAATAATTAACCAATAAAATGGGATTATATTGAAAAGTTAGTAGCTATTCAAGAAAAGGAAGGGCTGCATTTAGCAACAAAACTTACAAAAAGACATATAAATTGGTTTCAAGAAAAAATGAAGGTCAAGTTGGCTGCACAAACATTTATTAAAAAAGTTGCAAAAGCAATAGAATATTTAAGAGAAAGTCAGTACTCTAAGGATTTTGAAGACAGCAAAGCAACAGAAAAATTTATCTATAATATTAGTAACATATTTGACATTTTAAATAGCAGGAATTTATTAGCTAAAAATTTTAAAGCTAGTTTATGACAATAAAATAAAGAAGCTATTTTCAAAAAAAACAGTCAATAGAATATTTAGTCTTAAATGTGCTAACAATGGAGGGCCTATACATTTAAGTCAGAGAAAAACAGGCTTTATTGGGATGATTGTAAGCCTGAAGTCTTTTATGGGAATATGGAATGACTATGTTCAAAATAGCAATAGTAGTTTAAGGTATCTTTCTGCTTACAAATGATCTCACAGCAAAACAATTTCAAGCTGCCTACAAAAAATTATTAATGCACACAAGTGTTTCAGGTTCTTCTCAGGCCAATATCATTGAGCAAGCACCATCGATAATTTTAGCAATGAGTACATTAAAAAATGTTAAAATGAAAACAATTGATCATCAGCTCATTGAAGATTTTGAAATGGAAAAAACTAATTCTAGTGACCATGCATATGCTCTAAATAACATAAGTTATTCAATAAAATTATTGTTATATGTGTCTAATGTTGTTGAATATATTGCTGGATTTGTTGTAAAAAAAGTTAAAAAGGTTTTGAGATTGTGACATTTGCTTAACCTTAATTCAATCAAAGACCCCAACTTCAACTTTAATAACAAATAAAAATTACAGCAGTGTTAAACTCTGGTTCAACCATCTAAAGACGTAATTCACATATGTAAACTTGCAGAAAGTGAAACTAGAATTTTTCAGGAAGAAAAGAGGATGTTTCAAAAAAATATAATAATGAGTAAATTAATTATAAGTATTTAATAATAAAGACTAAATGATTGATAAGGATGATGTCACTCAAACAGAGTTCTGATCAAAGGATAATATGAATAATAATAAGTATACACACATATAACATACATAAACAAGTAAAGATTTAAAAAACCATACTTTGGTGATAATAATAAAAAATAAAACGAACAAAAATTTAATGATAATTGTTGTAGTAATCATAATTAAAAAAATAAGAGTATATTTTGAAAATTAAGTGAAAATCATATTAATAAGTTAGAACAAAATTTTTTTCAGAATTATTTTAAATTGGTTTTGTTTAAAATTAAGAAAAGACGATAACGGTGTTTGAAGTTGTAGTTTTTTGAACTCATTCACTATGCATACCGGGTGACCACGCGACTGCGTTACGCTCAAATTTAAGGCTCTATCCATGCTTGTAGATATCCGTGGATCTATTTGTTTACAAATTACGCAATAATATCAACACAGAAATAAAAAAAATGTAAAAGCCAAAAAATATTTAATTAAAATGGATCTGCCAGAATCAAAAGACGAAGCATTCTGCAAATGTTGCAATCGGATAAGATTACATCAGATATCAGAAAGGCTATAAATTGCTCCAGAACACCAATTTTTCGAGTAAGAAAACTTTTTCAGGAAACAGGAAATATCAAACGACGTTTTAATAAGCCAAAACCTGTGAAACGATCACCTCAGCTTTTAAAGTCTGTCAAAAGAAAAGTCAAGCAAAATCCATTGCGCTCCATCCGCTAGTTGGCAAGGGAAGCCAATGTTGCCAACTCCACAATGCAAAAAGTTATGAAAGATTTGAACCTTAAATTCAGAGCTGTTCTGACTAAGCATCTTATCACTAATAAACAGAAAGAAAGTAGGAAAGAGCGATGCAAAAAATTGTTAAACTGGCAAAAATCTTACCCTGGGCGTGTGAAAATCTTTTCTGATGAAAAACTTTTCACTGTGGATAAAGTTACTACTCGTCGTAACACAAGGTACCTTAGTAGTGCCAAAACAGTAAAGGAAGTCCCTGAGATTATCAGGTATTCATTTTCATTAAAAAAACCAGCTTCTGTGATGGTACTTGGCGTGATAGCAAGTGATGGAAAAAAGTGTCCACCAGTTTTTGTGAAAAAAGGCTCAAAAAATTGACAGTGATGAGTATATCCACCTCCTGCAAGTGAAGGTCATTCCCTGGTTAAACAGAAACTATCCAGATGGTCAGTATGTGTTTAAGCAGGATGGAGCACCAACTCATACTTCAAAAAAGACATAAAATTTTCTCAGTGAAAACATGAGTCAGTACTGGGACAAATTAAAGTGGCCCCCATCTAGCCCAGATCTGAACCCATTAGAATTTTTTATGTGGACGGCTTTGGAAAAGAAGGCTTGCAAGATTCCCCATGGAAGTACCGAGTCACTAAAAAAATCTATATGCAAAGCATAGGCCAAATTTTTCTTTCTAATATCTAATGTAGTCTTATTAAATTTTTTTAATTTTACGTTTTTTTTATTTCTGTGTTGATATCATTGCGTAATTTGTAAACAAATAGATCCACGGATATCTACAAGCATGTATAGAGCCTTAAATTTGAGCGTAACGCAGTTGCGTGGTCACCCGATACAAGAATCTTGTTCCATTTACAAATGCACTGATAGACAACAGAATATTTACCATACTTCTAAGTTTGAAATAATGGTTCCCTAAGTTTCTCATTATATATGTTTCTTGTAGAGTATGTATTATTCTATTTTTTGTAAAAAAGTCTGTTATAGAAAAGGGTAAATTTTCATTAAGAGAGTGAAAAATAAAAAAAAAAGATTAGTAAATTTTACAAGCGCTGAAAAGGTTAAAATTTTCAGTTTTTTGAAAGATTCTGATGTTTCTGACTTAAAAGGTTGGAAATTTATGACTCTTATGAATTAACGTTGAAAGGAAATTTTGATGTGATAGTTGCCATTTTGACCCCAAATTTGGCAACAGTAACTAAGATGCGATAAAAATAATGCATAGTAAATATTTTTTAGTATGAATTTGTTGACATAATGACGAATTATTGAAAGTGCGCCGTTAGCTCGAGTTGAAATATGAAAATTCCACGAGAGATTGCAGTCAATCAAAACACCGAGATACTTGATAACATTTGTACGATATAACTGTTTATTATTAATTTGGATTTGGATTTTAGAATTTTTGTTTAGATTGAGTTTTTTTCTAGAAGATGTAAAAAAGATCACTTCAGTTTTTTTTGCATTAAGACATATTAAGTTAGCATTTAACCAGTGAACAATACCTTTTAGATCCAAATTTATGTTTTTACATAGAGAATTATACAATTTGTTAATATGCAATAGGTTTGTGTCATCAGCAAAAAAATGAATTGATGAGAAGCGAATAGAGTTGCTTATATCATTAATATAAATTAAGAACAAAAGAGGACCAAGAACAGAACCTTGAGGAACACCGCACACAACAGATTTATTAGTAGAATTATAACCATTAATACTTACAAATTGTTTCCGATCTGTAAGATAAGATGGAAACCAATCATTTACAACAACACGAATACCATAGTGTTCTAATTTAGAAATCAAAATATTATGATCAACGGTATCAAAAGCTTTTTGTAAATCTATAAAAATACCACAAATAAAATGATCAGAATCAAGAGCTTTCCTGACTTTCTCAGTTAAATATTTCAGTAAGTTTTTTAGTTAAATAGTTTTTATTTTAAATAGTTTAAAGTTTTTCAGTTAAAACTTATCAATGCATGGCAGGTAGAATATTTTGAACGAAAACCAAATTGAAATTCATTTAAACAGTTAAAAGAATTAAGAAAAGAGTACACTCTAGAATACATAAGTTTTCAAGAAGTTTAATAATGTTAGATAAAAGAGAAATAGGTCTGTAGTTAGTGCATAAAAATTTAGAGCCGTTTTCAAATATTGGAATAACACAAGATAATTTTAAAATATTCGGAAAAGCTTCATTTATGAATGATAAATTAAATAGTTTAGAAAGAATATTTGAAAATTCATAGTGAAAGTTGAAAAGAATGTTTGTGGGAATGCTATTTGGGCGTATTGATTTTCTCGGCTTCAAATTTGATATAAGAGATAAAACTTTATGAATATTTGTCGGAGATAGGAGTAGACTATGTAAATTTGGATATTTAAGATATTTGTATAGTTTATGTAGGACGAATGAATATTGGATTTAAGTTTTTGTGCGACGTTTGTAAAAAAAGTATTAAAATTTTTAGAGATAAGATTTGGTTCAGTTATATATGTTTCATTATCTTGTAAACAGTTGGGAGATGAGTGATTAGATTTTTTGATATTTATTAAACTATTATTTCCTTTTCAAATTTTCTTTTATTAAATTATTACTTACCTCCAAATTTTGCGAAGATTTTTTACATTTTCTGTAAAGTACTTTTTAAAATGCATTTTATTATTGAGCTTTATTAAGGTAATTATCATGTATTTATAATGTTTGAAAGTAATAAATGTGTTTATGTTCCTAATATCTTTTGATCTTAACATTTTTTAAAAAATGACTTCTTAATACTAATTTTTTTAAGTTTTGGCGTAGCGATTCAAATCAAGGTTGTTTCAGAAATAAATATTTGAAAACAAGAGTTAACATCACTGTTTTCTATAAGATTATCCCAATTATTTTTTAACAAATCTGATTTGAAGTTTATTTTATTAAAGTTTTAAATATAATAATATTATAAATTGTGATTGCGTGGTATAAATAACTTATTATAATTAGGACAAATACAAAATTGAGGTAAGTAATCAGAAACTAAAGTTGTCAAATTTCCTGAAATAATTTCATTAGTTATTAAATTAGAAAAAATATTGTCAATGGTTGTAGCAGAGTGGATATTAATTCTGGTTGGCAAAGTGATAAAAGGGCGAATATTATAAAACGAAAGCAAGTTTATAAAATCAGACATTGCAGTGTCATTATTTGATTGTATCAGATCAATACTATAATCACTTAGTAAGAAAACCGATTTATTTTCAGCATTTATTTTTTGAAGTAGGACAGACATGATAATTGTAAAATCGTTTATATCCATGTTTATAAATGCAACCAACAATAGTATTAGATTTTAAAAATCAACAAATGTTGATTCTAAACAATATGGTGTGTAAATAATTAAATCATCCCTTCGTTTATATATTATTTTTTTTGATAAGTATAACAATGTTCCTCTACAAGAAGATTGTGGTGTGTGCTCAATGTTGTAGTTATCTATGTGAATTGTATGAATTGATGGTGTTCCTTTTTTTAATCGTGTTTCGGTTATAGGTAATATAATTATGGAAAGTTCAAAACTCATTAACGATAGTAATACGTTTAATTCCTCAAAGTGTTTTTGCAAAGATGTTATATTTAGATGAAACAAAAAGAGAACGTTAGTTTTGTCAAAGTTAAGTGAACAAATTTTTCAGAACTTTTTGGATCCATAAGGACCCCATAGGGTCCTTATGGATCAAATATATATTTTTGGATAAAAAATATAAATATGGATAGAATATATTAAAAAAAAAATTTGTATGTAAATATTATAGTAACCTAAATTGGCGCCTCTGATTTCTTTCTAAAAAATATCATTTGTTTATACTAATGATATTTTTAAAATTTTATTTATAAATCTTAATTTTAATTCGAAGTTCACGCCTCCTTCCTAACCGATGTCGCAAAACTTGCCGAGAGATGGGGTTTGAACCACGGATCCTTTGATTTTGAGGTAAGTGCGTTACCACTGCGCCACGGCTACTCTAATCTTGAACTTTAATCTTGCTCTATTCATTTGATTACAAAACGCTTTCATCTTAAATAACATCTTGTTAAACCTAATCTATTTCCTGATGCACATAATGTTGAAAATTTTGTCAAAATATTAGATTGATAAAACGCTTGAAATTGGAAAAAAAAACTTATACATTGGGAACAACTGATGGACGTTTCAATGTTATAAAAGCTATGCACATCAACAACAACATTTGGTGTGCGCTGATCATCAGATACATTTAGTTGTCACAACCATTAGCTTGTGCTCCTGAGTGGTTAGAATTTTCAGTAAAACTAAACAAATTAGTTTCAATCATACTTCTAAGGCCACTGGCATTTTAAGGAAAATTGGTATAAAACATAAGCAACTTTGAGCTACACTTATCTAGAATATCTTTAAAATTCTGACGTTGGGCAGTTAAAATCTATTATTGATCTAAAAGTGCGTTTGACTATTATGGCAAATTTTCCAATAAAGTTGAAAGCTGGATGCCCTCTGTTGAAAAAGTTAATATCATTAAAAGTATTGTTGATTGTCTCAATACAAATGATAAAATTTTTCAAGTTTTAAGCTTTGACAATGGTTCAACAATTAATTTGGTAATATTGAAAATCTAAAACATTCGGAAAAATTAGATAAAATTGGAAAATTAAGTTCTCTTACATGTGTCTCGAATGTAAATCATGCTTTGATAGCAGGATTTCAACAATGTCTACCAAATTGAGGTCATAGAGTATCATAGAGTATTAATATTTTTTTATTTCATATTTTCTTGATCCAAGACAAAAGGTAGCAATTACCTTTGCATTTGACAAGAAAAGATGACAAAAATGTCAAGAATACCACTATTCCATAATAAGTATGAGGAGATTTAAGCGTTGCAAAAAAGTGTTGCAAAAATTTTACAAGCGTTGCAAACTTTATACAACCATCGGATGATAAAAGTTTGTCCAATGAAGAAGCTTTAACCAATGCTGTAAAGAAGCTTTATGGGTAAAATAAAATTTAAAAAATCTAAAAAAGTTTGTTTGTTAATGAAGGAATTGACGACAAACGATATGTTGATGAAGGAGTTGTACACGACAACGCAGATATCATTGAATACTGAAAGACCAACCGTACAAGATTTATTTATCTCAGTAGACTAACAAGGAAGATTTTGTGCATCTCTGCTTCATCAGTTACCTCAAAATGAGCATTTTTAACTGCTTTTTTGAGTATTTTCTATTCGAACGAAAAACTAACCTTAGTTTTGATTATATTGAAGTGATGGTTTTTATGAAAAAAAGGATGAAGAAGATGGAGAACCTTGCTATGCATGAAGAAGATAGCAATAAAAATTTAAAAGATATGTACAAAAAATATAAATAATTAAAAAATGTAATATTTAAAAATCTGGTTTAAATAGTATGAAAATAGACAATATTGCTATCGCAGTTGTGGTCAAATACGTATTTGTATTTCGTTAAATAGACTAATTTGGCGTATTTGTATTCGTATTGTATATAATAAAAAAAATTTAAATATTTCTTTTTGTATTTTTATAATCTTTTCCTTCACTTTACATTAACTTTTGGTATTGTGGTTTATCCTCCTCCGGCTAATTACCATATATAGGCCACATTTCCGCAAAGACAAGTTCGGCTCTCCAAGGAACGTCATAACCTGCTCTACGAACCGAGGGTAAGGTGAGTTTGGGAAGAATGAAGATATGTTCGAGTGAAAGGCAGAAGTAGTCGTGTTAGAAAGATAGCATAGAGAAAGCGTACATAAATCCACCCGATGTTAGAAGGTGCAAAAACGTAATGTTAGCTAGGCTCACCTAAATAATGTACGCCGACAAAGACTTGATTGGAGGAGAATAAACCGCAATGCCAGAGTTTACTTGACATGAACTTTGGCATTGTGATTTATCCTCCTCCAGTTAATTGCCATATAGAGGCCACATTACTATGGCCCGCGGAGACAAGTTTGGCTCTCCAAGGAGCGTCATAATCTGCTCTACCGATAGAGGGTAAGGTGATTTTGGGAATAACGAAGATATGATAGAGTGAAAGGCAGAGTTAGTCGAGTTAGAAAGATAGCATAGAGAAAGTGCAATTCATACAAAGCATACTGTTAGCTAGGTTAACCTAACTAGAGCACGCCAACAAAATTTTTATCGTATTGAAGTTTATTCTCCTCGGGCGTTTGCCCTGCAGAGTTATTAATAATGTTACAGCAGTTAAATAATTACAAGGTGGTCTACTGCTCCACTACTAAAATACATATTAACAGACTCCCAGGGGGTTCACGTTTAAATAATAGAAAAAACCACTAATATTGAAATAGTATTGAAAACGAAAACGAAAAAGCGAAAATTTAAAAATTAAAATATCAACAGAATTTAAAAAACAAAAAAAACGACAAAAGAAAATTTGAAAAAATATCTTGGCGTTACAGTTTATAAAAAAGCTGTGATTTATATCTATGTTTATTTTCATGGCTCCAGATATGTTTGCACTCGAGAAGAAAAGAATCTTTACTATTATTTAGTATTGAAATTTGGAATTCCTCTGACAAAATTCGTTTGATTTTGCCTTTGAACTCAGACATGAGCGTCCCTCTGGTGTACATTTGGCGTTCGTGGAACGACCTCATTCTATTACAATATATTTTAAATAGTAGTTCGTTAGTTATTAGTTTTCCAATAAAATATTTATTAAAGTTGATAAGGAGAAAAGAAGTGATTTGAAAGAATTTTTAAGAGGGGGATGAAATGGGTAGATTTTGTGAATTAAAGCTAAGGTGTTCTTTATTAGAGGCCTAACTTTTTCACATTTAAACATCATGTGTTGCAGGTCTTCTGTTTGCTTCATGCATTGAGGGCAGAGATCGTCTGCTATGAAACCTCTTTTTTTGAAAATTGAGTTGGTGGGTAATGCGAAGTGTATTAATTTGTATCTTACTTCATCGGCTTTGTTGTTGGTGCTGTTTTTGTGTATGGATATAAATAATTGGGCACATTCTTTTGTTTGGATGTCATTCATGGTGGGGTAATAGTCTTTCCATTTTTGTAAATTGCTTTTGGAGTAGGATCAAGGAAACTTAGTGGAAGGTTATTTTTAGTGTTTATACATAATGTCGCTTTGTTGTAATTGAAACTTTGGCTTTGTGTGTTAATAATATTTGCCCATTTTGGTGGTAGGGAATTTATTATGGTTGTAAGGAGGCGTTGCTTTATGCCGATAACTTGGCTTTCCCGAAAGCCACGGACGAATACTTTTGATATGTCCCCTAGCTTAATTACGTTGTTATTTATGGATTCTAGAGTTGGTTAAATGGTTTGGTTTCTTTTGTGAATGTAAAGGTTAAAAAATATTGGTTGCATTAGTATTTCTTCAAAGGTTAGATTTTCATGGTTATCGTGTTTTAGATATAATTTATTCCAATTTTTTATTGTTTGTTGGTAATACGAAGGTAGAGTTTTTAGGAATTTGGATGATGTGGAAGAAAGATAAGGATTCCTTGATTGGCGTTTCGGTAGTGATTGAGTATGTAGGATGCTGAGTCTTTCCAGGCGCCTTTTTTGTTTGGGTTATATAACTTTGAGATCCAGCTCAGCTGTAAAGATTCCAATTTTTTCTTTATGTCGATGATATTTAGACCCCCCTCGTCTATCGGGAGTTTGGATGTTTGTTTAGGGGTTTTTACGGTACTATTGTTCCATAAAAAACTTTAAATTTTTCGTTCTATTTTTTTAATTTTTTTGTCAGAAGAGATTGGTATTGTAAAAGCTAGATGCCATAAGCTGCTTAAAATAGTTTGGTTTATTGCGATAGCTCTACCTTTTATGGATAACTTGAATCGTTTCCAGCAATCTATTTTTTTGTTAATAATCTCGCTACACTCATCCCACTGTTTATATAGTCATTTTTGTTTGAGAATGTTATACCTAGTCTCTGGAGAGTTGTGTTGTGCCATGAAAAATTTAGAAAATTTTCTTTCATTATAGATCTGTTTATGCCGAGCCACAGGCCTTGGCATTTGGTAGTATTTAGTTTTGCTCCTGTGGCTAGCTTGTATATGTTTAGGGCGTTGTTTAGAGCTTTTATAGCGTTGTCCGACGAGAGGTAGAAATTAGTATCATCTGCGTATTGTTGCAGCTTTGTCTCTTTGTTGTTAAGAGTTATTCCCTTTATTTCTGGATTTTTGCGGATATATCCTGCAAAAATCTCAGCTTGGAGGACATATAGAGTCATCAAGAGAGGACATCCTTGTCCTACTCCCCTGTGTATGTTGAATTTTTCTGATAGAAAGCCGTTTGTTTTAAGATACGAACTAATGTCATAGTAAAGTGTTTTGATGAGGTTTATAAAATCCAAACTTAAAAAGACATCGTATAAGAAGTTTCGGTCGACGCGGTCGAAAGCTTTGATTTGGTCAATGGAAATGATGGAGGCATCTAAATTGTTTTTGTTGGCGATATAAATAATGTCTCTTGTGTATGCAAGGTTTTCGTAGATGGATCTCCGGGGGATGCATGCGGTTTGGTCTTCTTTGATAATTGATGGTAGTATATTTGTTAGTCGGTTAGAGATTATTTTGGTTAGAATTTTGTAGTCGGTGTTAAGGAGTGATATGGGTCGCCAGTTTGAGATATCGGCTTTATCCCCTTTTTTATAAAGGCAAGTTATTATCGCTTGTTTTTGGCTATCGGACATTTCGTTTTTCTTTACTATATCATTTAAGACTGTGACTAGACTTTCTCCTAAAATGTTAATATTAGATTTGTAGAATTCCGCGGATAAACCATCTTTGCCGGGTGATTTGTTGTCAAAATTTTTATCGATGTTCATTTTTAAACAAAATTTTAATTTTAATGTCAAATGTGTCAAAATTTTTATTGATGTTCACTTATTATGATCTCTTCCTCAACTTTTTTCGTCGTTCATAACCCTCTAAAAACTTACATTTTATATAAAAATTTGCCTCAAAATTGCTTGCGGGTTTGTTTAGGATTGTATTATAAGATGGTACTAGTCATTAACTGACAAATCTTTTCATTTTTAAAAAAGGCTGCTTTTGGGTTTGTAATTTTTTATAATATACTTTGACCTCCTTTAAAAATAAATTTTTTTATTTTTAATTTTGGCTAAGATTGCTTGTGGGTTTGTATTTCTTTTTAAATCTTTTTTTTAATTCTTTTTTTTGAAAATTTTTTCTTAATAAAATTGAAAAAGTATGTTAACTTTGTTTAACATTAATATAAAAATATGCTACATCTGTGGGAGGACGCGGGTTGCAATGAAATATTTGTACTTTATGTTATTTTACTTTTATATAAAAACTTTTTATCTTTTAAAAGAAAAATATTCCGCTCTTTTAATCAGCAAATACTCCGTTTCTTTAGGATAAAAAGCTCAACTTACAAATGTCTAGACATTGCTAAATATCGCAACGCATTGCTAAATATCGCAACTCTCTGTAAAGACTTAAAAGTTGAAAATAAAATATAGCAAAAACATTTACTAAAAATATAATCTTTTTGTACTAAAAAGTAGAAAATAAATTTTTTAATTTAAATTTAATAGTTCAGTAAACTAAAGATTGACAGGCATATTTCTATATAAGTTTTGTGCAGACCTGTCAATCTTTAGTTTACTGAACTATTACATTTAAATTAAAAAGTTTATTTTCTACTTTTTAGTACAAAAAGATTATATTTTTAGAAAATGTTTTTGAAATATTTTATTATTTGATTGAAATGTATTTGCAATTCCAAAAACTTGGTTAACCAGTGTTTTTTTGCGAAATTCGTTTTTTTTTTTTCATTTTTTAAAATTAAAATATATTAAAAATTTGTTTTTAAGGTATATTTGTTAGAAGACTTATTTTCGTTTTCTATTTAGCAGACTATTTTATCAGTCTTGCCTAAAAAAATATTTTTATCTTTTTTTAACCTAAAGTACAAATATTTGTAATGTATTTGGAAAATGCCAATTGCATATATTTGTATTTGAATTTGTATTTGGAAATCTAGAATTAACGTATTTGCAATAGTATTTGTATTTGATCCAATGTATTTGATCCCAACTCTGATTGCCATCAGGTGGTTTACAAAATAACGTTTATTTACTGAACGATTATGTCTTTGTTTAACAAATTAGAGGGAACGAGTATATTTGTTTAACGAATATTCGTAAAACATCTATTTGTAAAACAAATTAAATGAAAACGAACGAATGTTTGTAACCATTTAACGATTATTCTTTAAAATATTTTGTTTGTAGAATAACTGCCACACTCTATTTTTCTCATGTTATCTCATGTTTATATTTGATGGTTATATAACTTTTACCGCTGTTTTTTACGTTTTTGACTCGCTGTGCATTAAAGAGCGTGACGCTAAACTAATTTAAAATTAAAACTACCAATGTGTTTTCCTATACGAAAAAAGTTTATCTGTTTGAAACGTAGAAGATATAAAGGCCAAAACACCGTTGATCAGTAAAAACTTGAGGTGTACGATATTTCATATGTGACATGAGTAATTGTAAAGCTTTTTACAAAATTACAACTAAATATACTTAAAATAACATATTACATAGAAATATTTATGCCAAATGGCGTTGTGTAGAGAATCTGCTTAAAGATTTTTTATTTGGGATTTTATACCTAAAAATGGCGAATCTTCTATTAAGGTATTATACACATATCTGAAAAATAATATATGTAGTAGTTATTATAGAAGATATATCAAAATAATGTTTTGTCAAATATGTTACGCATAGCCGTGGCTACCCTGCAAACATTATTATAGTGGAATTGCAGAAGACTTATATAGACATTTTTATGTGGTTCATTGGAGTTTTGCTCATCGTTTACTTACTGAACCATTAGTGGCAGCCGCTATAAATGGCAAACCGATACTTTTCTAACGTTTTAATGGTGGTTAATTATCGACAAGCCACTTAAAAGTTGAATTATTATTTCTCAGTGCATGCTTATTATCTAACTTTAAAGTAAAATTATTTTTAAAAACGTCAAGAAATAATTTAGTTTTCCATATAAAGTATCAAAATCATAGAGTGTTATATAAATTTAATCATATATATTAAGTATTCTCAATTCGTTAAATAATGGTTTTGAATGAGTGAAACAATCGGAGAAATTAATAATGCAAATTGCGTGTTTCTGACGAGAATAAAAATGTTTCCAGCACTTCCACAAGCAATATTTGCATAATTTATATAATTATAAAGTGATAGAGTTGGGTTCTTTCTTTTTAGATAATCTCTAGATTTACATAAAGTTCTAATGTTTTTCAAAATCTTGGTACATACATAGTCAATATGCTGTTTACGTGTAATGCGCTCATCAAGGTAATTTTCTAAAAACCTTATGACAGAATCACTCTTAATCGCAATTTGGTTAATAAATATTTTAGGCAGATTTACGGGTAGATAACGTTTTTTTGAAGCAGGTGGAAAATGATCTATTTTGTTTTATTAACATTAAGAGGTAATTTGTTACACTTAAACAAGATAGATACTTTTTTAAGTTTGTTATTCATATTACAAAACAGTTTGCAGATGTCAGTATTAGAAAGAAATAGGTTAGTATCACTAGCGAACATAATACTAAGTGGGTTTGAAGCTTTATTTAAGTCATTAATGTAAATCAATATAGAGTCTTGAGGAACATCGCATAATATGCATATAATAAATCTTTTTGATAATCATCATTACAAGAAACATATTGTTTACGACTTGATAGGTAGCTTTCAAACCACTTTAGAGTTCTTTCGTTTATATCATAACATTTAATCTTATGAAGTAAGATATCTTTTAATTGTTCATAACAGTTTAGAGTTATATTACCATTAGTGTCATCTGCTCCAGTAGCTTTATTTTTTTTTAGAGTTTTAATGCTATTTCAAACTCTTTAAATGATAATTTAGAAGACAACTTTTGTAGATGTAATCATTCAACCCTACTAGAAAATCACTAATCATAACTTGCGTGAACAAAAAAATTGTCAAATTTGCATGTCATTTCATTTTGTTCATAGATGATTCTGTTAAGAACTTTGATGACCTAGGGAAAGGAACCTGAGCAGCCTTTTTGTTTTCCAGTTATTTCTTTTATTATTCCCCATGTACGTTTATAGTTATTTTTATACTTATCAATTAAGCTAGAGAATTATTTTATCGATAATAGATCTTGTTTGAAAAGAAGATTTTCGAGATTTATTTTAAAAGAAAAGTTGAAGAACTTAATGTTGCTTACTGTGATTTGAAATATAAATCTGTAAACTTGGTTACTCAACTCGCATACTTTTTACTAGATGTCAGTTGTTTATGTGTCAAATATTGAAACACATTATATATTTACACTTTGAAGAAATTTTTCCGCTGCCAACAAGATGTTAAGAAACGTAATGCCCATTAGTTAAGTTTGAGTTTTCAAATTAAATTTATGAGAGAGTTCTAAGGAAACGTCCACGGTAACATTGTTAAAGAGGCTCATACGGCCATTTACTATTCCGCTCTTGTTAAATGAGCAAATTAACTTAGTTCTCCGATTTGTCTTTTATTGTGTTGATAAAATATGGGTAGTTAAGGAACATTTTCTTAGGGTTAAAAATATCAAGGCAAGCTAATAACGGTCTTGGAAGAAAATAACATCAATTTAAAAAACTGCGGAGGTCAAGCGTACTACAATAGAGCCAACATGTCTAATGTGTACAAAATAGTAGAAACAATTATACTTCAGAAAAATCCATAAGCCCTTTGTATGTCATGCAGTACTTATAACTTTAATTTTGATGGTGCTCATTCCGCTAATCTTCTGTTGAAATGAAAAACTAATTTGGTTCGTTTCATTTATTTAAAAATCTATTTAGTGGAAGCCTTATTCAATGAAATGTCTTGGCTGAGAAAACTTGCATGTCTTCTTCATCAAACTTTGCAAACCCAAAAGAGTGTACACATTGATGTTGTAATGCCGTTGTTTAATCAACCTATGAATGTTCTTATATCTTTACAGAAGCTTTGTAACCAATTCGTAACCAGATCTAACTGATGAGCTATAAAATGAAGTAAAACCTCTAGAAAAATAAATTCATTCTTTGAGTTCATCATTATGATATTCTTTTTGTTCAAACCTTTTAAAGTAAACCTTTTAAAGTAAACCTTTTAAACGAGTTAATGTCTCATTTTAATCAAAAAATATTTCCTTAGATTATGAGATAAAGCTTATGAAGACTTTTATTTAGGATCTTGGTCTTTTAAGCCCAAATTCATTAATGAAGCACATTTGATTGTCTTCTGTCGACTAAGTTATGGTTTTCAATCAGACTGGTTAAAAGAGGACAAAAAAGAGATGGACCTTTCACAAAAAAGCCAAGAATGAAGTTCATTTCTATAAAAACGAAGAGAAGCAATTTGAGGTGAACGTATTTAATATCGCTCTTGATACTCTACTCTGAAGCGCGCCAATTTTTTCGGCCCAGGAAAATTCCATTCTCTATTTGAATCAATATGACATTTGCTACGCGTTTTTAACACGATTCCGGTTTCCATCACTGAAGAAAAGCAGTTGTTTAGTAACCTTTTTTTTAGTCAAGACAGCGCTAAGATCTACATTAACTTAAGACCGGATTACCAATCTGCTAGTGAGAATAATCTCATAAAATCTCTATGCTACAATAAAGCAAATTTCGCTATGAATAAAGTTCGGATAGTCTATTTTGTCCTATTAAAAGAGATTGCTTTGACCTTGGGGAGGTTAACCTTGGGGAGATTGACCTTGGGATAAATTTATTTAAAAAAAGTTCAATTCTTTTAGCGTTTTGATCAAACTTTTTTGGATAAATTAGATATTATGGGTCGATGGTGAAAGATTGACCCCAGGCGTCATAAAGAGTCGTGCTGGGCCTGGACAAACAGATTTATAGTTGATGTAAAGAGTACAGAATCTCAATTTGCAACCTAAATCAATTTGCTACTTTCCAAGATCAAAATTGTGTTAAGAACACCTTACAGATGGCTCCATAAGCATAAGGTTGACCCTCCAAACTTTTCTGCACATCAAATGACTCTTTATCGCAATTAATCATTTTCTCAGTTTCAAAAGGTCAGCACTGTTTTGTGAAAGAAAATGATTATCTATCTTGTAAACTATGCACAGTTATTACTGCTGCATCTTCTCCAAAAGAACTTAAACCAGAGGGCCAACAACACCAGGGGAGGAGGTGCCAGGCACATGTACCCCCCCCCTCCCACTTTGAAACCCGTATCTTCGGTCCTGAACCAACTTCATCAAAATTTGTTTACAAATAGAAAAGGCAAAGATTGTTATCCCTCAGAAAAAGGGCAGAAAAAGGGTTTTGTTGCGTAAATAAAATTTCAGATTTCATCAAAAAATTACCAACAATTCTGGCGGTATTCACGAGTTCAAAGCGAGTCATCATATCTGATGAGTCTGCTTGCTTTTGAAAAAGTTGTTTCTTATCAAATATTGGTGGTGGCATAACTGGGTATGTACAAGTAAATAATACTACATATCATAAAGAAAGTAAAGCATACAGAAAAAAGAAATGCAATTGATGCTGGGCTTTCTTTTTGAACATCTAGATATGGAACATTGTTTGCGATTAAGTTTATAATAAAATTAATTCTGCAGATATTTACCAAAATAATATAACAATCCTTCTTGGTTCTCAAGATTTGCAAGTAAGAAAAAGGATTTTGTCGGGAAGGAGAAATTAGCATTTAGGAAAAAGCTGATTAGATTGAAACAACAAGAAGATTTAGGAAATTATGAAGTAGAACATAAATACGAAGGCATGAGACTGTATAAAGGTGATGACGATGATTTGGCAGACAACGAAGTTAATAACTTAGACCAAGATAGTGAAAATGAAGAAACCAACAAGCAAGATGATCTGGCACCAATTGATATGGAAGCGCTTAGACTACCTGAAAACCCAATATCTGATAATCAAAACTTAAAACTTGTTAAAGAACTCTTTCTCAAGATTGAAGATAAAAGGAAGTTTTTTTTTTGAAAAGAAGTTTTCCTTGTGAAAATCGAAGTACAATCAAAAAACTTAATAAAGCAAGTGTAAAAGGAGTGAAATGCTTGAATACATTGTTTATTGTTTTTTTTCTCTCCGATTTCATTTAATTTTCAAATAGATGTACTTTTTTTTTTGAAGGAGGGAGGGGGGGGGGGAGGGGAAGAGAAAGGTAATTGTTAGAGGGGTTGATGCTCAAAAAATTTTTTAGATCGGAGGAGTAGTTATTAATTGAAACCTAGAAGATTTTCTTTCAACAAATGAAAATTAACCCCCTGTCTCTCCTACATTTAAGTAAAGGAGAGTAAATGTATACGATTAAAGATGAGGTAATACAAACGCTGTAATACATAGTTTTCTTTTAAATTAATTAAAAACATTTTTCTGTATTTTTAGCATCTTTCTAAATAAATAAAATAAATAAACTGCTTAAAATAAAAGATAATTTGTAAACACGCTTTTAATATAAGAAACTTGTGTATAAGTAACTTTTCACCTACATACCACATCTGAACATTATCTGAACTTAACGAAGTTAACTGCTATACTCTACAATGGAGAACAAATAATTGAATAAGTGTTTAATTTGCACTATTGAATTGAAAAAAAGAGTATCAAATCAATCGAATAGAAAAGTTTATTCGTTAACTTTTTCGTTAAAAGAAAATCTTAGGAAAAATTCGTTAAAAGAAAATCTTAGGAAATTTTTAGTATTAATTTAGAAAAATAGAACCCTTTAAATGAAAAACTTATTAGTTGTAGCCCCAGAGCTTGGTTTTTTATAAAATATTTTAAAAAAAGGCGCCTAACTCTATTTATTTAATAAATATTTAAATATTTATAAAAAGAATGTATATATATATATATATATATATATATATATATATATATATATATATATATATATATATATATATATATATATATATATATATATATATATATATATATATATAAAAGATTACATGATAAAATAATAAAGAACGAAGGAGACCATAAGTATTTTCGCCTAAAAACAGAAAGATAAACAAACAGCTGAGAATAAATACGTCAATTGCTCGTTGATTAAAAAAGAAATTTTACATTACAAGTATACACGTACAAATGATCAAACTTGTTGAACATATAAACAACTTGGATAATCAATTTTTGTGACTTTTTTTAGTATGTTGATAAAGATTTTTTAATGGTTTAAAAATCAGGAAACCTTAAGCACACTGTTTTTTAAATATCTAGTTAGTTGCAACATTAGTACATTACTTGCATCAAAATATAATCTTTCAGCATTGAGGATTTATAATGCTGATGAAACTGGCGGTAAAATGTTTCTTGGAAACAAGGTATTGTGTGTATAAAATATAAATGAGTAACTTAGTACCTCGAGAACCAGGTACAAATATAATATTAATTTTTTCCATAAATGTAACAGGACATTATCTCCGCTAAGTAAATTTCCTCGATAAAAACAAATAAAAAAGACGTCTGACGATAGTGGCATCCATTATTATAGTATTGTAGTTCCATGTAGTAACTGCCGATTGAATGGAATTAATTTTTTCAAGTGGTTAAACGCTTTTATAAATCATGTTCATGCATCTCAAAACATCTTTATTTTAATGAATTTAGATAAGTATGCATAAAAGGTTATAAAAAATCATTTATATGCCAAATATTTCTCCAAATATTGCTCACAAATTACAAAAGAAGATTTTCCATAAAACCTTTCAATTCTGATTTTTGTGAAATGTCAGCAAAATGGTGATTAATCCTGAAAACAAAATTATAGATGATAACGTTGCTTGCCTTGCATTCATTTCAACAGTCTGTTATAAAATAGCTTAAAGAAAAATTAAACGCGTTGGCATAGTTCGATTAGATTAAAATATTTTTACTGGCATTGATGATTTACGATAAGTGATAACAATAAATGATGACAGATCTTTTCATGGAAACTAAACTATTAGAACATATGAGCGCTGATTAAAAAACTGGCTCAATAAAAAACAAAAGTTTGAAAATCGGAAAATAAATTGAGAGAAAGAAAAAAGAAGGACCATGTCACGATCACGTTTGTTTGATGATCTGATCGCGTTTGTTTCAAAGTTTTTAAAAAAATGTTTATGTTATGGAAAAAACTTAAATAAAGACTACATTTAATGTTTTACGTTTAAACCATAGCAACACGAAAATTGTGTAGAGTTAGATCCCAGAACCCATCTCTGACAAAAAAACTGCGACGTTTTTTTAAATTTTGATGAATTCCTCGTTTGGTGACATAAGTGTAATACAAATATAAGTATTATATTGTCATATATTAAGTTTGAGTACAATTGTAAAAAAACTGAAAAGTGGTTAAAAAAAAAAAAAAAAAAGTTATTTTTTATAACTTTCCAAAATATTTACAACATTTCTCTGAGGTTAATTTAAATCAAAACCTAAAAAGAATTAAGTTGCATGGAGTGCAAATTAAAAAGTTTTAAGTTTTATGAATCGCAAAGGCAAAAAGTATTAAATTAAATGGATTACAAATGCAAAAGTATTAAGCTGTATGGATTGCAAATTATTAAATTGGATTACATAAGCAAAAATATTATATTGTGTGGATTGCAAATCGAGAGTATTAAATTGGATTACAAAAGCAGAAAGTATTAAATTATATCGATTGCAAATTAATAAATTGGATTACAAAAGCAAAATATGAAATAATATAGATTGCAAATTATTAAATTGGATTACAAAAGCAAGAAGTATTAAATTCTATGGATTGCAAATTATTAAATTAGATTTTAAACGCAAAAAGTTTTATATTGGCATAAAAAAGAGATAATAATAATGTTTTTCATCAATGTAACATGTAAGATATGTTAAATTCATAACATTGGATATATTAAACTACTTAGCAGAGATATGACATATTATCTCGACAGGGCAGCCAAGAGCTGCCACGCCGCCTGGGACAGCAATCCTGATTGGCGGAGACAGCATTGTCTGACTGGACAGCAATCCTGATTGATTATATATGAAGGACCTTTTTTTTATTTTAAATAACTACATTTCATTAGGCACCCCTTGGATATCTGCCGCCCGGGACAAACTGTCCCTCGCGACCCGACCCTCTCGGCGGCACTGTATCTCGTAAAACATGAGTAGATACCTTTTGAATTCTTCCAATATAACCTTTCCATTTATTTTATATTAAAGTTGTTCAACATTTTATATTACAGCAATCATTTTAAGAAATATCATTAACTTTTAATGTGGCAAATCTGCAATGACTAATAAACATGTGACTGACAAATGTGACTGGCTAATGTTTATCTCCGATTTTTATCATTTTTAAAAGACTAATTTAGAAAAAAAATGCTTAATGAAGTGAAATTCTTAATTTGTTTCCTTACGTTAAGCAACTCGACTTTTAAGCATGAAAATTTCCTAATCTGGCTCAATTAAAACAAAAATGATATATTCTAAATAAATAGAGGAAAAGAAAAAAAATGTATTAACCATGTTTAAAAGCTCTGAAAAAAACTAAATTAAGAAAAAAAAACTTAGATGAAGAAAGAATTTATCGTTTTACGTTTAAAGATTAGCAGCTAGAAAACTGTGTAGAGTTAGTCTGATGTTTTTTATAAACTTGGTAAATTTTTTGTTTGGTGTCTTCGATTTACTAACCTATCATTTTTTTATCTGAGAAATTGTAAGAAAAAGTAAAGTGTGTCACATTTGTTTTAGTTTCGCTAAAAATAGTTTGGTTGGTTGAAATAAATTGTTTTAAAAACCAGCGGAAACAGAACGTCTGCTGGACTTTTTTTGAGGGTTGAAAATTTCACAGAAATTTTCAACTCGGGAAATTTTCCGGAAAATTTTGGAATCTTTCAAAAAAAGATAAGTTATTTTATATTTAATGGGTAAGATTTTATGTCTTATTTAGACAGTTATTATAGACAATTTTATGGTAAAATATTGCGGAGCAGATGATACAAATTTTAGAAAGCCTCCTTTAAGGTGGTACATACCTCAAAAAATTATATCATAAAATATTGTTTCTTAGTTATCTCTTTTTGATTTATTTTGACAAAAATAAAATTACAAATTAAAAAAATAAAAAATAAATTACAAAAAATAATTATTCTTAAAAATAATTATGCAAATACCCTAATTATGCAATTTTTTTGTTCCAATATATCTTTTTATTGCAAGAAGATATTTACAAAAAACTTTGCAAACTAATCAATAATGATGCAATGCATGTTCTGAACTAAAAATATATTAATAAATCCAAAGAATAACTTTTATTTGCTCAATAACAATAGTTAAAGTAATTTCCCCCAAAAAGAAGTACAAAAATGCATATAAAAATAAGTAAACAAAAAAAAAAAATAATATTTTTTTAGTTCAGAACATAGACTTTTATGTAAAGAATAAATCCTGAAAATTTCAATAAGTTTGACAAAACAGATTTTAAGTTATTTAGGATCAAAGTTAAAAAAATGTGAATCTGAGAAAAACTCGTTAAAAGAATAAAAACTAATCTAAACAATTACTATTAAGTCTAAAAAGTTCCAGAAGCATACATTTCACCTTCTGTAGCAATATTTTTATCATCAACACATTTTTTTATTGTTCTGAGCTTTTTTCTTTGTTTTTTAACAATATCACTTGATTTTTTTTTAGAACTTTTTAAGCGTTCTATATCATATTTATGTAAGCTGTATATACAAAATTGACCAGGTTGCAAACCAAAGCTATGATAAACACTTAACAAACCATAACCACCTTCATTGAAACATAGCACTGCAGATGCTACAGCTATATCAATTAATAACTTTTCTACAAAAACCTCTTTGGGGCACCGTTTCCATACTAAACTATGCAAAGTGTCATTAACGTTTTGTGTTTCACCGACAAGACAAGCTTCAAGTAAAGTATCATTGCCTAAATCCTTATAACTAAAAATATTTTTGATTTCATCTGCAATAGCAGCAGGAATATTTACTTTACTTTTATATTGATTATTTTTATTTTCAATGGCAGTCTTGTATTTACACCATGAATTCAATGGACAATACTTATGACGTTCTTCAGGCGAAGTATTTTCTGAACAGTGATAAATAATTGCAGCTACTGCCTTTTTCATGCTATATAAGTTTCTTTTATTAGCTCTAATAGCACAACCATAATAGTTCTGAAGTGTTTATGACTTGATTAGTAAGACGGTTTTTTCCTGATATTGTTTTTCCATCAGAAAGAATTTTTCCTTTGAGAGAAACTTTTATCGCACGTAAACCTGTTCCCATTCTTTTCTGGACATGGCCAACACACTCTTGTTTCTTTATTGTTAATCCAGGATAAGGGTTATTTTTAACAACTTCAAGAAATGATTTACTGTCGCCATCACCCAGATAAAATAAATATCTAAGTTTTCTGGTAGTAATGGATCTTTGAAAGATTTTTAGTACACCAGCAGTTTCCATTGAACAAGAACTTTCCTTATGATTAATAGAGCAGTTGTACTCTGCTTTCCAACAGTCATATTCAGAAGTGCCTTTTTTGCATTTCCAATATTGGCACTGTTTACAACTTTTTGTTAATGTCTCGACATCTATACACTTACCGTTTGAAATAGCAGTAACGACTCCATTCATGGAGCTGAAACCACGACGCTGCCATGATCCATCAAAACTTGCAGTAACATTTTTTATAGAAGAACTATCATTTACTGAACATTCTTCTGCTGCCTTTTTCATTGATTTTTCAGACTCTGAAACATAAGATCTGTGGAGTTTCTCATTTATAACATTGTAACATTTTAAAGACATTGGTTGAGACATGTTCATACAATAACTAAAACGTTTGATAGCTAAATGACATTTTCCAATTTCACGAAATGCTAAAACAGAGGGATAGTTAATATCATATCCCTTACCACCATTGTTTTTGTTAAAACTTGAAACTTTTTTGGAGGTATAAAACTCGTGTTTCCATTCACAGGTACAGCAAGTAGGTATAAAAAGATGTAATAATCCTTTTTTTTTAATATTATGATTAAAATCTAACTTTCCAAGACATATTGGACAAAAACCAACTTTATCAACAATGTTCTTAAAGATTTGAGTGTTAAAAAAAACATAGCATTCAATATTTTGATTGCAGTTTGTATCTAATTCATACTTGAACTCGTCATTTATTTTTATTTTTTTAGCTGATGCAGATATACTTATTTCGTTTGTTTCTTTGGACAAACCAGAATTTATTTGGTTTTGAGTGAATCTGTTACCATAAAATTTTCTTTTTCTAGCTTTTGATTTCAGTTTTCTGCTATTTGAGCCCATTATAATTATAATGCCCAGCTATTTGAGCCCATTATAATTATAATTATAATTATAATTACTTATATAAGTAAAAAAATTTGGTTTTATTTAATAATGAGAACTTAACCTAATTTGCATTACATGCATCTAGTAAATATATGGAAATACCCACTGATCTCAAAATAATAACTGGATAGCGCATTTGGGAAAATTTTTGAAGCCAGTTTTGGCCTACCAAGATGGCGGCGTAGTTTGCCAACGGTTATAGAAGTACCGTTTAAAAAAATCCAAAAACCTTAGGCGTAATCGATAAAGATATAATTTTAAACACAAATAAGTTTTTTTTTAAAAAAAAAACAATTTTTAAAAATAAAAGTAGGCATATTTATATATATATATATATATATATATATATATATATGTATATATATATATATATATATATATTATATATATATATTATATATATATATTATATATATATATATATATATATATATATATATATATATATATATATATATATATATATATATATATATATATATATATATATATATATATATATATATATATATATATATATATATATATATATATATCTATATCTATATATATATATATATATATATATATATATATATATATATATATATATATATATATATATATATATATATATATATATATATATATATATATATATATATAATATATTTATACATATTTTATAAAAAATATATATATACATTGCTTAATATAAATATTATTTATCCTAATATATATATATAATATATATATTAGGAAAAATAATATTCATATTATGAAATATATATATATATATATTTTATAAATATGTATAAATATATTTTACTATAAGATAAATAAAATCCTTCAAAAAAATTTAATAACCAATTTATGTACCTTTTAGTTCTTAATTATCTTATGCTGTGTGCTAGAAGGTTAATAACACAACTGCATGATAGGCAGCTTAGTATCTGTTTAATATGAATCAGTCTTAAAAAAAATTTTTTAAACAGATACTTGTAATGTACATATGCTGCATGAACTATTAGCTGAGCTCTGTGAGTACACACAACTCAGAGGTTCCTTCTAGAGTTTGTTATCATTAATTATTTTAGTTTAATTTTAATAGATTTTTATTTTAATACAAATAAATATACTAACTATATTCACACACATAAATATACTCACCTAGTACATTTAAGTGTGTATATATATATATATATATATATATATATATATATATATATATATATATATATATATATATATATATATATATATATATATATGTTTGTATGTATATTATATATATGCATATATAACTCCTGATAAGTCGTAACCTTTAAGTGTCCAAGCAAATACTGGAAGTTCAATTTTTTAAAGGTTTGAGTTATCACGAGTTTACTGTGTATATATCGATGGCATAATGCACAGATGTGGTAAGTGCAAGATTAAAAACTATAGAAGCTGTCATTTGCACACGTAATTATAATAAGAAGAGTTTTTGTATTTACCACATATTGTCAATTATTAGACTCTTTATTGTTTATCGTACACATACCATATTTATGCACGATAAACTATAAATAAAAACAAGTTTTTCTGTGTACTTATCTCAATTTGACCAAAATTTGTACTTACCATATCTGTGCACTAAAATGGTATACTAAAAACAAATTTTTTCATTGATTTTTGAATAAGACAAATTTAATCAACTGCTTCCTAAACTTTTTTCCAGTCAATTTGTTATTTACTTCTTTGCGTAGGTGATGAAAGTTTATTTTTGAGTAATTTTTTGAAATAATTTTAATCAGTGAAAATAAATGCTTATCAGTTAAAGACGAATCAAGCATATGATGAGTTAGTTCTGTGAATACTTTTGATAAATCAACTGATCTCAAAACAACACTTGCATTTGCATTTTTAATTCCTATATCATTAGGCAGGGTAATATTTGTTAATGTAAGAAACCTTTGGAAACATCTTTCTGTCCCTTTGCATACCAAAACAACACATTTGCTTGGTTTAACTAAACCTCCTCTAGAGAATTTATTCTTAATAAAATGTAACATACATATGTTACATCTTTACATACTATGTATGTGTTAAACTGTCAATAATTATCCTTCAAACTTTGAGGAATAATTATTCACAATTGAGTTTGACAATGACTTCTAAGTCATTGAGAGATTATTTTTTACTTTGGAATATAAATATTGTTTTATATTTTCACTGATTATTGAGTCCAGAAAGTTAATGCATTAAATAATAAAATGACTTTTATAATCCTAGAAGGAACCTCTGAGTTGTGTGTACTCACAGTTCTCAGCTAATAGTTCATACAGCATTTGTACAATAATGTTTCTACCTAAAAAACTCATGATTTTAAAATTCTTTAAAGATTGTAGGTAGACAACGTTGCTGCTTACCATACAGTTCTGTTATTAACCTTCTAGCACACAGCATTGGGTAATTAAGAACTAAAAGGTACATAAATTATAAACCTTATTTAAAAAGTGTATACTAGCTGAATATTTTAATAATTAGGAATCAAATAAATTTATTTCGCTATCTTATTTTCCTTAAAAATAGTTTACTTTTCTTATTCGGTCAGAATTTTTATACGATTCAAACCGCTCACAGTGATATAAAATAGGTTCTAACCTTAACTTTCTGACCCGGGAAAACCCTTTGGCGGAATGATAGCCCTTACTATGGGGATCACTTAGATATAAGTATCAAAATCAGATTACAACGTCCTGGCAAGTTATTTACATTTGAATTTTCATCCTAGTTAACACAAAACGTGTTTTAAACGTTTAATATACGTATTGATACGTATTAAAACGTATTATAAACGTGTTAAACACGTCTTGCGTTTAATAAAATACTTTATTGATTGCACAAATATGCAATATGAGCGCTTATTTTCCTTTTTGTAGTATTAAAAATCTCCAATTTACATAAATATAAACAAGGAAAGCAAAATAATATATTCTTGAAGTTATACAAGTAACAAACATAAAATATATTCAGAAAAAAAGTTTCTTTTAAATGGAACAAATTCAAAAACAACTTATTCTCAAATCCCTTCTTAAAATGACTTTTCACAAACAATGTTTAGTATTGAAGTCAACAATGCAACATTGCAACTTCTTACTGTATTCTGGATGATGATTGGGTCTTTTGTACCTTTGCCAATGTATCTGAAAGTTGTGATGCATTGCTTCTGTTGCCTGTTCTGAGTAAAGCCCAAGAGCCTGGCCATATCTGTCGATGAAATCTTTTACATGAAAAAATACTGCATGGACCTTGGGTGTTACAGACACATTTTGCAATGCCAGATAAGACACTCTGAATGCTTCAATTATTTGTGGGTAGTTTGGATTAAGGTTGCACCCAAAACAGCCAGATACTACCGCATTGAATTTTCGAAAAGCATCAATGAATGGGATGGCTGCATAGCATGAGTGTTTCTCAGCAATTGATTGAAGAATATCAATATTGTGTAGCAGCTTTCTGGACTCATTTCCTGCAAAATGTCCACCATGGTAAGGTTGTTGTTTAATGTGTAATGCATCAGACCAAAGAGTTACTCGAGGAAAAACTTGAAGCAGCGCAGCAAAAAGATGATTAAAAACTCCAATTAAGAGATGCAATTCCATGGGAGGAAGAAAATTCAAAACCAAAGTGTCTCCAGGTAGTTTAAATATTGGAGAATGAACAACATTTTTATAGTCACGAGCTTTTCTAATATTGGAACCAGCTGACTTGAAGAGTGAGACATTTTTTTCCAGAGATTCAAAAGTCCTCAATTTCCCTTGATTTACAAGTTCTTTTGAACCAGATTCACACCAGGTGCAGGGATGTGCACTTGAGTGTGCTTGAAGCCCACAAATTATATTAGCAAGTTTTAGATCACAGGACATGACAAACTCCTGGTCTTTCAATTTAATCAACTCAAATACTTGCAAAACGTTAGTATAACTTTCTTGAAGCTCCTCACAGACAGCAATGACTAGTTGTTGTTTTACACCAGTGTCCTTAAAAACCTTGCTTGTGCAGTTGATTTTTGCTGGGGGAATGCAAGGTTCATGATTTAATTCAATAATTCCCAGGGTAACTTTCAGAAACCCACCTCCTCCGTCAATTCCAACCTTTACAATGTGATTTTTTGATGTACTTCTCATGGCTATAATTTCATTTTTAAGCTCATGGAAGTTCTTGCAATGTATGACTGTCCTCACACATCCAGCGTGATCTTGAATTAATGAACTTGTGAAATGATGTACAAGTTGCTTGCTGAATTTGTCAAATTTTATGGCGTAATTTTTTTCAACAATCTGTTGTGAGGTTGACTGATTAATAGTAGCTGCTAACCTCTTAATGCCATTGTTTGAAAGCCCTGTGTTTGCTTGAACTTTAGCAAGGTCTTTTACACTTATTGATGAATTTGAAGAGAAAAGTTGTCTAGCTGATGACGAACCTATAGTGAATACAAAAAGTTAAAAATTTAACTTATCATTAATTTGAACTATAAAAAACTATATAAAATTTATACTTGGTGTTACTGGAAGCATTCTTCCACCATAAAGTTGACTTAATCGAACAGTTCCATGTGGAGAAGGAGCTTTATTTGAAACAACAAGAGCTGCAATTCTTTCTGATGCCAAAGGATCCTTTGTTACTACAGCAACAAGATTATTTCTCAAAGTGCCTTTTGTGCAGTTGTGAGGCAATCCTCGACCAATAATTGAAAAACAGTCTGAGCATCTTTTTTCTACTGTTAAAGAAGGTGTTCTAGTTGCTGAACTTTGTGCGAATTCAATTTTCATTTGACCATTGTGTCTCAGTTTACCAATTGAACAGATCAAGCAGTTACAGTGAGAGTCTCGAGTTTCTGGTCGAAGTTTTATAGTCTCAAACTTATACAATGATGGGAGTGTGATGTCTTCTCCACTTTCCTTCCTTCTTAAACAAGAGCGACATTTTTCACATATTCCAAGTGGAACTTTGTCATCATTAAAGTTGATTTTCTCTTTCAGTATAATCTGACATCTTTCTTTTAGATTTGATGTTAGCTTTCGTTGACTTTTACTAAAACAAAGAAAACAAACAGATTTCCTGCATTCTTGGTGGTTTTTAGCAGTATTTGGCATTTTCGGTAAAATTAGATGTGCTCAGTTTAGCTCTCATTAGTAAAGTAAAAACAACGTGCTTTTACCCAGAATTCAAAAGTAGAAATTTATTCCAAAATAATTTATGTCATAATTAAATACGTTTCATATCAATTAAAGCAGTTTTTACAAACTAATCATAGTTTTGGTATGTAGAAATGCAAAATAAGCTGTCATTCCGCATGTTTGTGCAATCAATATATTTTATGTTTGTTACTTGTATAACTTCAAGAATATATTATTTTGCTTTCCTTGTTTATATTTATGTAAATTGGAGATTTTTAATACTACAAAAAGGAAAATAAGCGCTCATATTGCATATTTGTGCAATCAATAAAGTATTTTATTAAACGCAAGACGTGTTTAACACGTTTATAATACGTTTTAATACGTATCAATACGTATATTAAACGTTTAAAACACGTTTTGTGTTAACTAGGATGAAAATTCAAATGTAAATAACGTGCCAGGACGTTGTAATCTGATTTTGATACTTATATCTAAGTGATCCCCATAGTAAGGGCTATCATTCCGCCAAAGGGTTTTCCCGGGTCAGAAAGTTAAGGTTAGAACCTATTTTATAACACTGTGCGCTAGCAGTTCTAACCGACGCCATCTTGGTAGGCCAAAATTGGCTTCAACTTTTTTTACGAAAAACAATAAAATACGCTATCCAGTTATTATTTTGAGATCAGTGGGAAATACCGTGGTTGTGTTGCTTGGAAATATGTCTTTAAGTCAAAACAAGAAGCTATATGATATTAAGTTAATTTCCATACTGAATGAACACAAATATAGATAAGAAATATAATAAATTCAGGTATCACCCTGGTTGCTAAGACCGTTGCTAAGGAACTAGAAAATTATAAACATTTTAAATGCAAAATTAGACTAATTTAGATGCTGTTTAATCAAATTTTGATCTTATTTTCAGAATCAGCAACGTCAAATTGACCAGAAAAATGGATAATTTAAATTTTGAAAATTTTGAATTTTTTGAGGTATGTACCACCTTAAAAAAATACTTTTTTTGGTATTTTGTTGAGTTTTTTTATAATAACTATAACTAGCAACTATGATCATTTGTTTTCAAATTTTTCTAAAACTGTTTTATCCTGTTTTTTGCTAAGCATTTTGATGTTCATTGCCGTATTTGTTAATATCTATAAAATTGTATTTGTTAATATCTATAAAATTGTATTTGTTAATGTCTATAAAATTGACCAAAAAATTACTGAAAACTGTAAAACTATAAAAAAATTATTCGCAGGGTAAAGCATAAATGGCGATGATATTTATCTGACGGGATAAACTAGGTATTGTTGCTTTTACATAATTTTTACAAAATTGGGGCATTACATAAATTATGATTACACAAAAGCAATAACATTGTTTCTTTTTTATCTACCTCCAATATTTCTATATTTATTTATTTTTAATATAATGAGATATCTCTATACATATGTATATTTATGTTAAAGTAAGCATTTGTATTTAATTAAGATTTCGGTTTACTTTTATGTCCTGTTTTGTTTTAGGTATACTTTAACGATAAAATTACTGTTGACTATGATTGTGTATAAACTTTTTCTATTTAAAAATAAATCGGTGTTTATGATGAACATCTGTTTGTTTTTCTTTGTTTTTATTAATTATCTTCTTTTATATAAAAAGTTTTTTCAATAGAAATTTTTCATATTTCTCTGTGGGCTTTCATCGCTCGGTCTAGTTCAAGCACCGCAGATTACCTGCACAAAAAACAAACAAAAAAAAAGAACTAATAATTTTGAGGTTATAAATTTCACTGCTATGATTAAATAAGTGCGTTTAAGCCGTAGCGCAGCCGTTAGCGTACTTACCTCAGAAGCTAGAGATTCGTTGTTTAACACCTGGGCAAGTTTTACAACATCGGTAAGGAAGGGGGTGTAAACTTCTTTTCAAATTCTCTTTCACGGTGTTTTGTGATAAGACCGTAAGAACATCTTTGGGAACCTAAAATAAAAATATTGAAAAAAAGAGTCTCACTCGTCACAACCTTGCAACGTCACTTTTGACTTTATAAATCAAAATATTAAAAAAATGAGGGGGTAGGGGAATCCGTATAAAGTACTTTTTTTTTTTAAATAAAATAAGAAGTTCCTTAAAAACTAAAATTCACCCGACTGAATTGTGTCAAATACCCGACTAGCCGACTAAATTCGTCAAAAAAAACCAAGCTTAAAAGACAAGCTAACGCGGAAAACATCTATTTTTGTTGTTTTACAAAAGTAATGTAGGTAAAAGTAACGTATAATAACTTAAGCGCATTATTGCTTTTTTAAGAAAATAGGCGATTCATAAATTGACTATAAAAATTTGACTGAAGATGGCATTTTTTGCTTGAGGGTCTTTATTATTTTTTATTTTTTGTTGAAATATTTAAAGAATATTCAAATACTACGATGATAAAACACATATTTTTGAAACAAAGAAATGAATTTTATAAAACTATATAATAACTATAAAGTTTATAGTTATAAAAATTTATTATCAGCAAATGCAACTTTTATGCTGTAATTACTCTTGTAAACACTGTATTTATATACATAATGGTATTTAGAATATATCCAAAACCGATTAATCTGTTTTTGTAGCAAGTTGAATATCTATTATTTTTTTGAAACATATAGCAAGTTATTATAAATGTTATTCAAATATGTATTAAAACATTAAATTAGTTAAATACTTATAAAGGAAATAAAAATCATTCTATTAACTAAATTTCAAGACATTACTAGTTATTTAGTATCTTTATTCTCCTCTCAAATGTCTATATTTCCAAACAAGCATTTTATATATGTCATTTTATATTGGTATTTGATCTTTTATTTTTTAAAGCTTATGTTACTAACTGCAAATTTCAGTACAAAGCCACAAGCAAAATGCTATATATAAAAATTATTAAACTTTATTTACAGTTTAGAAACGGAAAGTTGCCAGGCAAAAAAAAATCCTACAGTTTACTAGACTTATCTATATTAAGTACATACAACTTTAAAACATAAAACAAATTAAGTTATGTACAAGTTTGCAACATATTTGCTCATTCAATGAAAGAACATATTGAAAAATTGTTTGCATTTCACAAGGACAAGATTTGTTGGTAAAAATGATACTCGTGCTCATCTGTCTTTTGACAGGTTTCAAATATTTTGCATCAGCTATAAGTTTACAACATGTACCACCAACAGGGGTGACTATCAGCAGCAGGTTGAAAATGAACATCAGTATCAAGTTGTACAAAGGTGAAGAAACACACACAATAGAGCTATATAATGCATTACTTTGATTCAATTGCAAAACTGAGCCAGTAAAACATGATTTTTTTTTAGTCAAAAATATTTTAAACATGTTTTTAATTTAGTGCAATTAATTAACATCATTTATAATTGATGGAGTCCCTTTTTGCACTCTAGGTAAAATGTGCTAGTAGAATAGTAGTAAAACATTTGGCTCGCAATCAGAAAGATGGAGTTCAAATTATCTCTGCTGAAATTACTGCGCTCAATCTATTTCTTCGAACAGTGCATTAGTGTAAAAATTTTAGTTGTTAATGTTGCTTGTTAGTAAAAATGGTAATGTTAAGGATTGAGACAGAATATTTTAAAAAAATGAGTTGCTCCCTTGACTGAAGTGGTCATTGGAGCAATAGGGAGGTGAGTTTATGAAATTAAAAAAAAATATATTGTACTCATACATTTATAAAAATTTGGTATTTTGATCAGTTTTTAAAAAAACCCAAAAAACCCATAAAACCCAATAAAACCCAAAAAAAACCATTTGGGTTGGGTTTTTTTTAAAAAACCCTGGGTTTTTTCCAACCCTGCTTTATGGTCTTTTCTTTGACAAGACCATAAAGCCTTCTTGGGGCACCTAAGACAAAAATTAAAAAATAAAAAGCATTGTATTTAAAATAATACTTGCAGCCTTACTAGAAGTGAACCAGTAAACAACAACAAAAAAATTCTTTAGCTTTTAGGAGTCGTCTATAAATTACGTCACGCAAATTTTGACTGATTTTGAAATCTCCCCTCCTACCTTGACAAACCACTAATATTTTCTCCTAAAAAATGACAATTTATTGACACCCCTTTTTTATGCAAATATCATATTAACAGCAAAGTTGAATGTTTCACTCAATCCATGGTATCCAATGCCTCAAAAACCCCGAAGGTCCATAATACTAATAATATTCATAATACTCAATTTTTAAGAAATAAACTAATTTTTGTAGGACTTCTTTCTGAGAACGCTTTTTTCAGAAAAGCCTGAAAAGCATAGAAAAAGAAGTAAAAATTTTTTGTGCACTTTAAATCAACGTATTAGCCCTTTAAGTAGAAGTTTGAAATTCTTGTTAAAAAATGTTTTTAAGTAGGAGTTTGAAATATGGTCAAAAGTTTGAGCTAAGTATCTTAAACTTTTTAACAGTATTTTGTTGCAAAAATAAATAAAATAATCTATGGTAGTAAATAGTTTCGCTTTTATAAATTTCGTTATATAACGCAGAGATTTTCATTCATAACATATTTTCTTCAATATATCGAATGAAAATCTCTGGGTCATATTATGAAACTTATAAAAGCGAAACTATTTACTACCATAGATTATTTTTTTTTATTTTTGTGACAAAGCACTATTTTGCATGTTTGCTCCTCAAATTTAAATACAATTTAAAGATTCAGGCGCACTGAATACCGGTATAATGAGTTATAGTTATACAGAAAAATCCACTTTGCTCTTTAGAAATTTATAAATAACTTTATATATCATAAATGCACTATTAAATCAACTAAAATGTTTTATATTTTCTTTAAAATTGTTTTATATTTTCTTAAAATTTGTTTTATATTTAATTAAAAAATGTTTTATATTTCTAAAAGTTTGTTTTATATTTTCTTAAGGTGAGTTTCCACTCGTCCGTTTTTCTACGGGAAAGGGAAAAGGAACGGAAAAATAATCACGTGAGCATGCGCAGTTTTCTTTCGGACAAATAAAAACTCTTATTACGCATGCTCACGTGATTATTTTTTCCTTTCCTATCCCGTTCCCGTTGAAAAACCGATGAGTGGAAACTCGCCTTTAAAATTTGTTTTATATTTTCTTAAAAAATGTTTTATATTTCCTTAAAAAATGTTTTATATTTTTTCAAAATTTGTTTTATATTTTCTTAAAATTTGTTTTATGTTTTCTTAAAAAATGTTTTATATTTTCTTAAAAAATGTTTTATATTTCGCACAAACTCAGTAACTTAAATTATTGGTTAATGGGAGGCATTTTTAACTCTTTAATAACCACTAACAAAGGACCGCAGTTAATCATGATTTATCGTGATCAATCGCAATTAATTATCAAATAAATGATTTTTAAAAATTAAATGAAGTTTGTCAACAATTACAAATACGAAACTTTGATAAATTTGTAATAGCTTGTAAATGCCAACGCTAGCTCCAGTCAATTGGTAACTGTAACCGCAGACGCCAACTCTAGTCAAGCCCTCTAACTTTTATAAGATGGGCTAATACACTTATATGTCTGACTCATCTATGAAAATTTTTTTTTTTAATTAAACAAAGAACTCTATAACAACGTAAAGTCTTTATAACAAGTTACTGAAATAAAATTTGTTCACTGATAGCCCCACTAATAGTAGGTCGTCTCAGCTTTTCATTTAATTCTTTAAATTACTACACAGACCAACAACAAATTTTTTTTTCATTTTTGTATAAACAAGAAAACTTTTTTCATAAAACTTTTTTCATTTTGATTTAAAATATACATGCCATTTTTCATTATCATCTCAAGTTGTAAAGAGATTTAATGTAAAACCCCTAATATTGTAAACAAAAAATTTATTCAAAAGTGTGTTAAGATGAGTCTCAAAAAAGCCTATTTTTGTAGAGATTTTAAAAATAATATTTGTTTGTAATAAAATAAATATTCATACTATTGCTAAAAAACATTTTTTTAAAGATTCTATAATAGCTTTACGCGTTTTTTTAATTTTTTTTTGTCAATAATTTTTATGTAAAAATGTTTGTTTTCAAAATTCTCTGTAAAAAAAAATTTCTTTTGAGACGAGGTTGTCATACCGAGTCAAAATTGACATACTTTTAAATTATTTTTTTTTGGACAAAATTAGGGATTTTACCTAATATGCTAAATATTTGAACCAAAATATTTTTACAATTTGGATAAAGATGGTGGATCAAAAATATTTGAAATCAAAATGCTATACTATACTATACTATACTATACTATAGGTTATCGTATTGTTTGCTAAGAAATCGAAAAAAAAGTTTTATTTTCATGCTGGGCTGTGTTATTAAATTACTTTATTCTCAAATGAGATAAAAATAAAAATAGGAATACAATGATAAAAATAAAATAAGAAAAGTACATCAAGGAGACTAGAAACTAGATACAAACTATAGACTTATTAATTTAACATGCACCATAATAATAACGTTTTTAATCAGAAAACAGACCAGTAGAAAAAATTGATTTTTAAAAAGCACCAAAATAATGCAAAAACATATTTTTACTCATCTGTTAAAAATTTTTTTTTTCTGGGACGCTCTTGTGAAACAACTCTTCTTACTGTACGCAATACATGGAAACTTAACTTAGATAAAGGTCTCCTTGTCTATAATATTTACCTTGACTTTGAAAAAGCATTCTTTTGAAACTAAAAGTCATGGATTTAATGGTTCGATTCTCTTTTGGATAAAAACATTTTCACAAAACAAAGACTAAAAGTGATGATAAATAGTAATTACTCTATTTTTTCAGCTCTATTATTTATTATATACAGTAGAACGGGGTGACTTTGTTAGGATTTTGAGCATTTTTGCAAAATAAATCTGGTTCATTACAATTTTTTCTGATTTTTTTTTTCCCGTTATAACATTATACCTTTCCTTTATATAATTCCATTAAATATTTTTAATTTTTTTTTGTCTTAATATATATATTTTTAATCCAAAATGTTATCAATCTCACCCCGTCGTTTGGGGTGACTTTGATAGTCTATTATTTTTTAATGGCTTATTGATTTAACCCTCTTTACAGTGTCGCTAATACTTTCTTTTTGACTTTTACTAAATTAGAACCCAACATATTAATAAACTTATAAGATTTACTGGTAAAATTATAAATTTAGACAACAAGTTTGGTTATCGAATATATCTACAGAATGGACAAAGAAAAAACAAAAATAAATTTGATGTTAATATGCTAAACACAGAAAAATAATATATCAATAACATTGTTAAAGTAATTAGCAGTTATAAAATAACACTAACAAAATAATAATACTAATTGCATATAAATATTAAGTACTGATTTACCCTGATTTACACTGATTTTTCTGCAAATGTGATTGAGAGTAACCAAAAACGAGTGGTATATTCCAGTGGTATTATAACTGGAAAATACCACTTAAACATCTAAGTATAGATTTTTAGAAAAAAAAAATTTCAAAAAAATTAAAATCACAAGATTTTTTGGCATTTTTTGGTACGTGTAAAAATCGTTATTTTTTTGTTATAGTCATGTTATTCCTAACACATTTGTACAATTTAGAATCACTTCACAATCATTAAAATTTCAAAAATATTAGCAGAATATAATTATGTACAAGAATAAAAAAAAAAATAGTCTCTAATTGTGCAATTTCACATTCAAATCATTATTTTTGTAACTAACAGACGAAATTATCAAAGTCACCTCGCGTATCAAAGTCATCCCGTTCTACGGTACGTTAATGCAGCACTTATTACAGACGATACAAAAATGTTTTACCTTCTTAATATCATGCATTCACACACCGTATTTAAAAAATAATATTAATATCTTGGTTGACTGGGCAACTAAATGGTGGATGAAATTTAATGCAAAAAAAATGTTCAGTTCTACATCTAGACTACAAAAGCAAACATCATATCTATACTATGTACAATCCAGTGAAGAAAATAAAAGTTGATATCAAAACTACTTACTCAGAAACTGACCTCAGAAAACATATTGGTAATAACTTACTATTCAAACATACCTCCATACAAGTTAATAAAGCAATGCAAATGCTATTTCTAATATAAAAATCTTTTTCTTATCTAGATTTATTTTGTTTTAGAAGACTATTTTCAGCACTAGTTTAAATATATTTAAAATATTGTAGATATATATTTTACCCTCGTCTACTTAAAGATAAACAACAAGTTGAAAATATATTCAGAAGAGCATCTAAATTAGTTCATGGATTACACAATCTTACATATCACCAAAGATTATTAAAAATTAATATGGCAACCATGAGATACAGACTAATCCGAGTAGATTTAATAAACGTCAATAAATGGTTAGGTTTAGGTTTAACTGCATAAGTTTAACTGTCTTAGGCTTAACTGCAATAACTGTCAAAAGATCTTTCCAAAAACAATTATAAAATCTATTACAAGAGGACATTAATTTAAACTAGAAAAACCTTATTACCATCTGGCTTTTCGTCGAAAAAATTTAACTTTACGAGTTGTCAACAAATGAAACTCCCTCCCAAATAACGTTGTAAACGCGTCATCCTTGAGCAAACTAGACATTTTTTTTTAGATAATTGTCTAGTTTGTTTTAAAAACAAACTAGACAATTATCTAAAAAAAGAAATAATAATTTATGATTAAAGATTAGAAAATATGCCACATACATAATATATTTGTATGACAGGTTGACAGGCATTCATGCTTATCCAAATCCAATTTGTAAATCTTATAAATTAATAATTTGCATTCCGGACCAGTGAAATATTTTTTAGTAAACGGTAGAAAACCTTTCTACCTTCTAAAATTATGAATAAAAAAATAATTTATAAAACAACTTTGAAATTTTTTTTTAAACGCTTCGATAGTTGTTGCGCGAACCGCTATTTAGGGGTAGAAAAAAAAAGTCTGTCAAATCTTTGTTTTGAATTAACAAATAATGTTCAATACTTTATATTTTCTTATTGCAAAACTGTAAACTTTAATAAAAAAAATGGGTACAGGCTTAAAAAGAACGGGGACATACCATCCATCAGCTTTTTAGGAACCTCGCTCCGTTTTTTAATATTAAAAATAATAAAAGTTTGAATCGTAAATCTTTTTCCTATAAAAAAAATTTTTGCTCTCTGAAATGTGTGTTGATTGCGTAGATTTAACTAATAACCTAAGCACATTAATAACTTAAGTTTCTCTATTATTAAACGTATACGCGAAAAATTTCTACTGCTGTTTTGATATTTCCTGTAATTTTAAGCTTTTTAAAAACTCTTTCCTTTTTGTTTGTTATTGCATATTATATTTTTAAATATCAACAAAAGAACTTTAAAAATGTTTTAAGTTGTATTTTAGAAAACTGGGAATGATTTTAAAAAAATAATACGATTTGAAGCTTCACATTGAAACTATGGAATATAGAGTATAGCCAGCAATACGATTTAAACCTTCACATTGTAATTCAGAAGAGCATCAAGCTAACCACTTCGGCCACTAAGGCGTAATGTTTAATGAAAGTTTTAAAACTATTTAAAAACAAAAGACTTTATATAACGGCAAATAAGTGGCATCAATCAAAATTAAGGAAAAAGTGCCGCAATTCAACTTCAAACTAAAAGTAAAACTGAAAAAATTGATATATGTTATTACCATTAGGTAATTTGAAGTTTACATAAGTTAGATATTTGCACACACTTTCGCTCACATTTTCTGATACAAAAAGTACTTCGACGCTTTCTTACCATTAACTCGGATGTAATGGCTGCCAAGTTTTCCGTATCAAACACTCACGAATAAGTAACGGCAGCCACAGCACCAGCATTAAGTTCAGTATTAAAATGTTATAGGATAGAATAATAATTAACTCGATAAAACATTATTAACAATGCTTGAGTGCATTTATTAATTAATTACATTAAAGTTTGTCAGTTTCAAATCGCAGATTATTTAAACTTTATTTTTTAAAAACGCTTTCAACTTATATTTTTTTACTTTATTCTAAAGTCTAAACTATATACAAAATCAATAACAATCTACACTGGCTTTTTCTATTGCAAGTTTTAAGCTCTGGATAAAGTTTACTATTTCTTGATGCACTTGTTCTAAAAACATAACTTGAATGTATTAATATTCAACAAAAGATTCAAATTTAAAATTAATAATTTTAGTATTATATAGAAAGTAGCCTTATTAAAAAGTAACTATGTTGGAGAGAACCATACTAAAAAGTAATTGTATTGAAATTAGTCATGTCATTCTTTGCTAATATTAGTTTTACACTTACCAAATAAAGTAAAAATCATATTCTTTGTAAAGATAAATTATTAATGCTTACATTTATAAATATATTTATAGTTCAAATAAAACATTTATTCAGAACTTTTGAAATCTACTTTCTTTAAGATGCAACTTTTTAATGGATGTGTGAATGCAAGCGTATAATCGATGTGTATATGGATATAGTATTTGTCAAAATATGAATCTTTAAAAACATCTTGTTTATCATCATTGTTATTTCATTTTATTAAAGACAGCCGCAGTCCTTTGTTACGATATTTTCAATTTTTTTACCATACAAAATATAATCACCGTTGTGATAAAACATTGTTATTGAACCAAATGATTTTGGAGCACAACAACCACTGTTATTTAAATTTCCATCCTTACATTTACCCATACATTTATTTGTCCAAAATCCTTTTGGTGACAGCACCCAATTCCATTTTAAATCTTGAAAACTGACATAAAAAGGACGCGAACAGCAACTGGCATCTTCGTTGCACGTCCAGAAGTTTCTTCGTTGCCGTGGTAATTTTCTTTTTATGACATGTACAAGAAAATAAGGAGTGTGTTGCTTTTCACTGGATATATTAATATGCTGGTTGTTACAACTACTGCAAAACAAAGAAAGCGATTTTAAACCGTTTTTAGGGTATTTAGCCCACTTTTGAAATGCTACAGTAATATCAATGTCAATCCAGCCAACATGCTCTTTTGATATAGATACACTTGATATTAAAATGTTATTTTCTTTTATTAAAATAGGAAAGAAGTCTGAATCTCCTATGGTTGGTGTTATAAAAACTGACATTTTAGCTAATGTTATTATAGAATCCGGTTCGATAGGACTATGTTCTTCGATAACGGTAATCTGTGGAGACGGGTATTGTTGATCTTAAATAAAAATATATTTGGCAATTAAAAAAAAATATATCTTAATTTTAAATTACACTAGTCTATTCTAAAAACATATATATTTTTGAAAATAATATTTCTAAAAAATGTATGCTATATTTGCAAAAAAAAAAATTGAATTTATTACCCATATGCAAGGCCGGCGCGATAGGGATGTGTTTTTGTGTGTGACACCCCCCTCATCAATGATTTTTAGTCGGCAAATCGGACTCTTAGTCGGCAAATTGGACCCTTTAGACTAGTTAGTCGGCAAATGTCGACCCTTTCGATACAGGTTAGTCGGTAATCTAGACAGTCGGCAAATGTCGTCAAGGTAGTCGGCAAATTTTGGAAAACGAGGACCTTTTTTTTTTTTAGTCAGCAATAGTTGTAATGGCACTCCCCCTCCCCCACGTGACACCTACTCGCGCCGGCCCTGCCCATATGGATCCAGAAAATTTACAAGCAAAAAATCTGAATTAATTTCTAAATGTAGGCATTAAAATAGATACCTTTTAAAAAATTATAAAAACAAATGACTAAACTAAAATTTTTCTAAAGAATTACTTTTTCAAAACTAATTTTTTGAAAATTTATGTAGCAATAAGGCTGCTGCGGTGAGAAATAAGTTGAGCGCAGTACTAACAGGGACGTGGTGGGGATCAAACTTTGTGTGCGTGTGTGTGTGTGTGTGTGTGTGTGTGTGTGTGTGTGTGTATGTGTGTACGTGTATATTCATGTGTGTCATTGTGATTAAGTAAAAAATCCGGGTCGATTGTGTCAAAAATGAAAATATTTGGTATGATATATAATATATAAAATACTACACAACTAAAATACTAAACTACACAGTAAAAAAAAAAAGGGATATTCACTGTGAAAGTAGTAATATTATGATACATATTTTTGATTCCAAAACAGTTATTTTATATTCATTTTTTGCAGCGCAATTTTATTGGCGATTTTTTGGTTCATAAATTTCTTGTTTGATATTTTAAACAAATATATTAAATCGGTATATTGGAGGTATGGGGGCAGGGTGGGGTGTGAGGTGGAGAGTGTTAGATAAGATGCGTTGATAATTTTTTATTAATTATTTTAAATTATTTTATTAAAGATTTTTTTAAATAAGAAAAGCATATTCAAACGTTTTAATGTGGAAAGTTATTTTTGACACAGTGCGATCTACTAACTGACTTTTTATGATTGATATAAAACACAGCCATTTCTGTACGTATGTCTTTCATGTGAGATCAATATTTGTTTTTGAATTTAATTACATACTGGCTAGAGTGAGGGCGGGGAAAACAATGATAGCTTAATCTTTTGTAATATTATAATTTCTTATAAAAATGTATATTAGCGGAAATTGTTAAGCCTTTATATCTTTAAACAAACGAATAAATATTTTTTATAATGCTGTTAAATATGTATCTATGCTATGCTTCTGTTTTTTATGTCAACTCTATACAAGTTATAATAAAAAGTGAAAGGATTATTAAAGGATTACTTCTTTATATAAAATTTTTAATTAAAAACAAGTAATATCTTTTCAAAACCATCTGTTTACTCTCAGTCGCGTACGTTGTTAATCAGTGTAAATAACGTTTTCCTAAATACTTTCATTTGATTATATAAATAACATAACGTTATACTTTAAGGGCGGTCTTGTTCTTTTGCAGTTTTAATTGCTGTTTTATTTGCTTTAATAATTGTTTGAAATAATAATATTATTCTAATTTTTGTTTAATCCTTTGTTAACAGTTTTAATTTTTAGCAAATTTATAAAATATATATTGCCTTTACTTTTATTTTACATGAATAAATTTATCTTTGTTTTCTAAAACAAAAGATTTCTTAAACAAAATGATACCCAAAAAGCTTGTTATATTTCGTAGAAAAAAGAATTAAATGTTATAGATTTTAAATAGAACAATCAATAAAACGAAAATTAAATTAAAAAATTAACCCACCGAACACATTTGTACTAACCGAACCGCTAACACACCGAATTTTTGAACCATTGAATTATTGGTTTCGTTAGACATTTTAGTACTAAATTTTTGACACAGTGCGTGTATTTTATATACGTATAGGTATAAAATACAATACACAGTGCGTGTATTGTATTTTATACCTATATGTATATATATAAAAATAAACGTAAATAAATACTAGTGAAAGAATTAAGGTGAAAAGGTACTAACAAAAAAAAGTGTATGCAAAAAACTCGCTAAAAAGTTTAGATAAAAAGATAGTAGAGTAAATTAGTAAGTAATGAAAAATTTCTCAATAAGGGTCATCCACAAAGTACGCACCCAGTAAAATTACTAATTAAGAATTTCCTCTTTCCTCTTTTACGTAACTGCATGCTTTTAACAACCCCTCTTCTTTACATACGCACGCATTATTTATTACAAAATAAACCCCTCCCCAACGCATAAATTTTTTAAAACATTGAAAACAAGATAATTTTAAATTAATTCGACAAATCTATGTTACCTATTTGATAGATATCGAGAGATTCAAGCATCGTAACTCACTTGTACAAATCCGTACGTTTTTAGGTAGCCACCCTTCCCCATTCCTGCGGATGTACTTTATGGAAGACCCCTATTATAAATTAATTTTACCTACTGAAATACTTATTACAGTTTCATTTTTTGTTGTTGTTGTTGCTATTGCTGAAGTTTGATCAAATGATTAGTAAAAAATTTATTCTACAAAAATATAGATGAAAACATGCATCTATATAAATATATATGAGCAAGTAGAAGCTTGAATATGTAAAAGTAGATAAAACATATTTAGATATCATTTTATTTTTATAAACAGCTAACTTGTTTTATAATTTTATTTTTAATTCAAAAAAAAATTTTCAATATTTTTTAACATTTAATTAAAGGAAAAATGGGATAAGAATCAAGAGACCGGATCAAAAATTAAGAAGCCGGCCATAAATCAAGAGGCTGGATATTCTATGCCTATTCCGGCCATTTAAGTGCTATATTGATTAGAAAGACGCCGTGGACTTACTCGTTAAATACTTCACCTAGGTGCAACATGGTAAAACCATTTAGCTTTTTTAGAGCAATTTAATAACTTTAAAAAAGTTAAAAGAAAGTATAATAAGTGATTGGAATAAAAAAAGCTGAAAAAAGAAACCAACACTAAAAAGTAAATTCTAACTTGATCTTTTACATAATAGATACTTGAAAGTTAGACTCCACGCAAGTAAAAGTTGCTTATGTTAATTTATTTGAGAGCCGATTTACATAATTACTTCTGACAAATAAAGATTACTTATGAAAGGAAACTTTATTAAAAATTTTTTAAGCATTAGAAGATACAATTTATTTACGTTGAATGTGTGAAATTTTTAATGAAATCAACAAATTTTTATGCAATGAGAATATTTGTAAAATAAACTCAAGAATAAAACAGTAGTGTTAAATACTTAGAATTTTTTGGCTTTAACAGAAACCATTTTGAAATTCAAAGAGCTCTTAGTTTAAAATTTTTTTTGGAAACAGCCTTTTATGCCTTTGAGGCAAAACTTTTGTCTAGTTTGATAAAAGTGAAGGGAGTTCAAGACAAAGTTAATAACTAATGACTTTTGACTTTCACGCTTGAGGTGAATCTGTTTTTATTTAAATCAAAAAAGTGTTTGATTTTTTAAACGTCACAAAAATAATTATAAAACTATTAAAACGTCATTACCTATTTTTGCTAAAAATATGAGTTGAGTTACTTCTTCTTGTTCGTCATCAAATAATCTTTCTTTTAATGACTGCGGATATATTTGAGTAATATTGCTCTGTTTTGGACTTTCAAACATTTGGAGCTGCTTTAATATATTTAACTTTATTTCTATCGCATATTGTTTTTCCCATTTTGTTTCATGATCAGGAATTGATCGTCCCCAGTTTTCTTTTACAGTAAGTAGCAGCAGAAAGTAATAAAACGCTGTTTCCATTTTAAGTCCAATGCTAACAAGGAGACAAAGTTGATCCAAGAAATGGATTTCAATTACCAACTTTTCTTATTTATAGAGTTTGCATGTAAAACTAAAATAACATTCAATGTTTTGACATATTCAAGATTTGCTTGTCAACTTGGTTTGTAAATAAAAACGCCAAGAATTATTAAACCTTGCTTAGCTTGTTTTAGCATTACGGTTTTGTTTATTTTGTTGTTTTTTTATTTATTTATTATTGTCTTGTTGTAAAGATTGACTTAGACGATTGTAAACATGTAAAAAAAAAATTGATATTTTGTTTTAAAACATTTAAATTTCTTTATTCCGTTGGAAATACATGTTTATTAACTAAAAGATGAAGAACACAAGAAAAATATAAGTCAAGTATATCTTGTGACAAAATGCTTTTTCAAAGTACCATCGACTAATATTTCTATAACTTGGTATATACAAAGTTCAAGGTTTGTTTCCCGTATATTTTGGAAGGCGTAAAGATTCTCTAAAACTCCTCTTTTGAGTATTGGAGTATTAATTTGAAAATTGGTTTACGTCAGCTGTTTATTAAGTATCAAATATGTCAAACCTGGCGCTATCTAAGGCAAAGAAATAATACAGAAATAGTAAACATGGGACTGACTAAAAGGTTGAGAACGGTTAATAATGGTGAGAAGGATTATAAATGCTGATTATTATATAAAAGATGATCTTTGTTTTAAAAAGTCTGTGCCAAAGTGCCTGAACTTTAGTTAAAATTGCATTTAAAATATCGTTTTAAAGCAAAATATAAATAAAACGCTCATTCTGCTAAAAAAACAACAACCGATTGTATGACAATGAAAAAAACTTCAAATCATTTTAAAATTAACTATTCGCTAAAAGAAAAGTGTTTTTCCTATATTATTAGTGCACAAATTATAACAAAATTATCAAACATCGAATTTGCTACCTTATATTAACAAAGCAAGTCTAATGTATCAACATGCAAGTTTTTTTTTTATAAATTTTGTTTAGTAAGGGTGTTACATGATGCAACTTTTAACAGATATCTTGTGTGTTTTTCAATATCCTTTTATTACAAACATAATCTTTTTTAAGGACTAGAAACTTTAAACTTCAAAAATATTATGCGTAATAAAGAAATAATATATTGCAACATCTTTTCATAGTTTCTATGTTTTCAAAGATACAAAGTCTTTATGGTTTTGATTATATTTAAAAGTATATTCTCAAGTTTCGCAACATAAAGGAGTGTTCACATACTGACACGAATTACAAAATGTTTTCCAAAAAATACAATAGCTATGTGAAATGTATAATAAAATATTTGCAACGTACAAAAAATATGTTGAAAGCAATAACGATTATACATTAATTACTCCATACACAAAAAGATCTATAAACATTATGTTCAAAAACGTAAGAATATTTTTGTGATAGCAGTAATGACGCTTATATTTTCTCAGAATACTTATTTTTTTTAAAAAAAAAGCTATAAATAATTTTTGTGTTGTTTTTAACAATTCCCAACAAAAATGTAGTTAATCAAAATTTTAAATATTCAGTAAAATATTAGTTAAAGTCAAACTTATATATTAAGTGGTGCACCTAATTACGATATGACCTGGTTTTCACAAAAACTTAGCTTCAAATTTTAAGATTTATTAAAGAATTTCTTATGTGTAAAAAGTAAAATAAAGAAACATAAATATTATTGATGAAATAAGTTACAATAGATATATTAACTTGTTTTTTTATTTTATTTCAACATTTTATGGTTATTTGAAATTTTATCTAAGTTATATACAACAGCCAAGTGCTTTTTTTTTAAATAACATTTCCATTCTCAAGAAACGATGTGCAAAGCTATTTAAAAAATGTAAAATTTATTTTCCTAATCTTAATAGCCCAAATCAAAGTAATTAATCAAAGAAAGTAAGTAATCAAAGAAAGTTATAAAAAAATGTTTGTCTAGAAGTAGCTAAATAAGTTAAACATTTATGTAAAAATTGGGAATAATATATTTAATTGCCTAATATAAAAATAAATTATAAATACGTTCTTTAAACCACTAACATTTCGATCTTTAATAAGTTATTTATTTTTCAACTTTTTTAGCTTCAATTGATTATTTTCGTTTTAACTTTTTACGCAAACTATTTTGGAAAACTAAAGCAACATTCCAAAAAATAAGTTAAAGTTACCAGGCAACAGTGATTATTGGCTATATTACAACAATAAATTGTGTTGTAAACACAATTTATAAACTTTTCTAGTTGTTGTCTCTATCATTAATCAAAATAATTTTTTCTGAATATAGCATCTTGTTAAACTCCACACACAAAAAATAAATAAATAAGAAATTAAAACAAAACTTTTTTTCTACATAATGTGGAAGTTGTTTATATTGAATATCATGCTATTTATGACAATGCTAGTTTTTGGACGTTTGGAAAACACTCATTTTCATTACAAGTTAGAAAGCTCAATGAAAAGTGAAATGGGTATGTAGCTACCTTAACTCTTGTTTCATAAAACTTTTAAAAACGTTTTACTTCAATGCATTTTTTTTTAAATTTTCAAATTTTAAAATATTAGACGTATTAAAGATTTTGGCAGATATTCACGAAGTAAAGCCGTCACGTAGATTTAAACGTACCCCACCATGTCCAGGCTGGTAAAAGTAATGAAAAGTTATGACAAAAATATTGACAACAACCAATTTTTTTTTTCTTTTATTAAATCTTGTTAAATATAAATACACCTACTTTTTATTGTTTTTGTTTGTGTTTAATTAAGATTTTGTTTTTCTTAAACATAAAGTCCAAAATATACTAATTTTTACTTTTTTTTACGACAATTTCTTGGATATTTAAAGTAAATATCCAAGAAATAGTCGTATACAACTCCGAGATAAAATAAGTGTAATAATATGATATCAGTTATGACAATAGAATAATGTAAACATATTAATACTCCGATAAATATATCTTTATATTCTTCCAATTAAAACTGTTTATAAATATAAAAAGCAAATATCTGCATCTTATGAAGGGTTTCATTGCTACCAAAAATAGTTTTAAAAGAGAGAAAAAAAAGTTAGATTGGAATTACTCATATACTATGATGTGAAGACTAAAACTAGTAATTTCATCCTGTACCTTAATGCTAGACGTGTAGTAAACACAAACAAGTCAATTCACTTCGTAACTGATGCATATACAAATCAATAAAATTTTTCCATAAAAAATCTTTATTTAGTTTAGTTTTCAATTTTTCTTCTTCCAAACGTTAAATTATGTTTTGGTTTTAGATTTTGTTTAGATTTTTAGTTTTGAATAAAAATAGTTTAAAAAAAGTTCATTACAGTCGCTTAATTTAACAGTTAGACTATTTTAATTTTGTTTTCAAAAAGATTTTATTATTCAAATTTATTAATGATTCGTTTTTAGACAAAATTTTGTTGTATAAAGAGAGACCTCAACATAAAATTAAGAACCTTGAAAGATTTTTTGTTTCAACTACTATTTTTCCACTAACACCAAGTCTACTTTGAATATATATATATATATATATATATATATATATATATATATATATATATATATATATATATATATATATATATATATATATATATATATATATATATATACATATATATATATATAAAGTAGTAGAAAATCACTTAGCAAAAATTTTTTTCATTTAAACTGTGTTTCATCAATAAAGACTCATCTGATCATTTGCGACTTTCTGTAATTTAATTTTTTATATATATGTATATATATATACGAAAGTATATTCTCGTAATTATCTATTTGAAATGTATTTAGTGCTTTCATTTGATCCAACAAATATTGAGCATGAGGAAATTTGTCTTTGCTGTTAATTACTATTTAAGCATACTTTTGACGTAAATATAATGGTTTTAACTTTAATTTGTGAGTACAGTCCCATGCTATATTTTGCGTAAATAAGGTAGCTATGTATAAAAGAAAAATAGAAAAGTTTTAGATTATTTTGCGACAGTAATGATTTGGCTTTCACCTACATTCTTTGATAATAGTGTATTTATTATAATGGTAGTTTTTCCAGTAAAATTGGGTTTTCCAGGCAATATTCTAATCAATTTAAACACCTAAAAACTTGGTATTTGGTGGTAGTGGTAGCTATTTTAATAATTACCTATATTAATTGTTAGCAGAATTAGGGTATTTTTTTTGTTGTTGACTGAAGGGAATAGTATGTTTTTAGCTTTGCTATATTTAGTCATAATTTATTCGTTTTAAACCATATATTTAGTTTTTTAGCTCAATGTTTTTCTTTTAAAGAGGTTTTTGATTGTCGTTGCGAAGTAGAATAAGTTTGTTTCATCTGCAAACATTTAACAGCTTTAAAGCTATATTAAGTAATAGAAAGGTCGTTTATATAAGTTAGAAGCAAAATGGGAACCAAAACAGAATATTGGGGTACACCACATCTATTTTCTACTAGATTTGAGCAGATATTTTAGTGTAAAATAGCACACTGTTGTCTAATATCGAGGTAGTTTTTGAAGTTTATCTATATTTATTTGTTCTTATTATTCATATTGTTAAAAAGAGTAAACAAATACATAACTATTTAAATTTGTTTGTCAAATACTTTTATTTATGGTATATTAATGTAATAATATTTACATAATACTTATTAATACATATTAATATTTATTACCATTTATTATTATTTATTATTATTTGTTAATATTTATTAATACTTATTAATAATTTATAATACTTGCTATTATTTATTATTACTTATTAATATTTAGTTTTATTATATTCTTTATATGGCAAACCTGCTTAATTTAAACTTTTTTTTTATTATATTAATAAACTTAATACCAATGTTTTTTTTTTATCATTATACTTTTATAGAATTTGTTTCAATGAGGGATGCCAAACCTTTTATAGCTCAACAGGTGCAATTTTTTATAAAAGGACACACAAAAAAGTTATCATTCAAAAATTGTTTCATCTTGGCAAAGACTGTTATCAAAATTATAATAAATGACATTTTTGATTATTATTTTTTGTGTGGCAACGTTTAATTTGCAACGTTTGGATAACAATTTGTTGTTCTCGTTTTTGACCTAAAATATAAAAAACCTACACAGATATAGTACTTTTAAAAAAATAAAATAAAAATTTATCAATTTAGTACAGCTGCCGCCCCCATGATTCTGGCGTCCCTCCAAAGCAACGGGTGTATCCGTACATTGCGGTTTCCTTGGTTTCAACTGATTGGTAATTGAATTATAAAATCTAACATGAGTTAATGCCATACACTTGTCAGTTGATCTTTTTTGATACTTTGAACTTCTTGATCTTGGTAAACAAATTCTAATCCGTTTTTTTTTTATGTTATTTGAGAAACAAAAGTAGTAAAAAAAGTAAAGAAAAATAAAAAAAAATAAAATAACAAAAAAAATAAAAAATAGTAAAGAAAAAATCTTATCTGAGACTATTATTCTTAAATTCTTTAATATTGAATTTCTTAATTTTTAACTTTTTTTTTGACTTGAAGTATAAATAACAACAAACATTTTGCTGACGCTAATTGCAAGCGCTACTTTTTCTACTAGTTTTCGTATATTTTTTAAAATACAACTTCATGCTCAGCAAACCGACACACAATACTATTTATATAGAGAAGTACTGAAAAAAAAGATATTAAAAGAGAAAGAATATCGTTAACTTTAAAAAGCTTGACTTTAAAAATGCAAATAAGAATTTTCTTGATTTTAAAGAATATAAAAAATGTTTATAACAATATTGCTTATACAGTATAATCCCGTTAACTCGGACCCTGGATAAGTCGCGCTTCTGCTAAATTGGACAAATTTT
>NC_061167.1:38501184-38813684 GCF_022113875.1 Hydra vulgaris | reverse complement strand
AATCAATTGAACCATTGGTAAATAAAACCTTGTACTTTTTATGAGAACCAGTAAATCCATTTGTCTTGAATCAGAAAAACAGATTTTAAACCTAAAAAGATGGTGCTTTATTTTTACCTTCGATAAGCTTTCAGACATTCGACTGGTTAAAAATACCTGAAATCTTTCGTTATTTTTACCTTTGATAAGCTTTGAGACATTCGTTAGAAATATGATATATAACCTAAAACATTTTTAAAATGTTTGTTTTCTTTATTTAATGTTTGATCTTCGGTGAGCAATTTAAGCCTTTAAGTCCAAAATATGATACATCAACTATGAAAGCTAAACCTAAGTAGTTTTTAGGCTTGTTTTTAATCTAGGCTGGGTGAACGATCTATTAAATGGCCGTATTTAATATGTGTCTAATAATTGTATATAATCTTTTTTTCAGTGAATAGAATTTTTCAGAGTTTTAAATCGGAAAAATAATTTATTCTATCTTTAATCATTTCCATTATTTCATCAAATAAAATAAACTAAAATTTTTAAAGTTTTTCTTTATTTCCGATTTTTAAAGACGCTCTTTATTTCCGATTTTTTATTATGAACGACAGAAAAAAAAATTTATTTTCAGTATTTTACCACTTATTGCTATCAATTTATGAACTTTTAAGATTTTAACGCACTTAAATCTTTTTCTATTTTATAACCATAACAAATTGATTTGGTTATCAAAGTCACTACTAAGCAGATCAAAAGAACTTAAAAAGACTCTTAGAATTTAAAAGTAGTTCTATTTGATACTAGAAAGACTCTGTGACTTTAAAAGAAGCTCTAATTGATGTTAGAAAAAATAATTTTTCAGTTTGTTTTGCCTCAAAAAATTACAAATACCCGAAACTATTTTGAAAAGACATTTAAAACATAAAAAACAGCATGCAAAAATGGAAGACACAGAAATATCGAGAGCCGATTAGCTTATAAGTTGTTTGGTTATACTATAAGAAAGGAATATTTAATGAAAACTGTGGTTGCTGAATGTGTTCAATTTGACTCCAAAATTCAATTAATGTCTGTACTAGTTTAATTAAAAATAATTAGTGCAAAACAATAACATAATATTAAGAAAACCAGAATTATTGAGCTGCAGACAATATTTCAACCAATCAAATTGAGAATATCTTTAAAGAGTCAATGACTTTTTTGTGGAAAGCAAATATTGAGAGTCTTTTAACAGCCCAAGTGCTTTTATGAATCTTGACTTAAAAAATGTTTTGCTAAAAAAGGCAGTTTTAATGTTTACTCTGTCTGTAGATTTTGCAAAAGTAAAAGAAAGTAGTGTTACCAACTATTTTTTTGCCATTGCACAGTGGTCCAGAAATGCCACTTTTGAGGCAAAAATCATATCAAAGCAAAGCTTTTGGCAAAATTTTTGGAGAATGTTTATTATATCCTGGCCAACAAAAACTATTATTGAAATGTTGGTTGTCATACCTCTGAAGAACACACCAATAACACGAAACTAAAGACGAATGAAATAACAAACAATGAACATGTGATACGTATTTCATATTTAATTTTTAACTTTCTATTAACTATAAATAGTCACAGCATGTATGACTCATTTTTGTTTGAATGAATAAATATCATACATGTGCAAAACCACATGAACACAGCGTCATAGCTTACATTTAACGTGCTTATTTTAGTATAATTATTTTCGGAATGTTTAATTAAATATTCTCTGGAGGACAAGTTACACATTTATTACATCTTGATATATTGCATAAACATGTAGAATAGCACACCAAGGACAAAAAGTAGACATAACATGTGACACATATTACATGACGATATTTAAATTAATTAACAATTTCCATGATTTATGGTACACTTACAAATATTGCGAATATTAATGTGTAGAATAAACAAACTCTAAAATAACACTCCAAGGACACATGATATAACGATCTTTTGCATTAACATCTAAATTTTAAAATATTTTCAATAATACTGATTTCTATAGTTCGACAATGAAACAGGTGTCACACCCCTATTTAAAAAATAAATGTGCTATTGTTAATATGCAGCTTTTTTACAGATTTCTTTAAATAAAGTAAATCTATTTATAACCCATATTATTAATACTACAATTAAAAATAAAATAAAGAATATAGGATAGATTAGGGTAATATGAGCACCTTAAGCGAAAATTGGAATATTTTCAAAAATAATTATACTGGATCCAAAATTTTTGCGAAAATTTTTTTTTAGTAATCCCTACATTTGATCCACTTTGATATTTATTCACCCGAAATTTATTCTTAAAAAGACAGAGGTTTTAAAAAAGTAGCAAAAGTGCTTATATCATCCAGACCACTTGGTAATATGAGTATTTTAAATTAGCTCAAGTAAATAACATTAATTAAGTAAAAAAATACCAACCTGACAATTAGAATTAATTTTTGGAATATAATATTTCGTTATTAACAAAACTTATAATTAAAATAGCAAACTTTAAGCTACTTTTGTTAAAACATATGAAAAAAAAAACAATACTATAGCTTGTAAACATGTATCAGAGGTAATAAAAAAAGCTATTAAAAGATACGAACATCAGTTAGCTAGTGTTTTCAAAAATGATCCAAAGAAACTTTATGATCACATCAAAAATAAAAAAACTAATAACTCACTTCAAGCTCTCAAAGATGACAATAAAAACATTATAACCGACGGTGCAGTAATTTCAGATATTCTACTCAAACTTATTCGATGCTTGATTTGAGTGGAAACAGAGATCAACTGGACGTCAATAAAAACACAAATATGATCTGAGAGTACTTCTATCAGACAATCTTAAAGTAAGCTATCAAGTCGAATCAGTAGCAGCAAGAGCCAACAGTAAACTTGGTAGACTTAAGAAAATTTTTAGAAGTCGTGGACTATTTTTGTGGAAAGTACTCTACAAAACATATATAAGACCCCAGTTAGAATTTGCTATCCAGGCTTAGTCACCACACAATGAAAAAGACATTGCTATTCTAGAACAAGTACAGCATAAAGAAACTAAAACAATATCGGAAATAAAGCATTTGTCATATGAAGAAAGACTCTTTCATCTCGGCTTAACTACTCTTAAAGAAAGGAGAGTTCAAGGTGATCTGATTCAACAGTTTAAAATTTCAAAAGGTATTGATCAAATTATTTTCGATAACCATCAAGTCTACGCACCATCGATTTACAAATATAATTTACGTGGACATTATCTTCGACTCGAACGTCAAAGGGTAAAAAACTGTCAAGAAAGATTTAATTTTTTTACTAATCGTATTGTGAATGTCTGAAATACGCTACCTTTAAACGCCATAAGAGCTGAATCAGTCAACTCGTTCAAGGTTAATGTTCATAAATTGAAATTCGTAATAGCCGAATGATCGGACACACGAGTGTCTTCTTTCAGCATGGAAGTGCCTGGTGCAGCACTTCCTCATCAAAATATATAAATGTATTATATAATTGATTTCTGAAATAAATAAACTCAAACTCAAAACTCAATACTCTATTTGTTTTCCACAAAAACAAAAACAAAAAAAAAATTAGTTCGTTTTTTTTTAAATTTTATTAACTCAAACCTTTGAACGATAAAAATTCAAATTTTTTGAATTTAAGTTACAGAAAAATATATAGTATTGTTTAAATATTAAAATTTTTAACTCTGTTTTGTTTTTATTCAAAAAGTAATTAAAACCATTCTTGTTTTTGGACTTTAAACTAGGTAATTTCAATGAAAAACACTGGGTAATTTGAGCATGCTCATATTACACAAAAATGGCATCTTTAAATAAAGTCAAAACTAAATGTTTTTATGCATATTTTTTTCAAACAAAAATAGATTGGATTTTTAGCTAACATGTTTTTCTTTATAAAAAAATTTGTTTTATCATTTTAACATCAAAATTTCGCGCCACAGATTTATTCATGCATGATGATGTTATTTTAAGAACGCAAAAATTTAACAGCGTTTTAATTAGATGATAGCCGCTAATTACTGCATATAAATTTACGCTAATTGTACTTATTCCTGTTTTCATCCCATAAAATTGATTTAAAAAATAAAAAGCAACTTTAACTTCACTGCTTACATCTAAGAAATTTTTAAGTATGCTCATATTACCAAGGTGCTCATATTACCCTAATCTATCATAATTGTATTAAGAAAATTACAAAAGAAGGTCTTAACATTCTGATAAAAGAGCAAGTTCCTTCTTTGATCTTACAACCTGGTGTGAATGGACAACCATCTTATGCACTCCAGCAGGCATAGGATACCATTTAAAATATGCTACATATGTCTTAAATGTATCTTAGCAATATATTTCTAGTTTATCTAGATCAATTGGGTGCTTACAGGACAACACACAAAAAATAATAAAAAATCTTTTAACAAGATTCTTATTAATTCCAAGTATTTCAGCAAAAGTTTCATGGTTATTAAATGCTCTTCTTGCTGTATTTCCATCATTAGATGTACAAGAGCCACCACTTTTTGGTATATCGATAATAAGTCTGAGGTATATTTAATTTTTTCCTGAATTTCTTTTTTTGACTTGCTGCTATTTTTTTCTTTTCAGGAGTGTTTGCATGAAAAATCATTGTATCCTGGTCTTCTTCTCTGTCCAATATGTAACAGACATTAAAAACAACGAATTCCGAGATAGAGATTGTAAATTTCAAGGTCCAAAGACATCTGATTTGGTTGTCCAAAGAATAATTTTAGTTTCCTGAATTTTAAATTCCATAGATACTGTATACAAAAGAAACAAAGATTCTTAAACTGGAAGTAATCTGTCCTCTATATCTTCAGTTCTCTGTTTATAAACAGACTAGCTAAATGAACCACCGAATCCGACTTTGCTTATAAGAAAAAGAGTATTGCAAGGCTCAAGTAGTTTCGATTTACCAATAACTTTTCAAATTCAGTTTGTAGTGTGATCCATTATTCCTTAAATATTCACAGAAACACTGAAGTTTCATGTGACATTTCCAGAATCTAGAATGCAATCACTTTTAGATTTCACAATAAAATTGTATCTAACATTAAAGCTAACTCTACAGAGCAGCTTGTATATTTTATATTATTTTATATTGATTTCCTATATTTTATAAAAATATTTAAAAAAATATATATTTGTCCATAACATCAGCAGGAAAAAATGTAAATTTCTTCAATTTTTGAACTTCAAACCCTCTTTAGACAAATTTTTTTTGAATTACGGACCTTTTTCGCATAACATATATATTTTAATTTTTAAATGCTTTTATTATAAAACAAACTGTTTTTTTGTATTTATGGCATGGTACTGGACCACTGTGCGATGGATTATGGTGATGGTTTTGATCTCAAATCATACTTAAAAATTCATTCAGTCACACAATGACTCAAACTCCAAGAAAACCGGCGAAAAATAACACGAATTAAAATAACTGCAAGAAAACCCACAAAAAATAACACAAATTAAAATAATTGAGACTTTTTAATTGAATTTTAATTCAACTAATACCATCAGTAAACGATAACTAATTGTTTTTTGATTAAATTCCAAAAGTTCACTATTTTTTGGACCTTTTCTTGGCACTTAATGTTTTCTTTTTTTTTTTATCGCTAAATTAATATACAAAAAGCTTGCTTTTGTATCTATTAAGGTTGATATCAGTAACACTCTATTAAGTTTGATATTTTATAAAAATTGTTCAAATTTAAACTCTTTGTCACTCTTTTAAAGTTAATATCGGTAAAAACCATTCAAATTTCAATTTAAAGACACATATTTATGATATTTAGAAACTTAAAAAAAAAAAATTTTTGACTTCTTTAATTTTAGATTTAGTTTTACCTGAGACCATGGTAAAAGCACTCCAAAATTATTTTTATTTGGTTGATAAAGAGTTCAGTTGACCAACTAAAAGATTCCACTAGATTCCACGATAATTTCAACATTTTTTCATTGATAAGTATAGATGAAAGCATAAATAAAAAATCACTTGCCTTAATTTGTTGCAATTTAATATAGGATTATTAATTTAGGATTAATAAATTGTATTCTTTTCATGATGAATATTCTATTCGTAATGAAAAGAATACAATTAGTTCTTGTTATTCAAGAGTTAATCATGAGAGTTTATTCGAGGTTCTTTTACATGAGTTTTTTAGACTGGAGGGTCTATATCATGAAAGTATAGATAAACATGAAATGATAAACCTTAAGAAAACTCTATTAAAGTTAAAATGTAAATTCCAATTTAAACTGCGGAAACATTTAAAAAACCTCTTAAACTTCTGCCACATGATCTTTTAGAGATCTTACTATAAAAAGTTTTATTGTTCTTATGAAAAATGCTACAAATCCTAATGTTATCCTGAGGGTACAATTGTGACAGAAACATCTGCTTTAACTCCTCTACAGAGTGTGTTTAATCATGGATTAAACATACTCTGTAAAGATATCCTTGATGTTTAATCATGGATTAAACTAACTTTTAATGAACTAACTTTTAATGATCGTCATTAGATACTAACTTTTAATGAACGTCAAGACTCTATTAGAATATTTGATGAAAATGAAAGAAATTTAAAGGTGTACTTCACTTAAAAGGTGGTTTTAAGAATACCTCCAGTCAATGTGTGTATAAAAAAAGATATAGTGATTCATATATTGGCGAAGCCCAAGTTAACAAGCAAAATCTTTACCAAACAACTACTGTTACATAGATTAACCATAAGGAGGAAAAATGTTGAAAACTTTCTACCTTGTTCATCTTCGGGAAATAAAGACGGCAATTTTTGAATTGGACCATACTTCATCAGCAATGCTTTAAATTTACCATCTATTATAGGCCATTTTGCCGGATCATTAAAATTAAGAGGCAAATCTTTATTGGTTTTGGGGTCTTCACCACTTTGATCTTCATTGTTTTCATTTTGTCCTATATCATCGACGTTCTGTACAACAACTTCACTTAAATTGGAGATAAATTCCACTTCATCAACATTTTCTGGTTCTTTAGCAGTATCATCATTTCCAGAATTTCTATATTCATTAACACTAACACGATCCGCATATTCTAATTCTCCACCGCTTTCGATTTCAATTTCAACTTCATTTTGATTTGAAGTTGAAGCTACTATAGGTGCCAGTGCTTTTTCGCTTGATGACCTGCTCAAAAAGTGCAACAAAGCATTCTTCTGCTTGGCAGAATTTGCTTCACGTTGAAGCCTAATTTTCTTGTATTGTGACCCAGACAAGCGCTGTCTCTTACCACGGTCCATTATATTGTATCGTTTAAAGAATTTAAACTTAAAAAAAATATAGCATTGATACATATACCTAAATTTTTATATTTAATGATAATAATAATAATAATAATAAGTTTATTCAAATACATGAAAAAGAAAACGAACTTTAACTACTTACTTATAAAAATTATTGTTAGACAAATATTAATCAATTTATAAAAGGGTATAATAATTTTTTTTTTTTTTCAAAGTTAAAGTTCGTTTAATAATACACTTTTATAACAATTTACAATAGATATCTCAAAGATAACTTCAATAAAATTTTTAAGAAAGTTTCTTAGGAATATTCTGGAACTTTAATTTGCTTAGTCAGCGTATTTTATGAACCAATAGAATTCGTTTGTTTGTATATTTGGCGGTTTGCTTACATCCATCCCTGAAAAAGAAAAAAGAAACTTTTTTTTACTGTTTCTTCTTCGCCAAATCCCAAATGTAAAACATGTATACAAACAAACACTTTTATTACTATATTATTTATTTGAAAAAATTAGTATGTATTAAAGTTCCCGTAAAAAAAATAAAATAATTTCTTGTTACAAAAAAAAAATTTATATTTTTTTTTTTTTTTTTTGGGAAAACACAAAATAAATTAAGAAAAGTGTCGCTCTAGAAAAGTGCCGCCGTCGGCTGTCGCCGACGTCGCCTACGCTTAAAACCGGGCCTGCAAAGCTGAAATAAATACACTGGTCAAGTTTGAGTTAAAGTTAGAGGTTGCAGAAGGCAAACCTCGTGCAACCTCGTGCAAGTTCAAACTAGATTTAACCATGTTTGATGGTAAAGTAGTGAACTCTTACTCAGGCTTGTGAGGCCAAAAGTTTTTTTACGGCTGGGCTCCGGTTCCTAAGAAATGTCAGGCTCCCGGACTTTATGAACAAAAATTGCAAATTTCAGAATATTTTCTTTGATCATATTTGCGTAACCAATTTATAGTTATTAGTTTTTAATTAACTTTCATGTTTACAAGCAAAGGTAGTTTTACAGGTGTGTGTGTGTAGGGGGGGGGGGGGAAAGGTACGATCGGGTTCACCCCCCTCTCCCCAAAGAAGGTGATTTTCAAGTTATAGTTGTTTTTTTTACGAATATAGTTGGCTAGTCGGGTATTCGACACAATTCAGTCCGGTAAATTTTAGTTTTGAAGACATTCTTACTTTTTTTTCTTCAAAGAAGCCAGTCGGTACTTTTAAAGGATTCACCCCCCCCCCCCCTTCATTTTATTCGTAGAATCGCCTGTTTACAAGGTGAATGAATTATTATCACTACTCTACTACCGGATAATACATTAAAAAATAAATATGTTTTGGGTAAATATACATTCATTTTTATATATTATTAAATTTACAATTTTCAAAACTATATTTTTTTAATTTGAAAAAAACTTTAAATTTCACGTTTGAATTTAAAAAATTTAAATTTCACATGAATTTTGTAATTACTACTAAGTTAATGAATTTAAGAGAATTTTGAAATGTTTTAACTAATTAAAAACGTTAAAACACATCATGTGACTTGATATATAAACAAAATAATTTTCTGTTAACCAATCATTGACTTTGTTATTGATGACTAATCAAACGAGACAATTAGAACTATGAGCCATGAACCATAAAAATTAATTCATGTATAAGAAAGCTTGTCACAAGCAAACAAAAACAACACAAAATCTATTTTAATTAAAATTTAAAAAAAAAAATAATAAATACAGAGGTTTAGAAAGAAGTTAAGTCCTATAGTTGTTATAAGTTATAGTTGACACGCCCAAACAGGGTTTCGGCAATATTAATTATAGGAAAACTTCCAAAAGGACATTTAAAAATTCTGGTTTTTTGCTAATATCAAGGAAGAGCTATAAAAAGTAATTATTAGATTGAGGACAATCCTAACATCAGCATGCTCCATTTATGAATTGAACTCTCAAAAGTTTGGCCCGTATTGCTATAAAACTATAGTTATAAACATTACTACTAGTTGTGATTCACCTAATATTTCATAAAATTTTGGGTGCAGATATCTGAGGTACTAGAACTCTTATTGGTTAACTTTCTGAGAAGTCACTAGAGGCCCCCAACAAAATGGTGAACCAGTACCTATACCTTTTGATCAGAAGTGATCCAGTAATATCAATAATAAAGAAATAAAGGTTTTTTGTTGTATATTGTAGTAATTATACGACCGTGGCGCACTAGTTAGAGCGCTCAAGTAATAAGCAGGAGATCCGTGTTCGAAACGAGCGTTGGACATATTTTAGTCACGGTAAGGAAGGAGGCGTGAACTTTCAGATTAAATGTACTTCCGCGGTGCTCTGTGACAAGACCGTTAGGTCTTCTTGGTGCATCTAAATAACAAATAAATAAAAAAAAGGATACTTAAATTTTTTAAATTTTAAATATGTCTTTGTACGCGAAAACAACTCTAAGACAAATACGCGTGTATAATACACGTCTTAGGTACATGGTATGGTATATTTTTTTTATAACAATCATTATTATATATTTTAAAAACAAATAACATTTACATGTCTCCAGTTTACATAAATGTCCACCACAAATATTTACAATATATAAAGAGCGCTAACAATGCTGTTTTACGCATGTGCGTTTGACATCGAGTTAAAAAAATAAACTTAAAAATTCTGCTTTTGCTGTGCCACTCACACTCATATTCCAAAAGTCTTTTGCTGAAAGTCATATATCTGAATTATGGAGAAAGTCAAATATCACACCGATTTTTAAAAAAAGGAGTAAAAAAAAAAAGCTAACGACCTGTATCTCTAACATCTGTCTCTTGCAAAGTAATGGATAGTTTCGTTCACGATATCATAATGAAGCATTGCATCGTAAATAACCTAATTACTACAGATCAGTATGGTTTTCTTCCGGGACGAGGTGGTGCCACTAATTTATTAGAAACAAGAGACATATTAACAAATGCAATTTCCGAAGGTTATGCCATAGACGTTATCTATACTGACTTTGCAAAGGCGTTTGACAAAGTATACTGTAAAAAAACTCCGTTGTATTTACCAGACTTTTTCCGTTGTTTAGTAACGGAAAAAAGCCGTTTCCAATAAATTACGGTCTTTTACCGTACTTTTAGGCCTTTTTAAATATTTTATATGTTTTTGTCCGTATTTATGATAAGGAGAAGTAAATTACGGACTTTTACCGTATATCCTAGTATACTTAAGTATTATCTCTAATTTACTAAGCGCCATTTTTTTTTTCACGAGAAGATATTATAATACACATTGTAATTTCAAATATGGAGAAATTATACAAATTATAATTTCAAAGTTAGATATTTTAATTTATTTATATATTTTTTAATGGAACTTAAATGCTACATGTTTTTCAAGAAGTACGTTCACATAAAATTCTAATTAATTTTGATAATCTAGTTATATATATATATATATATATATATATATATATATATATATATATATATATATATATATATATATATATATATATATATATATATATATATATATATATATATATATATATATATATACATATATATATATATATATATATATATATATATATATATATATATATATATATATATATATATATATATATATATATATATATATATATACATATATATATATATATATATATATATATACATATATATATATATATATATATATATATATATATATATATATATATATATATATATATATATATATGTATATATATATATATATATATATATATATATATATATATATATATATATATATATATATATATATATATATATATATATATATATACATTATATATATATTATTATTATTATTATAATGAAAAAATGAAATACGGAAACCGTAAATTTTACGGAGAAAGTCCTGTATCTTTTTTAACAGACTTTTTCCGTTGAATTTTACGGAAAAAAGAAACTACGGAAACCGTTAATTGTTACGGAGAAAGTGCTGTCTTCTTGGCTGCCGGACATTCTCCGTTGAATCTGCGGAGAATTTTTTAACAGTGTATCACACAAGCGGCTACTTCATAAGCTTAAATCATACGGTGTATGTAGAACTCTACTCGAGTGGATGGATAACTGGCTGGCAAACCGACAACAAAGAGTAACAATCGGTAATCATAAATCAGATTGGAAGAAAGTCACAAGTGGTGTTCCACAGGGTTCAGTGCTTGGACCTCTATTATTCATACTCTATATAAACGATTTACGTGATAATATAGCACATCAAATTAAAATGTACGCTGACGACAGCAAGATTATAGGCTTAATAAAGAGCAAGGCAGACGCTGTAATCTTACAAAATGATATAGACGAAGTAGTACGTTGGTCCAAAATATGGCTCATGGAGTTGAATGTGGCAAAATGCAAAGTCATGCATGTTGGACGCCTAATCAATAAATCGACTCAAGACTATACAATGCTCGATCAATTAGGAAACAGAAAAACCCTTGAAAGCACCAATAATGAAAGTGATTTGGGAATAATCGTTTCTCATGACTTGAGAGTGAAATATCAAGTAGAAGCGGCATCAGCAAGAGCCAATTGTGTGTTAGGCTCTCTTAATAAAGCTTTTAGAAGCAGAGGACTTTCCTTGTGGAAAGTCTTGTACACCATATTTGTCAGACTACATCTTGAATTTGCTATACAAGCTTGGTCTCCACATCTGCAACGAGATATAATTATGCTAGAATGCATTCAACAAAGAGCAACAAAAACAGTCAAAGAAATCAAACATAAATCATATGAGGAGAAGCTCCAAATCCTTGGACTCACAACTCTTGAAGAAAGAAGAAATCGAGGTGATTTGATTCAACAATTTAAAATCGTTCGAGGCATCGAAAAAATAGAATTTGCCGTACCACAGATGTACGCGCCATCAATAGTAAATTACTGCCTACGAGGACACAACCGAAGATTAATAAAGCAAGTAGTCAAAAATTGCGAAGAGAGGAAGCATTTCTTCACTAAACGCGTGGTAAATGCATCGAACTCGCTTCCTGCAAAAGCAGCATATGCAGTCTCGTTAAACTCCTTCAAGGATCACATTTATTGAAAAATAACAAACAATAGACACAGCGCGTGTCTTTAAGCTGTCAGCATAGTAGTGCCTGGTGTCGCACTACTTCATTAGAATTTTTAATAATTTTTGTATTGTAAATTTCTAATTCTGAATAAACAAATGAATATATATATATATATATATATATATATATATATATATATATATATATATATATATATATATATATATATATATATATATATATATATATATATATATATATATATATATATATATATATATTAATAGTACTATGCAGTTGTAAGAAAACTCGCAGAAGACTAAGAAAAGTCTTTTCATCGAGAACCTTTAAAATACAAAATAAACTGAAAATTTAAAGAGTAAATCTATAAAACTATAAAACACAACTTTTTTTCTGTTCAGTAATATTTTACTATGTATAGTTGCTAACTATATGTATTTATTTATTTATCTTTTTAATTTGTGTTTTTATTTCTTTTTTATTTCTTAATTTATTTTTAAAGCTTAAATTGTTCTTTATACATTTATTATATTAATTGTTCTTTTATATATATTAAATATCGATAAAATTGGTTTTTTTAATTATGAGATCTGTTAGTTTTTTCTTCAGAGCAATAAGATTATCCAATTTAGTAAGTTCTATTATTTGAGGTATTGTTTTATTGTATAAATAGGGGCCACGGTATATTTTTATTTATTATTTTTTTTATTTATTTGATTTTTTATGCTATATTTTTCTATACAATGTTTTTATCCGAAGATATTGTTGGCTTAGCATAGGAACAGTCATTAAGACTAATTCAAAGTAGCGTCCGTTATTAACCAACATTATTGCGCACAGAAGTACTGAGTTGGCGGTGGCAGGATTTGAACCCGTATCGTACCAAAGTCCGGTTTTTAACTTTTCGTTTAACGCTCTAACCAACTGAGCTATCTAGCCACACGGATATACAGGTATACAATTGAAAAGCTCGAAAAATTTGTTTTTTTTATGGGCAACGTAAAGTTTCCGGTTACTCGTGTGATATATCTGTCGGAGTTGGTTTTAAAAAAGTAGTTAGTGTGAGTTGGGACAAGTCCGAGCTTATAGTTAAGCATAAATAAAATCTTTTAGTTAATTTGATATATATTTAAAGCATTCAAGTTTTTAAGTAAAGGATCGGCGTGAGTGAACTTATTTTTATTATAAATCAATCTTGATGCGTGTTTTTGGTGTATATATAGAGAATTTAATTTAGATTTATTTGCACTTCCTCAGGCAATATTAGCATATGTTAGGTAACATTGTATATAAGAAATATAGAGAACTTTTAGATGCTCCTGGAAAAGTATAGGTTTGACTTTGTAAATTATGCCGATACTTTTTGATATTTTTGTATTTAATGTTTTTATATGGGCTTTCCAAGAAATCGTTTCGTCAATAATTATCCCAAGAAATTTAATAGCTTCACTTCTTTTGATGTTTATGTTATCAATTTTTAATAATGGTAGCATGCTTGGTATTTTATTTTTTGCTGGTTGGAGTGAAACAAGATGTATTTTGTTTTTTCTGTGTTTAAAGATAATTTATTTACTTTAAATCAAATGTTTAGACTCTCAAGGTCATTGAGATTATTTTTTCTTTTTTTTTTGTAAGATATCATGATTAATTGAGTCAAATGCTTTTTGTAAGATATCATGATTAATTGAGTCAAATGCTTTTTGTAAGATATCATGAATAATTGAGTCAAATGCTTTTTGTAAGATATCATGATTAATTGAGTCAAATGCTTTTTGTAAGATATCATAATTAATTGAGTCAAATGCTTTTTGTAAGATATCATGATTAATTGAGTCAAATGCTTTGAATAGGTCTATAAATGTTCCTAATACAAATTGCTTTTTATTAAAAGAATCACTTATGCTATTAACTAAATCTAAAATTGTATGTTCTGTTGAGTGCTGTGCTTGAAAGCCAATATGTTTTTTGTTCAAGAATTTGTTTAGAATCAGGTATTCATATAGTCTATTATAGATTATTCGTTCAAGTATTTTAGAAAAGGTTGAAAGTATTGAGATTGGTCTGTAATTGTTTTATTAGAAATGTTTCACCGGTTTTAAAAAGATGTACAATTTTAGCTACTCTTGATTTATCTGGTACAGTTCCAGTTTTAATTGATGATTTAAATATTTCGAAAATAGGCTAGCGTATTTCTGAAAAGACATTGACGACGATATTACTGCAAATGTCATCTATACCTGGAGACTTATTTATTTTAAGAGAGTTTATTGCATTTTCGAGTTCATCAAATTTTAGTTCTTTAAATATTAGATAAGTTTCAAATAAGTTGTTTGGACAATGGACATTTGAAGCTAGATTTGGGCCTATGCTGACGAAAAAGCTATTAAATTTTTCTGAAATTGCTTTACTATTGTCATTATTTTTTTTGAGTAATAGTTTTTCTTTGAATTTTTTTTGATTTTTTCAAACAAGTTTTTATACTGTTTGTAAACATTTAGGTTTGCCTCATTTCTTTTTTTTAAGTATTTAATATAAAGTGTTTTTTTTTTTTTTTTTTTTTGAGGATTTTTTAATACCTTTTTCTTTTATTAATTTTACTTTAATTGGGAAGTGCATATTATATTTTTTAGGAAACTTTTTTAAAGTTATTATTAGCAGAGTTAGTGTGCCTTAGATTGCATTCATGGTATACCTTATCCCACTCTTCTGCCGAAAGTGAGTCCTTAAATTGCTGAATAGCAAATTTTTTGATTTTTCTTTTATAAGTTTTAATTTTAAAACTATTATTAGATTTTGTATTTTGCGTCAAGAAGAAGAAAATAGGAAAATGATCAGATATATATGTTTTTATTATTCCTGCATTTAAAGAAGTATCAAAGATTGAATTAGTTAAAATATTGTCTATTGCAGTGATTGAAGTTGGATTTACTCGAGTTGGTTTGTTAATAATTGGGAAGATGTAAAGTTGAAGCATTTCGTCAAAAAAATGTTTAGTATTAGCATGTTTATCATATTGTAAACAAGCTATGTTTATGTCTCCAATACAGAATATATTTTTTTTGCTCATTGTTGTTTTTATAAAAATTCGTTTTAAATGATTGGAAAATTCAAATAATTCACCTTCAGGTGGCCGGTAACATGTGGAGACCAGTATGTTTTTTGATTTGTTGCTAATTACTTCAATTGTAAAAACCTCACCTGGCACCTGAGATCAAATGATCATCTCTAATTTTGGTAACTTGATCATTCCTAACATAATTTATAACTCCACCTCTACTTTTGTTAGTTTTTCTTCTAGATAATAATAATATGTATTTAGGAATTTCTAAACTTGAATTCTGCATGATTCGTCAGAACACTACGTTTCTGTTAGGCATATCATACTGAATAAATAATCGCATTCGATAAGAAAATGTTTTAGATTATCCATGTTGCTATTTATACTTCTTATGTTAATGTGTATTACAGTAAAATTACTCTTTAAGGTTTTTAGTTCACTTTTAAAAGTTTTATTTAAAATAAGGATGAACTCAAATTGTTTACGCTGAAAAAATGGAAATCAGCGTCAAAAATATCATTAAGTAAAACATTTGCAGATTTGAAAACATTTAAAGTGTAATTTTTCAAAATCTATTGTTAAGTTAGTCATTATTTAAAATCGTTAAAATAGGGCTTTGCTTAATAAAACAACGCGCGTTTACTTTCTAAAATCTTATAATAAATTTTATCAAATTTAATAACTGCAAAATTACCTTCGTTGCGTAACCGTTGCGTAACTTCTCCCCAAAGCTTTTTTCTTTCTAACATCGTTTCTTTTGCATAATCTTCATTAAAATAAATGCCGGTTCCTTAAAGTTTATTTACTGAGCTTAATATTTTATTTTTATCATAATAATTCAAAAGCTTTAAAACTATTGATCTTGGTGTTTTATTATCTTTAACTGTACCGACTCGGTGCGCTCGTTCCACAATTACTTCTTTTAATATATTTAGTTTTGTTTTAAAGATGTCTTTTACAGCCTTCTCACGATCACTCCAGTTTTCTTCAGGGGTTTCTTTTATGTCATCGATACGTAAGTTGTTACGTCTCGAGAGATTCTCTAAGTCGATAGATTTTTTTCAGAACCAAAATTTCATTATCATATTTTGTTTTTATAAGAATAAATTTGTCCCTAGCTTTTTCTTCTTGGAAATTTAAGCTGACTTTTATTTCGTTAACTTCATTTTCAATTCTTCCGATATTTAACTTGCTGTTGTTTATTTCAGCGTCCATTTTGTCTAACCTTTCTGTTATTATTTTGAAGTTCGAACTTATTATTGTAGTGAAGTTTTTTTCATGATTGTAGTAAATTTTTTTTTCATTTTTTAAGAGTAATCTCTCCGTTTCTGTTAGTATACTTTTTTTTTGTTTTTCTAGTTTACTTGTGATAATTTTTTCTATATTCCATTTATATTGTAAATAAAGTTATTCTCAAAAAAAATACGTCTTACTCGTCTTGTGCCGAAAACACAAAAAAATTTTGGAAGAAGAAATTCAAATTTGTTTTTTAAACCATTATTTTTTGCATGTTTATTAAGACATTAACACGTGTTCAAGAGCGTCGTACGAGTCTTAGGTGCGCCTAGTTTTTGTTTTTAATTACAAATTTAAATTTTTTGATCCTAAAAACGCTGGTATCTCATGTTTTTATTTGATGGTTGTATAATTTTTGCCGTTTTTTAAGTTATTCACTCACTTTTAGTTGAATGCAAGATGTCTTTTTTTTTTTTGGGGGGGGGGGGGGGGAAGGGGGCAATATTTTTTTGGGCAATATTAGTGCCAATTTTAGTTTGACTCGAACACTTTATCAATGGCAAACAAAAGAGTATATCAAGTATTTAACTCCTTTAAAAAAAATAGAAGAAGAATTGAGTTAGAAACAAGTTGAGTGGCCAGTGTTCATTTTTTATTATAAAAAAGCAGTCATATAAACTGATATGATAAAAAAAAAAAAGTTTGAAGCCCTTAAAAAACTTGTGTATGAAAAATTCATACACAAAATTTTTAAGGGTTTCTAATTTATATTATTTTAATACTGACCTGGTTTCCAAAAATGATATTTAAAAAAAATATATATTAGTTATAGTAATAGTAATATATTTAAATAAGTCTTTTTAGATGACAAACAATTAAAAAACAATCAAACAAAACCAACAAATTATACAAAAGTTTATGCCCAGTGGGCATAAATTTTTGTATAATTTGGTACATAAAAAAAGACGTCTTTTGAAAAAAAAATTCGGGACATAAAAAAAGACGTCTTGTGAACGTCTTTTAAGCGTTTACGTTTAAAACGTTTAAAAGACATTATGTCTTTTAAACTTTGAAAAGACATAACACCGGTGTTATGTCTTTTAAACGTCTTTTGAACGTTTTGAACGTTTTTTAAAGTTTATCGGTTTTTTTTTCAAAAGAAAAACGTTAAACTTCAAGTAAAAAAAATCATTTGTTATTTCATAGCTAGTAAGTTGATAATTGTTTAGTAAATATGGATCTCCAGTTTTATATATTGGTACAATTTTTGCAATTTTTAATTTCTCTGGAACGGTTTCTGTTATAATTGAAGATTTAAATATTTCGAAGAGGGGTTTCTTTATAATTGGAAAGATACTCATTACTACATTGCTACAAGTTTCATCAATTCCTGGTGCTTATTTTTTAAAGAGTTTTTTGCATTTTTGAATTCTTCATAGCTTAATCCGTTGAAAATTAGTTCACTATTTAGATCTGTAAGATAATTTTCAAAGGAGTCATTTGGAGTTAAAATTTTAGACGCCATGTTTGGGCCAATGTTTGCGAAGAAATTGTTGAGATGTTTGGCAAATGAGTTCTTATCATCGTGTTTGGTTTCATTCATAGTAATTCTATCTAGTAAGCTATTTGTTTTTTTGTTGTTTTTTTACCGATTATTTCTTTCATGATGTTCCATGTTTTTTTGATGTCTCCATTTGTTTTTTGAAGTAATTAAGAGTAGTAAATTTTTTTAGAATTTTTTTTGATTTTTTCGATAAGATTTTTGTATTGTTTATAAATAGATAGGTTATTCTCATTTCTGTTTTTCAAATATTTAACGTATAGTTTTTATTTTGTTTTTGAAGATTTTTAAGTTCCGCTGGTGATCCATGGACAGCTCAAATATTTTACTTCGATTTCTTTTTCTTTAATTGGAAAATAATTATTGAAGTGCTTCAGAAAAATATCTGTGAAAGTATTATATGCAGAGTTTGTGTTCCCAAGGTTACATTCTTGATACACTTTAACCCAATCTGCTGCCGACAGTGTGTCTTTTGAATAGAAAATTTATCTATTTTTCTTTTATAAATTATTTTTTTCAAATTATTATTTATTCTTGTGTCATTTGTAAATGTAATGTAAATTGGAATCTGTTATATCAATTTTTACTATTCCTGCTTTTAAGGAGGTATCTAGAAATGAGTTTGTTAGTATACTATTTATGGCAGAAATAGAATTTGTGGTTGCCCTTGTGGGTTCATTAATAATTGGTAAAATACGATGTTGGAACATGTTATTAAAAAAAAATTTAGTAATCGGAAACATTTTAAACAATCTATGTTATGATCCATTTAAGAACATTAATCCCATATGTTTTCAATTTTTGAAGTAGTCTACGGTGAAAAATCAAACGCTTTCGCAAAGTCCAAAAATGCCACATCTACAAAATTTGTTTTACTTAACGCTTTCGTAATGTAGTCGACACTCTCCAATAAGTTAGAAGTGCATCCTTTTTGGACATAAATCTATGTTGATTATGTGAGATACAGCCTGTTTTTTCAAGATATTCAGTTATCTGTTCCCTGATAATCGCTTCCATTACTTTACATGGAACTGACGTAATAGACACTAGTCTGTAATTAGCGGCATCAAGACAACTTCCTTTTTTAAACAACGGTGTGACTGTTTCCAAGCTGTAGGTGTTGAGCCTTTGGACAGTGCTTTATTGTAAAGTAAAGTAAGAGGGTGAGTCATTTGAGCTGCGCATTATTTAAGTAGTTTTGAACTAATGTTATCAGCACCAATAGATTTATTCGGTTTAAAACCTTCAAAATTAATAATTATATCGCTTAAGTCCTCTTGATAATGCCTTCTCTCAAAAATAGGTAACTGACTATTTTTACTATCATCAACAAAAACTGATATGAAGTGTTCGTTACGTCTGTTTGCTGTTTTTTTTGTTTTATCATAGCTAGTATTTCCTTATTCATCCACGGCGCATTACGAGTGGTATGGACTTTAATGGAATAAATTGCTTGCTGAGTTTATCATATTTATTGCAGAAAAGTTCCTAGCACTGATTAGTGTTTTTATTTTCAAATAATTGCTTTCATTAAGCTCCCATAATCCTTTTACCAAAATTTATATAGTCACCTTTATTAAAGTCATATTTTTTGTTTGAGAAAGTAGTCTTTTTTTTAGAAATGACAACATAATTCCATCTCAATATACGATGACCTTGCAACGAATCATCGAACGGTAGAGAGCTATATTAGTTGATTACTCTAATTGAAGAGTCTATAATAATTAAATTCAAAATGTTTTTTGCTTTACCATTAGATGCTTCAAATGTTGAGCAAGCAACTAATTGTCCAGGGTTATGATTAGTCAAAGTATCAAGAAAAACACTTGCCGCACTATTTTGACCGTTTTGTAAATTGATTCTGTCATCATCGTGCCATTTGATATCCGAAAAGTTGAAATCACCTGCTAGTAACATACAACTATATGCTTCTCTATCAACAGCTTGCTTAGCCAAAATAATTGTTTTATTTATAGCATTTATATGCGATAAAGGTGGTCTATAAACACAACAAAAAAGAACAATTTCGTTACCGATTTTAATTTCACACCATATTTGCTCGGAGTTGCTGTTGTTTAAGATCTCTCTTAGATGACGAACAAATACCTCATTTACGACTAGATCACGCTTGATGTAGATAGCAACACCTCCACCGTGACCAATTCAATTTTTCTTTACTAGTGAGTAGTTGTTCAATTAAGAAGCAGATATTTCAGTGAACCATGTCTCAGAAATAAAGATTAAATCATACATGTTTATGTCACAGAGTATATGTTTATGTCACAGAGATAACTCGTTCATTTTATCCGGATTAAGAGAAGTTACGTTAGTATAAAAACATTTTAAAAATGTATTTTTATGGTTAGATTTGGCAGATTTTATTTTTGTATTTAATACATTTAAATAAGTATTCGCAGATAAACATTTGGATTCATTGTGTTTTTGAAATTCTGGCTGCTTGTGCATCTCTCCGTTTGATGAAAAGATGCTTTTTACGTTTTTTCAAATCAATGATTTCAAATTCCTGTAAGACATTGATGCATCGCGATTTCTCGCTGCGGATAACAAATCTAAAGGGCTTTTCAAGTTTTCCAAGCTTGTCAAGGTCAGAATTAGCTGCTTTTTTTTTCTGAGTTTAATTTACTGAACTCACTTTCTGTTCTGCTGCTCTGCGGTCAGGGCGTATAAATATATCTTTAAAATCTCCCAATTCTAACTGCTTAGCCGATGCTATAGCGTTGTTTCTGATAGATACCGAATCAACTTCAGTCATAAGAGGAGCAGGTTTACCAGAATTACAGTTCTTACTTTTTTTGAAACGTTTAACTCTAACTATATTGACTGATTTACTTAAGGATGCCATAACCTTTTTGAATTCCGCGGTGTCATCTTAAGTTATCTCGCTAGGTTGGGTTTTTAGAGATTCAGGTAGACCAAACTCTGCAACTCTCTTCTCTCTATTAGTCACGTTTTTATTATGCTTATTAATTGCTCTCATTACATCTACGTTTGCTAATGTACCGGGTTCACCAACTTGTTCAACAAATTCAGATAAAAAAGGTATTTCACTATTTTTGCTATCTTTCAGGGACTTTATTTCAATACCTTTCAAATCAATTCTATTAGTAAGTCGTAAATTCTGGCAGTATCTGTTTTAATTACATAAAGAGCTTGTTTAAACTTGTTTATGGCAGTTTTATCAGGGTTTTCCGAAGCGTCTTTAAGCTGTTTTTGTGTTACCATTTTTTAGCAATCACCAGTGAAAGCGATTTTAATGTATATATATTTAGGTAAGCGAAAGATACTATGACTCAAAATGATGTTTTGATTGTTCAAAACACGAAGACCAGATATATTACTAATTTGGGGAGAAATGTAGGGGAGTGCTTCCACATTGACTAGTTTAGGGATAACTTGCAAGGGAATGCTGCTACATCGTCTGAGGGTTTGGGTTAAGGCAGGTATAGATCAATCGATGTAGCAGCACTCTCCTACATTTCTCCCCAAATCAGTAATATATCTGGTCTTTGTTTTTTAAAAAAATCAAAACCTCGTTTTGCGTCATAGTATCTTTCGCTTACAGTATATTTATGAATTTTAACTCGGTAAATACTCTTCGATATAGTTGATATCCGTGAAGTTTCAATTAACTTTTTTTGATATTTTTTTTATTAACTATTATTATTATTTTTTTACATAATATTATTTTTTTAAAATTTATTTATAATAGTATTTTATTTAAAAATTTATTTATAATAGTATTAATAAATTTTTCTGAAAAAAAAAAATTATATAATAATATAATTTTCCGAAAATATATATAATCACGGAATTATTAAGTAATATATTAAGTATGTTTTTAAATTGTCAAAAGCGCAAAAGAGAAAAAAAATAATATAAAGTTCCGAAAAACTAATGTTCAAAATTATGAATTAACAAACAGATTAAAAAAATCAGGTACAACGCAACTATTGATAGTAAGTTAAAAACTACTAGAAAAGAAAAGATTAAAAAAAAAAAACTCGTTGGAAAGATTTAAAAACTTGTCAAAATTCAATAAAAACATTAGCGAATTGAAGTATAGTTATATAAGTTAGTTTTATTTCGTCAATTTGCACACATTTTACAATGTTATCGTTAAGATCTAATAAATATATATAAATACAATCTGACTGGAGCACTTAGAAGACAAAATGTCTTATCATTAGGGTTTCTTATTTCCCTCAAATTTAGCATACCGGGAGTTCCGGTGTGTAACTTATTTATCACAGGATTTCCTGGCATAGTTTTTAATATAATAACAAGTGGGGTCTGACACAGATTTATCTTAGCACGCTAATTTATATTACTATTTAAAATAAAGTATAGTTTTTTTAAAATAAATAATTGATTGATTTGTCACTTAATCGTGAACGAATTTTTCCCATAAATAGACCCGGGGCAGAAAAAGCTCTTTCTGATTCAATTGATGTCGGGTTGATTGTTATAAAACACCACTAAATGCAACAATATTTATCTTATTTTTCATCGAATTAGTTCAAACAGTTATCAAATGTATATTTAAAAAAAAATTATATTCCGGGGTATAAGAGTAAATTCCCGCTGCCACTTATATCCCCGGGATCCCGTTTGAGAAACCCTACTTAACATCAAGCCCCTTCGTGAAATAGAGAAAAGTATAATAATACAAGTTTTAATATTACACAAAAGAGTGAATCTAAAAGGTTTAAAAAGAAATAAAAAAAATTAAAAATTAAAAAATTTGAAAAAAAAAGTTATTAAGTTTGCAAAAAAGAAAAAATTATTTAAATACAAAAAAAAAATAAAAATCTACAAATCGGTACTTAATTGTACAACGTAAATATAAAAATTTACAAATCAGTATATATACGTATACATATTCAATACAATATGTAATATATATTTATATATATTCAATACAATACGTAATATATATTTAAATATATTTAAATAATTAAAAGAGATTTAAAATTTAAGAAGATTCAAAACATTTTCAAGGTTTAAATTCATCTATTTATACTTTATATACAAAACTAAAACAGACAGATAAAAACAACCAGAAAGATATATCATAAAATAAAATTCTTTAAAAAAAAAAAAAATGAAGGAATGTATGTTTTGTTTAAATTAAGTAAGTGTTTTTTTGTAGTACTTTTAAATATATCAATAGATTTTGTTTTTTTCATTTTTCGTCAAGAACAAAGTTCCACAAGCGTGCTTCCCGACATGTAATTGAGCAGGCATATTTTTTTAGTGATGTTTATGGAAAGAAGTAATTATTTTTTGAGTGTCTTGTTTCATATTTATTAATTAGAGAAAATTTTTTATAAAAATGTTTAGGAAATATATTAAATTTTGAAGTTTAAACATAAATAACAAATTATAGTAGATATTTCATATACGTTTTATTATTTTATATTTTATTATTTTTAGCGCATTTATTTCCTTGAGTAACGGCTCAGCACTTTTGTACCTGTCTGTACCTGTCTGTACCTGCCTGTACCTGCCTGTACCTGCCTGTACCTGCCTGTACCTGTCTGTACCTGTCTGCATCCAAAACTAATCGACTTACTTGTTTTTGTTTTGTATAAATATTTTTAAGGAAAGATGAATGATTGTTTGCCCAGGCAATATTATAATAATTAATATGACTATGCATAAATGAATGGTATAAATTTTTCAAACATATTTGGGGCTGTTTAAATAATACGTGATAAACCCCCTCCCCTATGTGACATTTTGTGGCAGAAGAACCCCACCCCTCTTCCTGTGTGACGTAACAAAGACAAATTTTTTTTTTTATAAGTGTATATTTTAATTGTAATAGTTTATTATTTTTTTAAATAAAATTGATGAATATCTGCCTAAAAATAAAAATAAAATTGATGAATATCTGTCTAAAAATAAAAATAAAATTGATGAATATCTGTCTAAAACCTAAAGTTGTTTCCAAATTGGACTTTGACCTTCAAGTATTGGAGTTTTATGTTATTCAATAAATTTTGTGTTGTTTCATTGATTTGATAGTGGCAAAATATAAACTGCAAATAGTACAAATTCTTTTTTGTAAGGAGTTTTGAATGCTTGGACATGACTTGTCGTATGGCAATCCATTAGGATACTTTTTTGTAACTGTTGTAGGCAAAAATGTTTTGCAAAGTGATACATTTTTCACTGTATGATTTAATGTACTCGGCCTTAGTTTCAAAATCCATCAATGACCGTGGTAGACCAAATTTGTCAAGGAACTTTACTAGCTTTAATAAAATTTGCCTTCTCCATAACTTTGTCTGTTGTTTCTCTTCTTGAATTGAGGTGGCTTCCAAAAAGATCAAATAAAAGTATAATTCCTACTAGGTCATGACTTAGCGGAGCCATTCTTCTTTCTACTCTGTTAAAGACACTTCTGCCAGAAGCATTAGTGGTCATAACCTTCTGCCAAGAGCATTAGTGGTCACAACCTTCTGCCAGGAGCATTAGTGGTCATAACTTTCTGTCAGGAGCATTAGTGGTCATAACCTTCTGTCAGGAGCATTAGCGGTCATAACCTTCTGCCAGGAGCATTAGTGGTCATAAACATTCAATCAAGGTTGTGCTCTTTTGAATAAGACTTTGCACAATGAATCATCTTTTTATATCTTGAATTTTCATCTGGCCCACCATTAACAAATACAGTCATAATTGGTTTGTTACCTCCATCTTCAGTAAAAGTCTGCTTTTAAATGCAGGAAGATGGATTATTCTGTTTATGTCTACTAAGTGACTAAGTGCTGTTGATAAATCAAATCAAAGTTTTGCACTTCTGATTGCTATATATGTTGGGCCAGAGTATGTGACTTCTTGTTTTTCCATGCAATCTTATTTAATTTCTATGGCTGCAATTAGAGTAATCTGGGGCAAAGCGAGACAATTTTAAGAAGAATGCTCATAACTTGAGAAGAATCACGTTTCACAACTAGAAATTTTGAAGGCCATGAGCACATTATTTATTTAAAGATCTCTTAAATATTTGAAATGATTTTGTTCACCCAAATATTTAAGAGTTGTTAGTACATAATTAAACTTAAAATGGCAACAACTACCCTGTCTCACTTTTCCTAAAACCTGGGGTAAAGTGAGACAGATTCCATTTAAAAAAAAACTAAGTAAAAATATAATTTTCAATAAAATTAAAGCAGACTTTTGATAAATTTGATCAGATTATATATAAGAATGCAAATAAAAACACAAAGGTATTATTTTATAATGTAAAAAAACATGATAGGAATTAAAAACAATAAAAGTTAGTAAAAAAAAATGTATATGCTAAGTAAACAAGCCCTAAACAGAGAAAAAACAAAATACACTTTATTTCACTCAAACCAACAAAGAAACCCACTACCAAATATTTTACCCTCTCTAAAAATAGAAATTATAGTAATTGAGAGAACTCACGAAACTAAATTTTTAGGAGTTATAATTGATGAAAATTTTTCTTGAAAAAGTCACATAAATGCTTTAAACACTAAAATATCAAAAAACATAGGTCTACTTTATAAAGCAAAACCTATGCTGTCGCAAAGTAATTTAAAACTTACATATTTCTCTTTTATACATAGCTACCTCATATATGCGAATATAGCTTGGGCGAGTACGCATATAACCAAATTGAAAACTTTATATCGACGTCAGAAACATGCTGTAAGACTAATCTACCATAAAGACAAATTTACACACACTGAAACCCTTATTTAAAGAAATGAATGTGCTTAATATTTATCAAATTAATATTTACCAAAATATATTGTTTATGCTAAAATTTAAATTAGGTCAAGTACCAAACCATTTTTTAAATAACGTTTTAATAAACAACGTTAATAAATATAACACAAGAGAAAAAGGAAACTTTATTACACCTTTCAAAAAAACAAAACTTTTCCAGTTCTCAATTTCATATCGGGGTCCTTATTTATACAACAAACTAGTAACTAAAAATAAATCAATTTGCGATCTAGATTCAATTTGCAATCAAAATTCCTTGGAAAAAAAGTTAAAAAATCTGATACTGAATCTAAACAGATACTCAGAATTCTTCTAAGACTATAAATTAAAATACATATATATCAACTACAAAGTGAACTGACTCGTTTATGTGTATTATCTAAATGACTCTTACCTTTATCAAACAATATATCAAACAATATATAAACCTTTATCAAACAATATATAAACAATATATAAAATTGTTTATTACACACAAAATTGATTTTTTCTTATCAAGTTTAGTTATTATGCTGCTTGTTATGTCTAATATTTTATAGCTTGTTTTGAGTTTGTTATGTCTAATATTTTGTAGCTTATTTTGAGTTTACTTTTTATTATGAGCTTAATTTAAAGAATATATAAATATAGTTGTACTTAATATATAACTATATTTAACATAATCATAATATATATCAAACACATTGTAAGGGCTTCATGATAAGATCATTACGATCTTCTTGAAGTCCGGCCTGTACTATTTAATTATAAATTTCACTATATATTTTGACTCACGAGACTTGTAAATATTACAACTTTCAATTTACGAAACTTGTAAATGTTATATGTACGGCAAATATATGAATAAAATAATAATAATAAAAAAAAAAAGTTTTATGTCAGTCAAAAAATTTCAATAAAATCTATTCACATAAAAAGCAAACATCGTTCAATGTGCAGTCTTTGTGTACCCAAACAGTACATACACAACAAGCTATCCTGTCAATTTGGGATTTGGAGATTCTTTTCAACAGGATTTGTAAGGTCTAGAGTTATGTTTGCCTCACTAAATTCATCTGCACAAAATGTTTCAACAATTTCAACAAATAGTCGTTCTCGAAGGTTTCGAATTGAGTTTTCTGAGATTGAGTTCATGTTTGTGACAACTAAGTCTTTTGGATAAGAACAAATTTCCTCAATATTTTTCAAAAAACATTCTTCAAACTTATAAATGTCACACTTTGATTAGATAAATATCTCCTTGATTGAACGTGGTGCCATATTGTTTTTATTGACAAATTCTTTTTCAATTTCAAGTTTTATTGATAAAAAAACATATTATAAAAAAAAACTTTATTTATTATTTTATTATCAGTTATCTTTTCTCTGTAAAAAACACATCTTGCTCTCTTGCGTACTTGCGTAAAAAACAACAAACAAACAAAAAAATGTTAATACTGTTTACCTTTATCTTCCTATATTTTATTTCCTAGTTTACTTCTATAAAGCTAGACTCACGTGACATATTTATGACTACATATTAAATTATATGTATCTAATTTAAAAATAAATAAATAATTAATCAAAATGTTATAAAAATTTAAATGAATAAAAAAGTGGGACCCATTTGGGTCCCACATATGCAGCCCATGTAGGCCGCCCACATATGCAGCCCATATAGGCAGCCCACTTGCGTGCCAATTTACTTTCAGCGACAATTTTCCTTGGGCGGGATGTGGGCAATCCATTTGGGTCCCATTAAGCTGCCCACTTGGGGTCTAATATGACTTGCTGGCTGGGACATCATACCAAATACATAGGGCTAGTAAGAACTCATAACTACTTATTTGATTCAAAACTGATGGTGTTTCACTATTGGTTTTCGGATCCTAAGTGAAATCAACTAGTTCAACTAATGCAGTATGAACTACCATAATTTGATATTGATGCGCTTTACGCTTTTCAGTCGATTTTGCCAACGAGTGTAACATGGCCTTTTTAAAGTCTGATTTGGTACATGTTTGATGAAAATTCACCATCGCGTTGTTGAAGAAGAAAAAAGTACATAAATTCTTTGCACAACACCAAAAAGGAAACATAGGTTTAGATAATTTTTTATTACTTTTATTGACTTACGTTAATTTTAAATTTTATTTTATTTTTCTTTCATTTAATTCGTTTTCTTTTCTATTTTTAGATATTTTGTTTTTTCTTCTTTTTTAATTTTGAAGCACAAAATGAAATTTTCGCCTCATTTATTAATATTTTTTTAACTTTTTCACTCTTTAAAAAAGTATTTTATAGCCGTTAAACAAATGAGTACTCTATTTGTGATGTCATTGCAAAAAGATCATCAATAGTTTTGCATTATCTTGTTTGCTATTATTACGTACAAACGAGAATTTTGTTGATAATTTTTTATTTTAGTAAATAATATATACCAAAATTTATACATAATACCAAAAGTTCACATAAAAAAAAGAAATGATTATCGCTTCTCGGTCTAATGACTAAGATCAAGTGTAGTATCTGCTTGTGATTTTATGTCGAGACAGCGATTTTAAAAAAGACAGCAATTTATCTGAAATTTTTTACAAAAGAGTTATTTGTATTGGTATTACGTAATAACTGAGAATACCGATGAAATTGCGAAAGTACCTCTCGAAAGAATGAAAACTATGCTGGATGGAAAAATGATTGTTAACGTCAACATAGGATACAGCTCTTTTGACGATGATGACAGTGAAGCAGACGGAGAGCACCAACCAAAAATAAGGCAGGCGGAAACCCTGCCCCAAATCTTAAAACCTACCGGCCCTAATGGAGCAACTTTAAAAAAAGGTACGCTAGCGCAACTAAAACCAAAAGTAACAAAATAACATTCAATAAAAGAAAAGAAACAGAGTGTGTTACCAAAAATCTTGCCATGCCAGCTTCAAAATAAAGCCCCTTTTAACGAAATTCTTATTGCTTTTGAAAAACAAGGAATGGCAGCCGAATTAGAAGGTTTACAACTAATTTATAAAAATACTGTATTGGAAATTGTGATGAGGACGGAGAAAACAAGAAGCCTCCTAATGGAGAGAGGCTTTGTAGTTAACTGTCAACATCGCATATTCCATAAATCTAACCCTGAAAAAGTGCAAACCTCCAGAATCGATGTTTCTGTGTTTGGTCTCCCAATTGAGGATAAAGACTTAGTCGACGGGAAGATTTTTGAGGATTTGGGCCATGGCAGACATGTGTTTAAAAAGTCTGTTATGAGGAAAACCCCTATGAGTGCATTACTCTACTTATTGGGAATCCTTGTGGCGGTGATGGAAGACATGCCGGGGCCCACTCATCTAAATATTAATGGATGTTATGTCAGAACCCAGCATAAAAACCAGACTGGACAATTTCCAACAACAAACCCTGCCGATCGCATCGTCAAAATACAACTACCAACAATTGAAACACCACCAGCACAGTCGAAAATACATAGTACCACCCAACCGATAGCTAACCCTACAATTTCCTCTGACCCACTGAATCCACCATCCGAAAAGGCGTTCTCTGAAAATTTAAATATCTATACTGAACAATAAACCCAAAATGACCAAGTCATGACCGATGAAACACTAAGCGACGAAGATGAGTCCATCGAAGAAGACGATACTCACGACAACGGTGGAGCATACCAGGAAGCAAACAGAAAAAGAAAAAACCAACTAGCAGCAAAAAGAGCGAAACTAAGAACGGAACACGAAACGAGAAAAGACTGGCCAGGGCCGCGGTGAGAATTGTTATATTTTTTATTATTTATGTTTACGAATTTTGTTTATTGAAACTCAACCAAAGTTTTAAATTTTATATTCTCAACAAGATTTTCTTTTTTAATTCGAATTCGAAAAAACTTTTTTTAATAAAAATTAAAGTAAGAATTCTATCGCTGAACGTGAATGGTCTCCAAACTGAGACCAAACGTAGCAAAATCTTACGGTTCCTAAAAAATTTGGACTATGACGTGATATGTTTGCAAAAAAAGCATAAAAACGATAAAAGCAACAACAAATGGAAAATAGAATGGAAACATCAGACAAATGGTAGCTCTATTTAGAATAACGGAAACCAAAAAGATCGGGGTGTTGCCTTTCTAACTAAAAATGAATACAGGTTTAAAAAAAATTACCCAAGACGGCAGAGGGAGATTACTTGCTTCCAATTTTAATTTTAAAAATTCAGTAATGAGAATAATCAATTTATACGGACCTAATGATCCGCAACATAAGGAGAGTTTCTTTAAACAGGTTAGAAAGAACGCGCAAGGATCGGATTACTTGATCCTCTCGGGTGACTTTAACATGGTAAAAAAATTCCCATCTAGATAGGGAGGAGATCTTTTTAATAAAATCTGGTTAAAGGCAACTTGGGCAAAAAGTTTGATTTAGTTGAAGTATTTCGCAAAAGTAAAAAATAATTACCCCAATAGCAATCAATGGTGGGATATTGCAAAAACCCGCATAAAGTTGATTGCTATTGAAACACCTAAAAGAAAAAAGCGCGAATTTAAAACCAAACAAAATAAAATTCGATAACAAATTGAAATTGAAAACCAATAGCCAGAAAGAGACTTGGAAAAACTTGAAGACCTAAAGCAATTTGAGACATGTTCTGGCTTTAGGTCAAATACTATTCAATTTCTGAATCTAATTTTTATCATCAACAAAATAAAAATACATTTTCAATCTTAAACAATAATATTCAAAGCCTAAACAAAAATTTTGAAGATTTTAAACTTCTAATGCACAAATTTAATCACAATTTTAAAATAGTCTGTCTTACTGAGACGTGGTGTAAATATGACGAGCATAACTTATAATTTGAATTAACGAATTACTCGTCAATTCATCAACCACGAAACTTCCGTGCCGATGGAGGTGTATGCATTTTTATTCGTACCTCCGTTAATTTTATACCACGTAATGACCTCAGTGTGAATGAAAATGATTACGAGTCATGGTGCATTAAAATAATGAACCAAAATTCTAAAAACATAATTGTTAATGTTATTTATAGAAAACCAGCGGGTAATTTAAAAAATTTTAAAGCTTGCTTACGTAATTTTTAAACAAAAGTTAATAAAAAACAAAAGCATGTTTACTTAGTCGTTGGCCTAAATATTAATTTTTTGAGCCATGCGTCAAATAACAGTGTTAAATATTTTGTAAATTTTATTCTTTAACAAAATAATTTCATTCCAACAATAACAAAACCATCAAGAATCACAACAAGTTTCTCTACCCTACTGCTTGTTTCTCTACCCTACTGCTTGTTTCTCTACCCTACTGCTTGTTTCTCTACCCTACTGCTTGTTTCTCTACCCTACTGCTTGTTTCTCTACCCTACTGCTTGTTTCTCTACCCTACTGCTTGTTTCTCTACCCTACTGCTTAATTTCTCTACCCTACTGCTTGTTTCTCTACCCTACTGCTTGTTTCTCTACCCTACTGCTTGTTTCTCTACCCTACTGCTTGTTTCTCTACCCTACTGCTTGTTTCTCTACCCTACTGCTTGTTTCTCTACCCTACTGCTTGTTTCTCTACCCTACTGCTTAATTTCTCTACCCTACTGCTTGTTTCTCTACCCTACTGCTTGTTTCTCTACCCTACTGCTTGTTTCTCTACCCTACTGCTTGTTTCTCTACCCTACTGCTTGTTTCTCTACCCTACTGCTTGTTTCTCTACCCTACTGCTTGTTTCTCTAAACTACTGCTTGTTTCTCTACCCTACTGCTTGTTTCTCTACCCTACTGCTTGTTTCTCTAAACTACTGCTTGTTTCTCTACCCTACTGCTTGTTTCTCTACCCTACTGCTTGTTTCTCTACCCTACTGCTTGTTTCTCTAAACTACTGCTTGTTTCTCTACCCTACTGCTTGTTTCTCTACTCTACTGTTTCTCTACCCTACTACTTGTTTCTCTACCTTACTGCTTGTTTCTCTACCCTACTGCTTGTTTCTCTACCCTACTGCTTGTTTCTCTACCCTACTGCTTGTTTCTCTACCCTACTGCTTGTTTCTCTACCCTACTGCTTAATTTCTCTACATAACTGTTTCTCTACCCTACTGCTTGTTTCTCTACCCTACTGGATAACATAATTAATAATAATTTTTCTAATAGCTGCTTTAGTACAGGTATAATAAAGATTGACTTGACAGACCATTTCCCCTCATTTCTTATAACAAAAAGCATAACCCCTGATAATATTCCTATAAAACATATTATTTTTAAACGACAGATTAGTGAAAACTCCATACAGCAATTTCGCAACCTTCTAATTAACTTCGTTAATAGGGGAGTTTGTTCTCCAATCACGTGATGCTAACAATGCTTATGAACTTTTTTTAGCGCAATTTTGTAAACAATACAATAAAACGTTCCCTGTAAAAAAGTTTTATATAAACTTAAAATCACTTCGATAACAAAAACTTTGGATAACAAAAACTTTATGAAAAATTTCTGAAAAAAAAAACATATTCAAATGAAGCAAAATATAAAAACTATAAAAATAAATTTGAAAAAATCAAAAAATACTCTAAAAAATTATATTATTCGAAATTGCTAGAAAAAGCAAATGGAAATACTCAACAAACTTGGAATGCTATTAAAGAAATAATTGGACAAAACATATTTAAAAATAACGCTCTGACAAAAAAACTTTTAATTGACGATGAATCAATTTATGATAAAGCACTAATAACTGAAGAATTTAACAGTTTTTTCATTAATGTTAGCTCTAATTTAGTGCAAAGTATTCCTCCAACTTCTTTTACATTTGATTCTTATCTAACAAATTCTAATTAAAAAATAAATGAGTCAAAGCTAGATATATGTGAGTTGCGGACAGCATTACTAAACTTAAAAAGTAACAAAAGTGCAGGATCGGATAAAGTTAGCGTTAATATATTAAAATTAATCTATGATATAATTGAACCATCTTTGTTTCATATCTTCAATCAGTCACTTAAATCAGGTAAAGTTCCGGAAAATTTGAAAATTGCTAGAGTGACTCCAGTATTTAAGTCAGGAGATGAGTCAGACTCTTCTAATTTCAGACCTATATCTGTTTTGTCTTGTTTCTCGAAATTGTTTGAACGTATAATGTACATTAGACTGTATAATCATTTAACTGAAAACAACATGTTATATAGTAAGCAATTTGGTTTCAAAAATCAACATTCAACAGATCGCGCAATAGTAGAGTTAGTTAATCACTTATCTAATGCATTTAAAGAAGACTGTTTTACGTTAGAAGTTTTCATTGATCTGTCCAACACTTTTGATACAATAAATCATTCCATTTTAATAAAAAATTGGAATATTACGAAATAAAGGAGACAAACTTACTTTGGTTTGAAAATTACCTTTGAACAGAAAAAACTATGCGTACAATTTGAAAATTTAGAAACGACCAAAAAAATTATAACTTGTGGAGTCCCACAGGGTTCTGTACTAGGACCTTTACTTTTCTTACTATACATAAACGGTTTGTTTTTAACGTCAAACCTATTAAATTTTATTTTATTTGCAGATGACTCGAATCTTTTTTATTCTCACAAAAATATTGAAACACTTTTTACAGTAGTAAATGAAGAACTAAATAAAGTAAATAAATGGTTTAAATGCAACAAATTGTCTCTGAATGTTCTAAAAACTAAATTTTCTCTTTTCCACAAACTAAACAAAACAAAAAAAATATCGCTTACTCTGCCCAATCTCTTAATAAATAAAACTAACATTAAAAGACAGATATCTGTAAATTTTTAGGTGAGAACTTTGATGAAAATTTATCATGAAAAATACATATAAATTCTATAGAAAAAAAAATCTCAAAAAAAATTGGAATGATTTATAGAGTTAGGCCAATTTTAAGTTTTAAGTCCATAAAAAATTTATATTTTTCTGTTATACATAGTTACTTAACTTACGGCAACATAATATGGGCAAGTGCTAACCACACTAAGCTAAAAAAACTTTATAGCAAACAAAAATATGCTGTTAGAATCATATTTGGAGTTGGTAGAGCGATTCCTTGTGAACCTCTTTTACGTATAATTGGTGCCTTGAATATTTTCAAACTTAATATCCATCTTGTTCTACAGTTCATGTATAAAACAAAATATGGACTTTCCCCAAAAGTCTTTGAAACTTATTTTAAAGAAATACACCATAAATATGCTACAAGATTTTCCGCAAACCACTTTGTTATTCCAAAATCTCATTCTAAACAGAATTCTTATTCAATTAAGAATCGCGGACCACTTTTGTGGAAAAGATTCCCAAACATTGTTTTCGAAAAAAAAACTTCTATTAATCAATTCAAAACTGATTCAAAACAGTTTTTATTAAACACAGGTTTTGATTTATTTTATTATAAGTCTTTCTTTTTAAATAGATCAGATATATCAATTAAAAATAAAAACAAGGTAACTGTTCCTTGTAATCATTAAAAAAAAAAGTTAAAAATTTATTGACAATAACCATTATCACAAATCACATTTTCTCGCTTTTTAATTTTTGTGTGTATATATTTATACTCATGTATGTGTGTATTTATACTTATTTATGTGTGTATGGGTATGTGTATATATGTATATATGTATATGTATATATATACATATTTATATGTGTATGTATATGTATATATATACATATTTATATGTGTATGTATATGTATATATATATATATATATATATATATATATATATATATATATATATATATATATATATATATATATATATATATATATATATATATATATATATATATATATATATATATATATGTATATATATATATATACATGTATGTGTGTATGTGTATATGTATATGTGTATGTGCGTATGTGTGTGTATATGTATGTATATATAAGTATTTATATATGTGTGTTTGCGTGTGTTCATATATATGGGTATATGTTCGCTTATTTGTGTAAGTGTGCGAATGTGTATATAAATTTATATATATTCATTTTTACTTTTATTTTGTCTATTTATGATATTATGTATTAAACGATATCTTATTTTATTTTTTGAATTCTTGTAAACATTTATTCAATTTTTCTTATATACTATATATTCTTCAATAACTTTGTAAAAAATTATAAATTGTAACACGGTGCTCGGGGATAAGGCAAATTAATGCCTTCTTCTTGCTCCGGCCATTAACTTAATTGTAAATTTTTGTAAACTGTAATACTTATTATTCGGCAAAAAAAAAAAAAAAAAAACTTCAAGAACACCTCTGCGATGGTGAAAACAAAGCAAACCCTAGCGGTGAGAGCAATTTTTGTGAGAACAAAACAAACTCTAGCGGAGGTGGGCGAGAAATCTTCCAAAGCACTCTTTCAAATGAAAAAAAATAACCAAAAGAAAAAAGTTGTAAACCAATTTAAAGACGGCAATGTCACACAAACCGACACTGTCAAAATAATTGAAACAATTAGAAAATTTTACATAAATGTGTACAAAGATAAAAACCTTATTATAGAAAAACAAAAACAATTTTTAAACAACATTACTAAGTCGCTTTCGGATGATCAAAATACGCTTTTAAACATCCCATTTAGGAATGAGGAGCTTTTAAATGCGGCCATGTTTTCAAACAAAGGCAAAACACCAGGGATAGACAGCCTTCCGAGCAGAATTCTATTAAGAATGGTGGGATATTTATGGAGAAGAACTTACCGTTCTAATGAACGCTAATGTCTTCGAAGTAAATAACGAGTTGTCATGGTCCCAAAGGACGGCACTGATAAGTTGCCTGGCTATGGAGTCGCTAGCCCTAGAAATCAGAAACAATCCTGATGTCTAGAGCTAGGGCTATCTAGGGGTCTAAAACTACTATTTAGCCTACTACCTAACTAAAAGAGTAAAAACTAAGAAACAACTTTCCAAAATCAATTACTGAAATTCTTTTTTATTACAAAGATGTTGTTGATACCATCAAAAACAAATATAAAATTTTTAAAATAAAAACTAAAAACTCCAAAAACATATATGCGCTCGTCAACAAGTTTGACCAAAACACAAGCATCCTAAAGATACAAATGGCATGGGATGCAAAACTACAAAAATCTCTCCCGTGAAAAAAAAATATGGGAGAGAAGTTTTAAATCCTATGCCAACTAAGCTAGTAAAAACGTCCTCTGGAAAATATTAACAAATTTGCTTCAAACTTTTAAAAAAATTCAGAGTTGGAGGAAAAACAGAGTACGGAGAAACCCTAATTGCAAAACCTGCGATACAGTGGAAAATACTTTACACCCTTTCATCCACTGCAAGAAAGCTAGATCGGTGTGGAAGGCCTTTAGAAATATTTACAAAAAGAAAAACTTAATTATAGTCCGTGCAGTATTTCTGACAAATATAGACTACTTGTCAAATAAGGACCACACGGCTAAAATCTCTAACCCACGTAATAACTTCAAAATTATGGTTGGCCAGAAACATGAAAATAAAAGAAAAAAATTATACCCTCTGCAAGAATTTTAGAGGTTATAAAAAAAGAACGCTATTAGCGATAAAAATAACGCCAATTTAGTGTTTCTTGTCTAAGAAAAAAATTTCAACCATATTTCATGTAATCTTAAAACTTTACACCTCTATATTCTTTTTATATATCATGGTAACAAAAAAGCATGTCCCCAGCAGCCTTGTTAGTGTGACAGACATTCCAATATTTTTTAAATGCGGGGCTTTATGGCTAGCAATTTATTTTTTAAATCACACGATACACGAACATGTCCTGCATAATCCATTGGTTATGATGGATGTGTGAATATTTTTTAACCGCCTGGGGTTATAACCAGGCATATATATTTTAAACTTAGAAATGTCTTAATTTATTTTTACTTTTTTGAAAACCTGTTGTGGTATTATTTTAAATTTTTTTGCTTTTTTGATTTTCGTTTTTCGTTTTATTATTATCCACAACAGTTATATAAACAAAAGAAATAAAAGCATGAATTAAATAAACAAACGAACGAAACTAGAGAATTTATAAAATGTATACTATTTTAAAGGAAACTTTCCCCCATATTGTAAATATACCTCTGTTCTTATTTCGGCTCCGGACCATCTCTCAATTGCTTACGGTGATAGAAAGCAGAAACAGCAAATTACGCCCGGAAATCTTAAAGCAATCCTTCTACTCCGGACGTTAAATGAAAATAAACCACTAATGCGGCTGAATGGAATATAAACCTTTAAGTAGGTCATAACTAACCTTTAAATGAGCTAAAATACGGAGTCTTGGTTCCCAAATAATACCGCCTTCTAGGGCCCTGTGTAAGTCCAGTTTCAACAGCAGGTGTCTCTAGTTTGTCGATAAAAAATAAATAAAAAAGATTTAAAAATGTTAATGAAGCTTGTTATAAGTAAGATTTATATATTTGAATATCACTATAATAAAGTATTTCCAATAACAATTAGGTTTATTAAAACAAAAACTTTACAAAACCCCTGGATAATATCTGTAATCATAAAACCTTCGAAAAAAAAGCATCGATTGTATGAAATGTTTATTAAAAAATGAAATAAACTATAAAAACTATATCGTCTTTTTTGACGATTGTAAAATGCTCAAAAAAGTTTTACTATAGTAGCTAATTACTAAAATACAAAAATGATATACAAAAAACTTGGAGCATAATAAAAGAGGTTATTGATAAAAAAATATATGAATTTTTCGTTGTTTAACAAAAGATCAAATTATAACTGACTGTGAAATTATTAACGACGCAATAATTGCTAATTCGTTTAACCATGCATTTGTTAGCACAGGTCCAAACTTTGCATCAAAAATAAAAAAAAGCAAAACTTGCTTAAAATCATACCTAAACTCTAATAATAATCCAATTGACAATAATTTGCTAACAGAAACAGAATTACTTAATGCAAAGTACTTACTTAAATCAAATAAAGGTAATGGAGTTGATTATGTAAGCAGGAGTGTAGTAACTAAATCAATGCCTTATTTAAAAATTTCGCTTTTGCATACATTTACGCTCACTTCAGAACAAAGAATCTTTCCCGATAAACTTAAAGTTGCAAGGGTAACACTTATACTAAAATCAGGAGATGAGACTAGTGTCTTTAATTACAGGCCTATCTTGATACTATCATGTTTTTCAAAGTTATTAGAACACATTATGTTTAAAATACTGTATTACTTTTTAGATACAAACAATATTCTCAATAGTAAGCAATTTGGGTTTAAAAAGAGCCACTCTACTGATCAGGCTATTGCTCATCTTGTTTTTATCTTAAAATCATTTGATGAAAATAAATATGCATTAGGAGTGTTTATTGGTCTCAGTAAGGTTTTTGACACTTTGTCGATCATTACATTTTACTAATAAAATTAGAAAATTATGATATTAAACATATAATATTGCGTGGTTTAAAAGGTATTTGTCAAATAGAAAACAATACATTTCTTATAATGAAGGTAAAGCGACCAATATAAACATAACATGTGGGGTTCCTCCGGGTTCTTTATTAGAACCACTCCTATTTCTCAATTTTTATTAATGAAAAGCTTGTACTGAACAAGATACAATTTTATTTGCAGATGACACAAATTTTTTTTATGCACATTATGGTATAAACATTCTGTTCAAGTCAGTAAATAAAAAGCTATTAAATCTTAATAAACGGTTTAATGCAAAAAAATTATCCCTAAATGTAATCAAAACAAAATATACTTTTTTCTGTCGTTTTTATAACCGAGGTAAAATTCCTTTTAAACCTCCTAAAATTTGAACACCCATATTGTATATACAAAAACGGTGCTTGTTGACAAGATTTTACTGTCTTCTTTGTTCTACGGACATATATTTTCTTTCTTGTATATATGTATGTTGATTATTTTGGTTAAAAAATAATTTTGAAAAACTTTACCAATAAAAGTCCATAGTGGCGCTTAGGCAGCTTAAAAAAAAACAATTTTTGTGTTTTCAAAACATGTTTTTTTAAATATAAATACTGTATTACTTTTTATATACTGTATTACTTTTAAAATACTGTATTACTTTTAAAAATACTGTATTACTTTTTAGATACAAACAATATTCTCAATAGTAAGCAATTTGGGTTTAAAAAGAGCCACTCTACTGATCAGGCTATTGCTCATCTTGTTTTTATCTTAAAATCATTTGATGAAAATAAATATGCATTAGGAGTGTTTATTGGTCTCAGTAAGGTTTTTGACACTTTGTCGATCATTACATTTTACTAATAAAATTAGAAAATTATGATATTAAACATATAATATTGCGTGGTTTAAAAGGTATTTGTCAAATAGAAAACAATACATTTCTTATAATGAAGGTAAAGCGACCAATATAAACATAACATGTGGGGTTCCTCCGGGTTCTTTATTAGAACCACTCCTATTTCTCAATTTTTATTAATGAAAAGCTTGTACTGAACAAGATACAATTTTATTTGCAGATGAACAAGTATTACAGTATTAAGATTTTTTTTGAGTAGTTTAATTTTTAATTAATACTTAGTCTTGATTTAGACTTGAAAACCATGAATCAAGCTTAGCATATCTAATGATGACAAGTAATTAGTGGGGTTTATATTTAGCGTGTTTATATATTCTAATAACACAATAATGTAGAATAAACATAAACTTTCTTCATAAAATGTTCTGAATGCCTTTCTCGATTAAACACCGCCAACACAGATGTGTAGCCAACCACACGTTGTAAGTTAAGATATTTGTAAACATTTTTTCATACTGTTTTTCATATATATTTATACCTAATAATAAATTTAATTTTTATGAAATATATTTTTTCAAATATAAAATTAAAAAAAAAAAAATTTTAATGTCAAGCATTTACATATAACATTTACATATAACATTCAAAGTAAAGTCTTAAAAATTGTTTGTTTTTTAATCGAATAATAAAAAAATATTTTTTAAAAATGGCTGCTAGTTTACTAATAATTAGTAAAAAAAAGTTACATAGAAACATCAGAGATAAACTCATACTTATCTTTTACTTCATTTATAAAAAAATTCCACAAATGGTCCTTAGTGTGTTAGGTCCATATTTAGTTAGAGATTTTAAAGTTAATTCATTATTTTAGGTTTTAAAACTTTTTGAAAATGAAAAATATCAATTTTTACAAGAAAAAATACGATATCTCAAGATATATTTATTAACTTTCAAAATCTCTAGCTAAAAAGAAAGATATTAATGCAAGTATCGATTTCAAATGTAAAACTGTGTGTATAGAAGAGTTAACGTAGTGGTTTATCGAGCATCTTTTTGTAGACTTATTTTTATGATTAACATAATACGAAGAATATGTAAAAATGCATGTATTCGTCCATAAACAAAAAATATAACTCCTATTTCAACATATTAACACATTAAAACATTCATTCAATTTTTCACCAATTCTCATTCAACTTTTTTCAACACATTCAGTGTTGTTGAACGAGTATTCTCGTTGAACGAGTATTCTCGTTCAACTTTTGACCAATTAAACCATGATCCTTGGTTACTTAACTGCATATTTTAGTGTAGACTGAACCAAACGTTAAAATATTCTAGTCTAAACGACATTTAGTTTTAATAGTCGCGCGAACAATTCGCGCTGAAAGATTTTTGGCCAAAAGTTTACGCCGTGTGGACTATATTTTCAGCAATTAATTTTTTCAAAAAATTTTTATTGATTGCAAAAGTAATTAAAACAGTAGATTAAATAGACATTTTTGGAATTAAAAGATTGTTTTTGTTTTCATTGAAAAGGGTGGATCTAGCATTTTTCGGTCTTTTACCTTTTTTTAATTTATTTAGGTGCCCAAGAAGTTCTTATGGTCTTATCACAGAGCACCGTCGATGAGCATTTAATTGGAAGTTCACACCTTCATCCTAACCGATGTCGCAAAATTTGCTTAGAGATGGGGTTTGAACGGATCCTTTGTTTCTGAGGCAAATGCGCTACCACTGCGCCACGGCTTCCCATAGTGACGACGTGGTTGAAAAGTTTTCACCCTTCGGATCCAGCATTTTTTAGTGTTTGAAATGGCTAACTTCCAGACATGAAACAAAATCTAAATCATTTATATGTTTATACTTATGTCAAAAAAGGATGTTTTACAAAAAATTAAGATGGTTGGAGCATTGGAACAAAAAAGCTCTGAAAATTTTTTCCCTCCTCCCCTTGTTGCTAAATTTTCAATAAAAATGAACCTTTCAAAAAAGATTCAGAACAATGGATAATCTTTAAAAACTTCAAAAAGTGTATACGTGTATTGCCAATTAACTTGAAACCATTAGCATAGGGGATTAGAATTTTAAAAAACTTGGTCAAGTCTTGTTTTGGGCAAACAATACATCATGACTTTCGAACACAAATTAAAAACTTTGAGAATCGCCATAGAACACTTGTTGAATATCTGTTTCATTGAAAACTCATGTTATTTTAAAATATATAGGTGTTTTTTGAGCAGTAAGAGGTCGTGGATTTGGTCTCTCTGAGCAAGTTGTTGAGGTAATTCATTACAGCTTTCCTAATGAACCTTGGAACAGATTAAAAGTTTCAAAAAAGTTTCTTAACTTTAAAGTCTTTTAAAAGCTATAACGTTTAAACAACTAATAATTTTTTCTTATAAATTTATGTAAATAATAACAATATTAAACTTATTTGCATACATTTCGGGCAAAAAATTCTCAGCCTACAAAATTCTGCCCCTTCGGAACCCAAAAAAGGTAAGCATTTTGGTAAAAAAAAAGTTGTGATTTCGGTGACATATCAATCCTAAATCTACTAATCGTAACGAATCTAACAATGTATGACAATGTCCAGGGTCAAATCACAAAACTAAAAAATGTTTAAGGGTATGTGTGTACTGGAATTGATTATATAAATAAATTCCCAATCCAAAGTTGCTCAAAAAATTATTTTACTAACAAAAAAGTTCAAAATTTTTAAAAACTTAGTTCTAAAAGAGCATAAAAAGAAATGTTAAAAGTATTTCAAACTTCCATTAATAAAATTAATTAACATCAATTTAAAAAAAACCTTTTGTTATTGTATACTGGAGTGAGAAGCTGGAGTCGAGAGCAGAGTCAAGTAGCTGTGACACCGTTTTATCATTTACATGTTGAATAAAAAAACTAAGCTATCATATAAAGAAATATTACATTCTCAGTAAAATCATATTAAATAATTTTGAATTAAAAAACGTTACTTTTTTTTTTTTTCCTGAATACAGTACTAGTTAAAATAAAAATGATAAAATTTAAAGATAAGTAATGATGTAAAGGGTAAAATCGCCTTTTAACAAAAGGAAAAGCTAAAAAATAAAAAAAGAATAAAATAAAAATTAAAATAAAATAGTATTTGTAATAATCAATACGTCATAATACGATACGTCATAATCAAATAACTGTTTTTTTAAGATACTTTTAAAATTTTGAATTGAAATTGTCGTTTTACTATTATTTGGGAGAAATGAGTTCCACAAATGTGGCCCTCGGTAAGTTATTTAGAATTCGGATTGTTTTAACAAAGTTTTTAGTATGTTTCAAAAATTAAAAATTACTTTAACTAAATCAACACAAAATAAACACACGTTGCAAAAAATATTTCTAAAAAGGTTACACCTTTTTAGACAACATCCATTAGCAAAGACCGAAACCGAGGTTTTTAAGTCCAAAAAAAACCAATCAGTGTTTTAAAATAAATATAAATAAAAACAGTTTTAAAACATAAATACAGTTTTTTTTCCATTCATTTAAAAATTTTTTTTTTTATTAAGTTGTTATATGAAAAGCTATCTTGCCCCATTCGACATTTTGCCCGGTTTTCCTTATGTATTAAAACTAAATATTTATTATGATTTATTTATTATGATATAATTATTATAATTTATTATAACTTATTATAATTTATTACAATTTATTATAATTTATTATAATTTATTATAATTTATTATAATTTATTATAATTTATTATAATTTATTATAATTTATTATAATTTATTATAGTTTATTATAGTTTATTATAATATATTATAATTTATTATAACTTATTATAATTTATTATAACTTATTATAATTTATTATAACTTATTATAATTTATTATAACTTATTATAATTTATTATAACTTATTATAATTTAATAAAAGTTAAATAAAAATCTTTTTCAAATTTTTTTTCATTACTTTTAATTTTTGTTGCGACAGGTAAAGTAACACTTTTATAATTTAAAAAACAACCGCAATATGTAAACTAATGCTTTAGAATAATTGCTCGTGACTTTTAAAATTTCAATCCATTAAAATTAATATATATATACACGCAATACGTGTATTGCATGTTTATGTTCTATGATAATAACATGCAGTACGTGTTATTTAATAGTTACATGCAGTACGTGTTGTATAATAGTTACACGCAGTACTTGTTTTTAATTGATGAAGAAATTCAACAGCAACGACAATATATTAAAAAATAAAAAACAAAATTTATATTCTTTAGTGAAGTGTAGTAAATTGGCGTCCGAGGTTTCAAGTAACATCTCTGCTACCAAAATAAAAATAAAATGCATTAAATTGACGTCCGATGCTGCAAGTAACATCCCTGCTGCTGCTGCCAAAATACAACAGATTGAAAATTTTTTCAAAATCATAAAATTGGAGCCTGAAAATTTGAGTCCTCTAACAAGTATTTATGGAATCCGCTTTTGTTGCCAAAAGTAACTTTAAGATTAACATTTCGTTCTCTGCAAAGTCAATACTTCAGGTCAAAAAACTATTAAAAAGATTTTAAAAATGAAACTTTAAAATAAAAGCAAATTTAGTTTTACATTTAGTAAGTATTTATTCTTAAAAATTTACCTTGTTGTCTTAAATAAATTATAAATAAATAAAAAAAAACTAAAAATTAAAATATATATATGTTTTTTTAATTTTCCCTAATAACTCTGGGCCCTCCCGCAGGGCCGAGGGGGCCTAAATTTATTAGGGAGAGGGCCTAAATTTATTAGGGACCTGAGCCAAATTTCCTAACAACTTTTATAAAAGTTATCAATCTTTGTCCTCAAGTTTTGGTATCTTTAAAAGTCGGTAAGTTTAACATATCACATTTCCAGACATCCTACGGTTGCTCAAACAATATGTTTGACTTTTTATTTACCTACAGCAGTAATTCTATTTTAAAACTGTTTCTTAATGCTATATTAGGTAATAAAACCGCTTTTTTAGGGTCGCTTTAGTATCACTTTAGTATCACTTATTTTCAAAAACGTTTTTTGACAGTGAATCTCAGTTGTTTAGTTACAGCAAAGTGGATTACGATTCAATATCAAGTTTTATTGCATCAATCAATTGGAATATTTTATTTCTGCATAAAAGTGCATAAGTAAATATTTTGTATTGTATTGATGTACTGTTTGCGTATATTTTATCCCCAATTTTAATAAAATAAAGAAAAATTATGATGCTTGGGTTAGGGTTTAGAAAAAAAGCAACTTTTTGAAAAACCGGTTTTCGAATTCTAAGTTCCCCAAAAAACCGGTTTTAACCGGTTATCGATTTTTTTTTTTTAAAATTAAACTTGAATAACGAAAAATACTTCATTTATATATTATATTTATTTCGCTTATCGTATTTTTTCCTTGGAAATAGAATTTTAAAAAGGGTTTGATAGTTTTAAGGGGGTACCACATCAGTGCATCAAATAAGAAATCTAAGTTTTTGGTTCATTTATGCATTGCCTCAAATAATAAAAAACTCAGCTTTCATTGTCTTTGAGTTAATGAGGTTTTCTGCAGGCTCTTCAAAGTAATTTTTAAATGAATTTTCCATGATTATTTAAAAATTCTTTTTAAAAAGCTTTATTTTGATGAGCAAAGTAGCTTTTCTGATGAGCAAAGTAGCTTTTCTGATGAGCAAATTAGCTTTTCTGATGAGCAAAGTAGCTTCTTCGATTTCTTCTTGATCTGAATCGGTGTTCATAATAAAATTTTGAAATATTGTAGATAATAACTTTTCAGACAATTCAATAATGTCTATTTTTGAAGCTAAAAGAAATAAACTAAATTTTTTTTGCTAGGCCGGAAATGTTTTTAGGATTTTACAAGTTCAGTAAATGAGTTGAATTCCATAATTAAATCATAAACGTATTAAATTATTAAATTTTTAAATTCATTAACAGAATATATTTTTGCATAAAAATACATTTGATAAATACATATAAATGAAGATTTAATCCGAACTATTCGAGAAGAATTTGTTTGCCGAAAACTTTGTATTTACATATACTGTATATTTTTAGACAAGCTACTGTTTTTATTGCGTAATTATTACGAAACATTCGCAAAAAAATGAAGTCGAAATCTCCATTTACCGCAGAAAAAAGTTAAACTTCCATGTTAAAAAAACAAAGAAACACCTTACTAAACTAACTTTTTTTTTTTTTGTCATACTTTTTTCCAGAATAATATGTACAAGGTAAATTTACATTGAATATATTACTGGTAGGACTTCCAGAAGATCACACGATCTTATCATGAAGCCCTTTACAATCTATATTAGGAGTCAAAATACATAAATAAATTTACAAATATTTAAAACAATTTTTAAATGCGTTTATATATAATAATACTCTTTAGATGAAGTTTTAACAAAGTTTTATAATATATGTGAATATATATAAAATATTTCTCAATATTTAATATTATGCAAAAACAAACAAACAAACAAAAAAAGCAAATAAAAGCTCGAAAAATTACATCAGTTTTCATCAATATATATGTAATGTCAATATATAATAAATAATATGTAATCTAAAAAATATTGTAGTTTAGATTACAATTCCTTAATTATTTTGTGGAATAGGTAATAATTTAAAAATATAAAAATATGTTATCAATTGAAAAAATTACTTCTTTTAGTTTTCTTTTAAAAGAAAAATAATTTCAATTATGCAAAAAATCAAAATGTTTTAAAACTATTTTGTTCCATAAAAAGGCTCCACGGTATTGAATGCAAGATTTGCCTATATTTGATTGAAAAATTGGTTGTTGGATATGTTTATTATTTCTTAATATATATTTATTTTTTTCTTTCATTGAATATAACTAATGAAAAGAAACAGAATAAGCATTAATTTTGCATTTAAACATAAAACAAAGAACGTTTAATATGTTTGCTTCGTAAATATTAAGAATATTCATGTTTAATAATAAAGGCCTGGCATGAGTAAAACGATCTTTAAAACTAATCAGACGTGCTACATGCTTCTGTTGACAAAGCAAAGGCTTTAACTTAATTATGTTGGTACTACCCCAGGCAATGTTAGCATAGTTAATATGGCAGTGAATTAATAAGTAATAAAGTTGAATTAAAGTATGTTTATTTAAAATGCTTCTTGTTTTATATAGAATCCCAATACTTTTTGCAATTTTATTATTTAGATTTCCAATGTGGTTTTTCATGAAAGATTGTAATCCACAATAATACCTAAAAGTTTAGTATAAGTTACTCTTTTTATATTAATTTTATCAATGAAAAGTGGCGACATTTCACTTGGTAGTGTATGCTTTTTATAAGCTGAATGAAAAAGAATACACTTAGTTTTTTCAATAGTAAGTGAAAACTTATTTGATTTAAACCAGTCAGATATTTTCTTTAGTTCTACATTCATGTCATTAAATAAGTTATTGATGTCATTTCGGGATAAGAAAAGATTAGTATCATCAGCATACATTATTGTCATTTAATTAGAAGTTTTATAGAGGTCTTTAATATAAATTAAAATAACAGTGGTTCAAGTATGGAACCCTGGGGGACTCCACAGGATATATCTAAAGCAGTAGTTGTTGAGTGTGTATCAATATGCATGAATTGTTTACGATTATTTAAGTACCTTTTTAATAGCATAAAGACTTTAACAGTGATACCCCAGCGGGCGCGGAAACGTCCATATGACGTCGAAAGGACGTCTTTTTAGGACGTCCGGAACTGGTTCTAAATGGCAACGCCAGATGACGTCTTTTTAAAACGAAATTAGGACGTCTTTTTAGGACGGAATAAAGACGTGTTTTTAGACGTCTAAAATACGTGAATCTAGGACGTTCAGAACTAGTGCTAAATGGAAACGCCAAATGACGTCTTTAAATAACCTAATTTAGACGTTCTCATTTCGACGTCTAAATTACGTGTTTTTACATGGCTTTACTTAAACGTAAGGTTCAAATATATGTTTTTACAGAACTTCTTGAGAATAAGAAAAAAATAATAAATCATTTAAATTTTTTAATAATATAATTGTGCTGAGTTTTATAAATTACAACTTTATAAACTTCTTCTTCCACTTGTTAATTTCCAAGAATCGAATGTTCAAACAGTTGACGTCATTCACCTTCTTTTCGATCAGGTGCACTCTTTAAAATATTATCGCCAGCATTTTAAAGTTGTTTTTTTGCTGTAGGAATCAGGGGAGCAGTCTTAACCCTAAAAAAATATTGTCAAGACAAGTATGTAAAAATAAAGGGGTTAGAAAGAAATAACACACACACGCACGCACACACACACATATATATATAATAATTATTTTACAAACATAACATCAAACATCAAAAAACACGAATTTCTCAACTCAAAATTGATTTTTTTAAAGAAATTTTTGACTGGATTGTTGTGACCAGCGTATATATTTATGTATATCAAGTATGCAACATAATTGCGGTATTAAAAATGCTCTATTTATAGTAAAATTATATTTACTTTGAAAGCATGCCCTTCTCATATGCACTGCATGATGAGCCACCAACATTTAATAACTTCTATTTCTAAATTCAAAAGATAACACTAGGGTAATTGAATGGGACAATTTAGTGTAAGTTATATTGGGCATAGAAGCAATACATTAGTGTTTTAATCAATTCAAAAATTTGGTGTAAATTATGTTTATTTGTAAAGTGAGCATTATGTATATAATAACAGATCAAAATTTTTTATGTAATTTATGATAGTAATTTACCCTTAAAAAGAAAACTACATTTACTACTATACAACATTTGTATCGAGAAATGATTGATCACATTCAAGAAACTTGGCAATAGAATCACACTAGTAAAGATAAAAACTATTCTCAACTTTAAACCTTTTTTATATTTCATTATTTTTAAGATAAGTAAATGAATGTAGGACTATATATTAGTTAATTGAAAAACAATATGCTATTATAATTTATATATATATATATATATATATATATATATATATATATATATATATATATATATATATATATATATATATATATATATATATATATATATATATATATATATATATATATATATATATATATATATATATATATTACATCTTCGCTTCCAACAAGGCTGCCAGCAACCACTATAAGAGTTTGGAAGTTACTGGAAGAGAAAAGATAGAATTCGTAGAGCAAGAAAATTATTGACAGATGACTTAAAAGATTGCAAATTATATAAATCAGGAAAGCAAGATGAAGGAAGTGAATTCTAAAGAACTGATGTTCAAAGAAAAAAACTAGAGGAATAAGAATTTTCAGAGCACTTAGGAACAGTCACAGAAAAAGGATGAGACTTGATTGAATGGCAAGTGACACGAGAATGAATTTTAGTAGATGGAACAAGGGCTGCTAGCTCTTTAGAGCAGTGCCCATTATATTATTTGTAGAAAAGAGAAAGAGAAGCAACATCATGACAATGTGACAGTGGTTGGAGATTGGCTGCAAGAAAAAATATTATTTACATTAATCTTTGTAAAACTTTAAGATCTGTCATTGACTTTATATATTTTCTTTAACTTTTTTTTGGGAAAAGCAAAATTTTGAATCACAGACTTTCAAATTTTGGAGGACCTAAATAAATAAAAGAAGTTGTTACTAATAAAAATTCATTAGGCATATTACATAAAAAAAAAAACTATATTACATTAACCATTACATAAAATGAACTATAGCCAAAACCATTGTTTTATTTTTTAAAACCGAAGGCAAAAAAAAAATTAACTTTAGGATTAAATACATTTAATCAAATAAAATTTCTTTAATTTATTACAAAATTAAATACAAAAACTACAAACACATCAATTCTAGATTCCTAAATGCATATTTAAATAAATGCAATATGAGTTTAAGAAATAAAAAACAAAAATGTAACATAATATTACCTAATACAAACATCTATTTGACCAAAACATATATATCAACTGACAGTTGATGTAGTTGACGCTTCTAAAAATAAAATCTTAATTAACAAGTAAATAAAAATTATGGAAAAGTAAAAGATTTTCTTACAAGTGTTATTTTCTTAGCATTAGCAATTTATTTTTTTTTAAACTTTTCTGCTTAACTTTAAATTGTATCTAATTGATGTTTAACACTATCTATTTCTAAATTTTAACAAATACTACAAATTCTACTAATTTTAACTAATAAAAAATAATAACTAATAATTCTAAATTTTAACTAATTCTACTAATTTTAAATTTTAACAAAAGTCATTTTCATTTTATTTATTGACATATATTTTGTATTTTTAGCAAATATATTTTGTATTTATATATATATATTTGTATATATATATATATATATATATATATATATATATATATATATATATATATATATATATATATATATATATATATATATATATATATATATATATATATATATATATATATATATATATATATATATATATATATATATATATATATATATGTATTTATATATATATATACAACCCTCGGAATTAGGGTTGGCATGCAGCAATGCCAACCTAAAAGTGTTTAATGTCGACAAATAATGCTGACCTTGTTTCTATGTTTACTTGTGAATCAATTTTTTTTTCTTTTTTGATTGATGTCGACAAATTATTGCCTTTTTCCTAATTCCAAGGGTTGTGTGTATATATATATATATATATATATATATATATATATATATATATATATATATATATATATATATATATATATATATATATATATATATATATATATATATATACATAATAAACAAGTTATAACAGTTTTATAAGAGACAGGTGGGTAGAAAATTTCTTTTAGAGTAAAGGAAATTTTTTACCCTCCTGGCTCTTGTTGAGGGTAAAAAAGATTTTTACCAGGAGGGTAAAAATCTTTTTTACCCTCCTGGCTAACTGTTACTACTGGTTTAATTTTTTCAATTACACTTATTTTTCTGTGAAAACTTTTGAACTTTACTAACGTCTAATTCCTAAAGTTAATTAATTAGTTGTTAGCGAAGTTCCAAACCTTAATATTATAATATTTCAAAAAGTTTATTAACTAATGTACTGGTTCAATTATTTTGAATAGCACAATTTAAAAGTTGTTAATTAAAAATATTGAATTTTATTGAATTATCAGCATAAATTCTTTGTATTATTATTAGGTTTTCCTTTTGAAAAATATGACTTTGCATGAGATTCTGCGATGTCTAAGTTTTTCAAACAGTTAAAACTTGGTTCTTGATATAGTATATATATTATTATACTTGAAATACTATATCAAGTGCCAAGTATATACTTTGTATATATTTATATATATATATATATATATTATATATATATATATATATATATATATATATATATATATATATATATATATATATATATATATATATATATATATATATATATATATATATATATATATAGTATATCATGTACCCAGTTTTTAACTATTTCTTTCAATATCTGTATCCATTTTAATATCTGTATCAATATTAACACAATTCTCAACTAATTAAATGTTTAAAAAAATATATATAAATTTATAAATTAGCAAGAACCTGTCTATAAGTCCCTTTTCATTAGGTGTTTTTAAAATTCTCCTTGCATCTTTTTTCAAACCTTGATATGGCAATATTTCAAGAAGGTTAACTAAGGTACTGGTCCCATTATAAAATAGCATGATATTGTCGAATAAAGACATTGAATTCAAAAAATTACCAGGATAATTGTTCTATGTATCATTAACAGGTTTTTCTATTGAAAAATTCGATTCTACATGAGATGTCTAAATCTTTGAAATTGTTAGAGCTTGGTTCTTGATATAGCAATACTATACTAATAGTATATCAAGTATATATATATACATAGTATAGCTTATGTTCAGTTTCAAACCGTTTCTTCTATTATCTGTAAAAAATTCATTACCTGTATCAATATTACCACAATTTTCAAGTAATTGATAACAAAAATAAAAATTAGCTAGAACGCGTCTATTTGTCGTTGTAAAAAGACTTCTTTTATATTCGAAAAAAAATGCGTTACTTAAAAATTTCTGGAAGTTTTAGCGCTTGCGTTATTTAACTGATTTTCTTTTTGATTTAATAAAGCATTCTGGATATTTTTTGGACGAAAAAATTATTAGACGCGAAAAAGACGTTCAAAAGACGTTTAGATTTTTAATGGGACGGACGGACGCGATTTAAACGTCCTAAGGACGTCTTTTTTACGTCCCGTGCCCACTGGGACCGTAATGTTCTAATTTATTTAATAGAATGTCGTGATTAATACTATCAAAAGCTTTAGAAAGGTCTATAATAATACCTAAAGTATATTGTGATTTTTCGAAGAAGTCAGTAATAATTCTTGTGAGTTGAAGTACTGCGTGTTCTGTAGAGTTATTTTTTTTGAAACCGTACTGATTGTTGTAAAGTATATTCCCAGTGGGCACGGGACGTAAAAAAGACGTCCTTAGGACGTTTAAATCGCGTCCGTCCGTCCCATTAAAAATCTAAACGTCTTTTGAACGTCTTTTTCGCGTCTAATAATTTTTTCGTCCAAAAAATATCCAGAATGCTTTATTAAATCAAAAAGAAAATCAGTTAAATAACGCAAGCGCTAAAACTTCCAGAAATTTTTAAGTAACGCATTTTTTTTCGAATATAAAAGAAGTCTTTTTACAACGACAAATAGACGCGTTCTAGCTAATTTTTATTTTTGTTATCAATTACTTGAAAATTGTGGTAATATTGATACAGGTAATGAATTTTTTACAGATAATAGAAGAAACGGTTTGAAACTGAACATAAGCTATACTATGTATATATATATACTTGATATACTATTAGTATAGTATTGCTATATCAAGAACCAAGCTCTAACAATTTCAAAGATTTAGACATCTCATGTAGAATCGAATTTTTCAATAGAAAAACCTGTTAATGATACATAGAACAATTATCCTGGTAATTTTTTGAATTCAATGTCTTTATTCGACAATATCATGCTATTTTATAATGGGACCAGTACCTTAGTTAACCTTCTTGAAATATTGCCATATCAAGGTTTGAAAAAAGATGCAAGGAGAATTTTAAAAACACCTAATGAAAAGGGACTTATAGACAGGTTCTTGCTAATTTATAAATTTATATATATTTTTTTAAACATTTAATTAGTTGAGAATTGTGTTAATATTGATACAGATATTAAAATGGATACAGATATTGAAAGAAATAGTTAAAAACTGGGTACATGATATACTATATATATATATATATATATATATATATATATATATATATATATATATATATATATATATATATATATATATATATATATATATATATATATATATATATATATATATAAATATATACAAAGTATATACTTGGCACTTGATATAGTATTTCAAGTATAATAATATATATACTATATCAAGAACCAAGTTTTAACTGTTTGAAAAACTTAGACATCGCAGAATCTCATGCAAAGTCATATTTTTCAAAAGGAAAACCTAATAATAATACAAAGAATTTATGCTGATAATTCAATAAAATTCAATATTTTTAATTAACAACTTTTAAATTGTGCTATTCAAAATAATTGAACCAGTACATTAGTTAATAAACTTTTTGAAATATTATAATATTAAGGTTTGGAACTTCGCTAACAACTAATTAATTAACTTTAGGAATTAGACGTTAGTAAAGTTCAAAAGTTTTCACAGAAAAATAAGTGTAATTGAAAAAATTAAACCAGTAGTAACAGTTAGCCAGGAGGGTAAAAAAGATTTTTACCCTCCTGGTAAAAATCTTTTTTACCCTCAACAAGAGCCAGGAGGGTAAAAAATTTCCTTTACTCTAAAAGAAATTTTCTACCCACCTGTCTCTTATAAAACTGTTATAACTTGTTTATTATGTATATATATATATATATATATATATATATATATATATATATATATATATATATATATATATATATATATATATATATATATATATATATATACACACAACCCTTGGAATTAGGAAAAAGGCAATAATTTGTCGACATCAATCAAAAAAGAAAAAAAAATTGATTCACAAGTAAACATAGAAACAAGGTCAGCATTATTTGTCGACATTAAACACTTTTAGGTTGGCATTGCTGCATGCCAACCCTAATTCCGAGGGTTGTATATATATATATAAATACATATATATATATATATATATATATATATATATATATATATATATATATATATATATATATATATATATATATATATATATATATATATATATATATATATATATATATATATATATATATATATATATATATATATACAAATATATATATATAAATACAAAATATATTTGCTAAAAATACAAAATATATGTCAATAAATAAAATGAAAATGACTTTTGTTAAAATTTAAAATTAGTAGAATTAGTTAAAATTTAGAATTATTAGTTATTATTTTTTATTAGTTAAAATTAGTAGAATTTGTAGTATTTGTTAAAATTTAGAAATAGATAGTGTTAAACATCAATTAGATACAATTTAAAGTTAAGCAGAAAAGTTTAAAAAAAAATAAATTGCTAATGCTAAGAAAATAACACTTGTAAGAAAATCTTTTACTTTTCCATAATTTTTATTTACTTGTTAATTAAGATTTTATTTTTAGAAGCGTCAACTACATCAACTGTCAGTTGATATATATGTTTTGGTCAAATAGATGTTTGTATTAGGTAATATTATGTTACATTTTTGTTTTTTATTTCTTAAACTCATATTGCATTTATTTAAATATGCATTTAGGAATCTAGAATTGATGTGTTTGTAGTTTTTGTATTTAATTTTGTAATAAATTAAAGAAATTTTATTTGATTAAATGTATTTAATCCTAAAGTTAATTTTTTTTTTGCCTTCGGTTTTAAAAAATAAAACAATGGTTTTGGCTATAGTTCATTTTATGTAATGGTTAATGTAATATAGTTTTTTTTTTTATGTAATATGCCTAATGAATTTTTATTAGTAACAACTTCTTTTATTTATTTAGGTCCTCCAAAATTTGAAAGTCTGTGATTCAAAATTTTGCTTTTCCCAAAAAAAAGTTAAAGAAAATATATAAAGTCAATGACAGATCTTAAAGTTTTACAAAGATTAATGTAAATAATATTTTTTCTTGCAGCCAATCTCCAACCACTGTCACATTGTCATGATGTTGCTTCTCTTTCTCTTTTCTACAAATAATATAATGGGCACTGCTCTAAAGAGCTAGCAGCCCTTGTTCCATCTACTAAAATTCATTCTCGTGTCACTTGCCATTCAATCAAGTCTCATCCTTTTTCTGTGACTGTTCCTAAGTGCTCTGAAAATTCTTATTCCTCTAGTTTTTTTCTTTGAACATCAGTTCTTTAGAATTCACTTCCTTCATCTTGCTTTCCTGATTTATATAATTTGCAATCTTTTAAGTCATCTGTCAATAATTTTCTTGCTCTACGAATTCTATCTTTTCTCTTCCAGTAACTTCCAAACTCTTATAGTGGTTGCTGGCAGCCTTGTTGGAAGCGAAGATGTAATATATATATATATATATATATATATATATATATATATATATATATATATATATATATATATATATATATATATATATATATATATATATATATATATATATATATATATATATAAATTATAATAGCATATTGTTTTTCAATTAACTAATATATAGTCCTACATTCATTTACTTATCTTAAAAATAATGAAATATAAAAAAGGTTTAAAGTTGAAAATAGTTTTTATCTTTACTAGTGTGATTCTATTGCCAAGTTTCTTGAATGTGATCAATCATTTCTCGATACAAATGTTGTATAGTAGTAAATGTAGTTTTCTTTTTAAGGGTAAATTACTATCATAAATTACATAAAAAATTTTGATCTGTTATTATATACATAATGCTCACTTTACAAATAAACATAATTTACACCAAATTTTTGAATTGATTAAAACACTAATGTATTGCTTCTATGCCCAATATAACTTACACTAAATTGTCCCATTCAATTACCCTAGTGTTATCTTTTGAATTTAGAAATAGAAGTTATTAAATGTTGGTGGCTCATCATGCAGTGCATATGAGAAGGGCATGCTTTCAAAGTAAATATAATTTTACTATAAATAGAGCATTTTTAATACCGCAATTATGTTGCATACTTGATATACATAAATATATACGCTGGTCACAACAATCCAGTCAAAAATTTCTTTAAAAAAATCAATTTTGAGTTGAGAAATTCGTGTTTTTTGATGTTTGATGTTATGTTTGTAAAATAATTATTATATATATATGTGTGTGTGTGCGTGCGTGTGTGTGTTATTTCTTTCTAACCCCTTTATTTTTACATACTTGTCTTGACAATATTTTTTTAGGGTTAAGACTGCTCCCCTGATTCCTACAGCAAAAAAACAACTTTAAAATGCTGGCGATAATATTTTAAAGAGTGCACCTGATCGAAAAGAAGGTGAATGACGTCAACTGTTTGAACATTCGATTCTTGGAAATTAACAAGTGGAAGAAGAAGTTTATAAAGTTGTAATTTATAAAACTCAGCACAATTATATTATTAAAAAATTTAAATGATTTATTATTTTTTTCTTATTCTCAAGAAGTTCTGTAAAAACATATATTTGAACCTTACGTTTAAGTAAAGCCATGTAAAAACACGTAATTTAGACGTCGAAATGAGAACGTCTAAATTAGGTTATTTAAAGACGTCATTTGGCGTTTCCATTTAGCACTAGTTCTGAACGTCCTAGATTCACGTATTTTAGACGTCTAAAAACACGTCTTTATTCCGTCCTAAAAAGACGTCCTAATTTCGTTTTAAAAAGACGTCATCTGGCGTTGCCATTTAGAACCAGTTCCGGACGTCCTAAAAAGACGTCCTTTCGACGTCATATGGACGTTTCCGTGCCCGCTGGGTTATTTTCAGAGAGATAATTAAAAATTCGATCAAATAAAATTCTTTCAAGAATTTTGGAAAAAACTGAAATTGGACGATAATTCCCAACATTTGTTAGTTCACCACCTTTATATATAGGGGTTACTTTTGCAACCTTCATTTGGGCTGGAAAAATTCCTTGACTTATTCAACAATTAAGAAATTTAAATAGAGTATTCTTTATATTATCGTATGACTTAATAACAATGTTTCCATTTAAATCATCTGGGCCAATTGCTTTATTGGGCTTAAGCATTTTGAAAGCATTTTCAAATTCTGAAAATGATAGTTCAAAGCACTTAGACCAGAGGTTAGAGGAAATTCATAATAATTGATTGGATTTATCATATTTGGAAAGTTTTTTGAAAGATTAGGTTCAACAGAAACAAAGAACTTATTTAGTTCATTTGATATTTCTTTAGGATCATCTATTATTTTATCATTAATTTTAACAGCTTTAGGTAGAGAACACAATTTTAAGTTTTGTTTGCCCGTGATTTCACTTATAATTTGCCAAGTGCGTTTTGAATTGAGTTTATGTTTCTCGAAAATTGAAATAGTATTTTTTTTTTTGCATTTTTTTTATTATTTTGAAATTTTTTAGTATAGTTTTTGTATATTGTTTTGTTTTCAATTGTTTTGGTTTTCAAGTATTTTATATAAAGTTTTTGCTTAATTTTTGAGGACTTTCTGAGGTCTTGATTGATCCACGGTGATTTAAGGCTTTTATTTGATTTAATTATTTTAATTTTCGGGAAATTGGCGTCATAGATATCATAAAATGTTTCGAAGAACGTTTTAAAGACTACGTTTGCTTATAATGTAGAGTCGATATTTTTCCAGTTAAGTAGGGATAGTTGATCGTTAAATGATTCGATATTTGATTTGAAAAAACGTTTGATGAAAATTTGTTTTTGTTGTTGTATTATTTCGGTTACAAGATTTAGAGAAAAGAAAAGAGGGAAGTGAGACACATCATTTTTGATTATACCTATTTTAAGCGAATTGTTAAAGATATCAGTTGTTATTATTTTATCTATTACAGAAACTGATGTTCCTGTTACTCTAGTTGGTCTGTTTATTAATGGAATAGCGCCGTTCTGAAATAAACCGTCATAAAATGTTTTTATTTTGTTATTAGTTTGATATTCAAAACAATTTAGATTTATGTCTCCAATTAAATAGTTAAGTTTTTTTCCTTTAAACCGTTTCTCAAAGTATTATTAAATAAGAATGTATTGAAATTTTCTATTATGCCAGATGGCGGGCGATAACAACAACTCAAAAGTATATTTTTGGTGTTACTGGTTTTAATCTCTATAGTTAAGACTTCGGGTTTGTCATCAGAGTTACTTATGTCAGGCCTAATAATATACTGCAAGTTTTCTTTTATATAAAAAAGTACACCACCGCCTCGTTTTTTTGATTTTTGTGCTAGCGGGATCATTTTAAAGCCTCCCAGGTGGATATTTAAGTAAGATTTGGGGTCATCAGAGTCACACCAAGTTTCAGTTAAGCATGTTATACTAAAAATATTTGAAGTTTCTTTTTAAATGTTAGATAAGTTGTCAAATTTATTTTTCAAGCTTCTAATATTAAGATAAACAACATTAAAATGTTGTAAAAATTAAAAATCACGAGTAATAAGTTTATTAAAAACTACCTTAGCAAAGTTACTTTTTGATCTCAAATTTTTACCAATTTTGAACTGCCGGGTTTTAATGTAATTTCATTAGCACGAAAAACAAATAAGCGTGGCGGAGGCGTTCTTATTTATGTTAAAAATAACTTACGATATTTTACCCGGCATGACATGAGCATCTCTGATGCTGATAAAAAGGTTTTAACGATTGAAACTTTAACCAATAAAATAAAAAAAAAAATTCTAAGTTGTTGTTATCGCCCACCTTCAGGTGAAATTAAAAATTTTAATTCGTTTTTATGTAATGACGTTATTAAAAAAAGTAACCACGAAAATAAATTTATCTACTTAGTGGGTGATCTGAATTTAGATTGTTTTCAATACCACGTCAATAATAACATTAAAAGGTTTTATAATGGCATTTTTGAAAATGGTGCGATTCCCTTGATTAGCAAACTGACAAGAATTACTCAATCAAGTGCCTCATTAATTGATAATATTTTAACCACTGATGTTTTTAACGAATCCTTAAAAAAGGGCATAATTAAAAATGAAATATCTGATCATTTTCCTATTTTCTTTTCTATAAATATAGATAATAAATTAGTTCCTAATGAAAAACGAGTTTTCAAAAAGCGATTTTTTACAAATGAAAACCTTAAATCTTTTAAGGAACAATTATCTCTAATTGATTGGAGCATTATTAACACCTCTGATGATATAAACTTAGTTTATAACTCCTTTTTTAAATCTTTCTATGATATTTATGAAACTAATTTCTCTGAAGTTAATTTAAATCTCAAAGCTAAAAGTATTAAATCGCCTTGGATTACAAAGGGTTTGCGGAAGTCTTCAAAAATTAAACAAAAATTATACATTAATTACTTAAAATCTAAAACAAATGAAAATAAAATTATATATAAAAATTACGCTAAACTTTTTGAAAGCCTCAAGAAAAAACAAAAAAAAAATTATTATTTAAATTTACTAAATATATATAAATTAAATTTTAAACGCACTTGGTTTATAATAAGAGAAATTACTGGCAGCAAAAAATGTACATCTCACTCTTTGCCAAACACGGTTAAACATAATAATGAATTTTTATATGATAAAAGACAAATTACGTAAGAATTTAATAAATATTTTGTGTCTGTAGGACCTAATCTGGCAAAAAGAATTCCTATAGCTAACGGTTTAATGAATGATCTACGTTTCCCTCTAAACTCTTACTTAAACTCTTTTGAATTATCTTTTGAAGAGTTTGAAAATGCCTTTAAAATGTTAAAATCTAACAAAGCAGTAGGCCCTGATGGTATTAATGGCAACATTATTATAAGTTCATTTGATGTTTTAAAAGATATACTCTTTAAAATTTTTTCAATATCAATTAAACAGGGAATTTTTCCACAAGCTCTAAAATTAGCAAAAGTCATACCAATATTAAAAAGTGGTGACATTGAGAATATAAGTAACTATCGTCCAATTTCACTCCTTTCTGTATTCTCTAAAGTTTTAGAAAGAATTTTGTACAATAAAATTTATAGTCATCTTACTTTAAACAATTTATTATACAGCAATCAATATGGATTCCAAAAAAACAATTCTACTGAACATGCCATTCTACAATTTACAAGAAATATATCTGACTCATTTGAAAATTCTCAATTTACTTTAGGTGTTTTCATTGACTTGGCGAAAGCTTTTGATACTATAGATCACGAAATTCTTTTTAAAAAGTTGGAGTGGTACGGAATTACTGGAAAAATATTAATTTGGCTAAAAAGTTACCTAAATAATCGTAAACAATTTGTTTATGCGAATGATAACGTATCATTTAGTTTGTTAAATATTTCATGTGGAGTTCCTCAAGGATCCATATTAGGACCTCTCCTATTTTTAATATATATTAATGATCTACCAAAAGCTTCTAACCTAATGACAATTATGTTTGCTGATGATTCTAACCTATTTCTTTCTCATAATAACATTTTTACACTTTTTAGCAATATGAACATTGAACTAGTCAAAATTTCCGAATGGTTTAGATTAAACAAACTATCACTAAATATTGATAAAACTAAATGGATTCTTTTTCATCCTTATGGTAAAAAGTACCAGCTGCCTAGCAACTTACCTTTTCTATTTATCGATAACATAGTTATTAATAGAGTTTTAGTGACAAGATTTTTAGGTGTATATATCGATGAAAATCTTACATGGAAATGCCACATTGCTAACTTGTGCAGTAAAATTTCAAAGAGTATAGGCATTTTATACAAAATAAGAAACGTTCTTGATAAAAATACCTTAATTCAATTATATTATTCGTTAATTCATTGCCATATCAACTATGCAAACATTGCTTGGGGTAGCACTTATAAAAGTAAACTTAAACCTCTCTATCGGCAACAGAAGCATGTAGCACGCCTTATAAATTTCAAGGACCGTTTTGCTCATGCCAAGCCTCTTTTATATGATATGAAAGCACTCAATATATATGAGTTAAATGTTTTTAATATTCTTTGTTTTATGAATAAATGCAAGACCAACCTATCACCCGTTTCTTTTCGTAACTTGTATTTACAAAGAGATAGAAATAAATATATTCTAAGGAACGATAACTTAATTCGACAACCATTTTCTCAAACTAATTTTGGAAAATTTTTTATTTCATTTCGCGGACCATTTTTATGGAATAGCATAGTTCTAAATACTTCTAAAGATTTTTCTCAAGAATGTAATTTTGATTCTTTTAAACAAAATCTTAAAAAACTCATTTTTCAACTGAAAATATACTAATCTACTTTTAAATTTTTGAAAATCACTTGTCTATATTAGTATATGAATATATTTAATGTACATTCTTTTTTATTTTTTTATCAACAAGCAATTATTTAACATGTTTTATTTTAGTGAATTATTTAACATGTTTTAGTTTTTAAGTTTTAGAACTCTTCTATTCACGGCGTTAATTTTTGTCCAAAAATCTTTCAGCGCTAATTGTTCGCGACTATTAAAACCAAATGTCGTGTAGACTGGAATATTTTTACGTTTGGTTCAGTCTAAACTAAAATATGCAGTTAAGTAACCAAGGATCATGGCTTAATTGGTCTGAAGTTGAATGTTTTTATGTGTTAATATGTTGAAATAGGAGTTATATTTTTTGTTCATAAAATAATATATGTATTTTTACACAATCTTCGTATTATTTTAATCATAATAAATAAGTCTACAAAATGATGCTCGATAAACCACTATGTTAACTCTTCTATACACACAGTTTTACATTTGAAATTGATACTTACATTATTATCTTTCTTTTTAGCTAGAGATTTTGAAAGTTAATGAATATATCTTGAGATATCTTATTTTTTCTTATAAAAATTGACATTTTTGATTTTCAAAAAGTCTTAAAACCTAAAATAACGAATTAACTTTAAAATCTCTAACTAAATATGGACCTAACACACTAAGGACCATTTGTGGAATTTTTTTATAAATGAAGTAAAAGATAAGTATGAGTTTATCTCTAATGTTTCTATGTGGCTTTTTAACTAATTTTCAGTAAACTGGCAGCCATTTTTAAAAAATATTTTTTTATTATTTGATTAAAAAACAAACAAACTATTTTTTAAGACTTTATCTTGAATGTTAAATGTAAATGCTATAGAATTTTTATTTATTTCTCGCTTAACATTAAAAAAAAAAGTTTTTAATTTTTTATTTGAAAAAATATATTTTATAAAAATAATATTTATTATTAGGTATATATATATATATATATATATATATATATATATATATATATATATATATATATATATATATATATATATATATATATATATATATATAAAACAGTATAAAAAAATGTTTACAAATATCTTAACTTGCAACGTGTGACAGGCTACACATCAGTGTTGTCCATCTTTAATCGAGAAATGCATTCAGAACATTTTATGAAGTAAGTTTATGTTTATTTTACATTATTGTGTTATTAGAATATTTAAACACACTGAATATTACTTTTTATTTTATTTGGCTGAGGTAAGCAGGCTTTGAGATGAAAAAAAAAATGCTTGAAAGTTTTTGAAGTTCCAAGTTTCATCTTTTTATCGTTTATATTAGTTATTATTTTTTTTTTTATATTTTTGTTTTCTGTTTTACTCCATATTTGTGAATTTCAAAGTTATGTTTATTAAATTTTAAATTTGTCTGGATTTTATTCTGCATTTTTTTTTTTGTATACTTGTATTGTAACTTCATTAAATATTTTTATGAAGGATAAATATTTTACTTGGTTACATATTATTAGCTTATTATTAAGTTATTATTAAGTTGATAAACAAGTTTATTATTGATTACAACGGTGTTATTGAAATTATTGAAAGACCTCTAGTAATGCAAAGACTGGTACTACTGTGAATAAAATGTGTAAACAGCTACAAAAAAGTAATTTAGGAATTATAATTAGTATATTCAAACAGCTATTTGTTACATTAAATAAGTAATGAACTAAAGTGTTCACAAGTTTTCTATTTTTACAGATATAAATGTTTTATATTATTGATTTTTTATACAAATGTTGGTGTATATCTTAAAAAACTGTGTTTCTCTCATTTATATTCATTAATATCCATTTATATGTTGCATGTTCAAAAACCAAAACAATTTGTAAGGTTGTTTTTCAAAGTTGATAAACATCTGGTAAGGTATCAGATATACTTTGTATGAGGTTATAGTAATCTGATATAAGGTATTAGCTTATTCAAAACCTTGATGTTTGTGTTAAGGTTATCTAAGTAAAGCCATGATCCAAGTAGGGATGTGGAGTATTAAAAGGACTCAGGATTTGTATGTCACAAAAAGATTACTTTAAGTATTGTGAATTTCAAAATAGGTATCAGAGATGTAATGACTTGCAAGGTTGCTCAGTTTTATGACTTTTTATTAAAAAAATTATGCTGACAAACATCAAAAAGAATGTACAAGCAACAGATTTTTTGGCTTCATTTTATTTCTGAAAATCCTTTTGCATTTTGATTATATCTCAATTTTTATATAACCTTCATAAAAAAGATGAGATATTCAAAATTTATTTCTATTAGTTTTTGAAAATATTACCTGTAAAAAATATCAATAAGATGGCATCTTTCCTAATGTTATGCTATTTCTTTTTTTTAATAAATTAAGGTGTAGATATATATAGTAGTTCTATTGGTTAAGGTTAGGTTATTATATTTGTTTAAGAATAAATTATTCTATTAGTTTAAGATTAAGTTATGGTTACCTATTTAATCCACAATACATCTAAAGCTTGGCTGTTCAAAAAGCTATGCAAATTACAGTGTGTGTAGATTTATAAAATAGAATTTACAAATTGGATGAAAATAGAACATGTATGATAAATTGATAGGACAGTAGTAAAATTTTATTTTTGTTTTTTAGGTATTGGCAGGCTGTACCTGACGTCTTACTTTCTTGCAACGAAATCAAAAGAACTACAAACCAATTAAATTAATTTTTATAGCAGCATATTCTTTGAAGAATTTTATTTACTAATCAGATTACTTGTATTTCATAATTTCTTTAAATTATTTTTGGAGATTTTTGGATTTAAATTTTGGTGTTATACAAAATTTTAAGTTTAAAAAATTATTTTACATATAGATTCTTAGATTTTTAATAATTAATTTTTATTCAGAAGTACAATTATAATTGGAGTGTCCAGTTTTTGTAATATTTTTTCTGCAAATATCAATTTGATATTATGTTATCAATGTGAAAGTATAACCTCAAGATATAATTTAAAAAATGGTAGGATTATTATTATTATTATTATATATTTTTATTTAAGCTCAATTACAGTTGAACAACTTTGCCTTTAAAATTACGATTACTTTTACAATTTATAAAATAAATTCAGAAAAAGTTTTTTTTTTTTTTTTTTTTTTTTTTCTTTTGTTTCCGGTTCCTCTTCCACTGCTTGAGTAGCATATGCCAATGGCATAGCAAGATGGATATATTAGAAGCCAACTTTGTTGAATATGTTGGCCCCTATAATATGAAAGCCTTTACTTCCTTGTCGATTCGCCGCTTTTTTGACAATAAGGTTTGAGTCATCGTTCATTTTAAACATATTAGCCAAAGATGGATGGCACACATTTGTACTTTAAATTGGAGATGTTGATCTATAGTGACCCCTAATAGCTTCACATAAGTTACTGGTTGAACCTCAATATTTCCAATTTTAATGTGTAAGTTATCAGGAAGTTTTTTTCTCGGTGATTTGAAAACTATAAGTTGCGTTTTACTGGAGTTGATGGTGAAACCATAATCAACACAGAACTTATTTGTATCTTCAAATGCTTTGCTTAGTTTCTCAGTGACAACTTCTATTGAGCTGTCTGCAGCTGATAGTGTAATGTCGTCTGCAAATAAATAAGATTCAGTTGTTAATGCTTGTGGAAGTTCTCTCGTGTAGATTTTGAATAGTTCGGGACTAAGACCACCACCTTGAGGTACGCCTCTTGTTATCGACTTCCATTGGGTAATCTTATTACCGTTTTTCACCCTCTGAACCCTTCCTTCTAGGTAATTTTGAAATAATTTACCAGCTTTTTGGCTTAGTCCTATTTTAGCAAGCTCATTTAGTAGGTTTGGATGTGGAACACTGTCAAATGCTTTTGTTAAATCTATTAATAAGGTACCTACAAGTTTTCCTTCATTTAGCGAGCTATACCAGAAGTTAGTTGCTGTTATTAATGCTGTTTCACAGTTGGAGTTTTTCCTGAAGCCAAATTGCTGGATTGGTATTAATATCTTAGCTTCACTATATTCGGATAGTTGTCTGCATATTATTTTTTCATAGACTCTCGAAAGTAATGGTAATACTGAGATTGGGCGATAGTTTTCCAGATCAGATTTACTGCCTTTTCCCTTCCATATTATTGTAATATTGGCTTTTTTCCAGATGTCAGGAAATACACCCTCATCTATAGATTGTTTAGAATGATGGTTAGATTTGTTGCTAGAGAATTGGCGATTCGTTTGATTAAAAAAGCTGAGAGTCCATCATGCCCAGCTGATGAGTTGTTTTTTATTTGGTTAAGTACGTTCAACACGGTTTCTATTTTTACTTTCTTAAAACTAAAGCTGTCGATTTGATCACATCCGTCTGGCCATACAAGTGAAGTCCTGTCTTTGCATTGAACTATTGAAGCTAGATGGTCATTTAGATTGTCTAAATTGATTGTATTTTTATCAAGGGTACGATTTTTATCTTAAGTATTGAAACACATTTGCTTAATATATTTCCAACCATCTTTAGGGTTTTTGCTATGAAATGCTTCTGTTCCTTTTTCTATTTCAAACTTCCTTATAAGGCTTCTGATCTGTTTTTTAATATCCTTTAGTTCTTTTTCTTTTTCATTTGTAAAGTTTATATATTTTCCCCTTTTTTTAGCTAAATAATCTCTTCTTTTTATCATAATTTTTATTTTTTCATCAATCCATTGAGGTCTAGTTGTTCGGTATGGAAATTTTTTAACTGGAGCAAATTCGTCTATAATTATTCTAATTGCATTATACCAAGTACTTACTAGTTCGTTTGTTGTCATTGATAGCTCAAGTTTAATTAATTCAATTCTTTTATTGAGGTCTTCAAAGTTTACATTTTTAAATGATCTTTTCAATACGGGTTTCAGTTTATTTATAATTGAATCTGTTTTAATTAATGCTGATACAGGAAAATGATCACTAGTTGAGTTGTTATTTACTTTGTACTTAAGGCACTCTAGATTATGATCTATGGCAATAATATCAAGGCATGTGGAACAGGTATTTGATATTCTGGTAGGCTCAGTGTTATGAATCCTCACTACTGCTAGGTTAAGTGAACATAATAGCGATTTACCTGGATTGACACTTGATTTCATGAGATCTGCATTAAGGTCACCCATTAAAATTAGATGACATTTTTTGGAGATTTCTTTTATTAATTCATTAAAATTTTTCCACCATTCATTTTTTGCTTGAGGAACTCGATAGACACTTAGCAAGACAATAGGTTTTGAGCGCTTTGACATTACCAGTTCTAATATTATAGGATGAGGTACATAAACATACGCTTTGTTTTCTTATAAGTTTAGCGCAAAATGTCTGTACCGATAGAAACCACTCGCAAAATCTTTTGATATTGATTGGTCTTTTAAAATTTTACTGTTATTTCTACATGGTTTCTACTTACTATGACAGTAAGTGTGAAAACACGCGCAAACTGGCAATCGGGAGATTTTTGAACTAAAGTTAACGCCGTGTATTGTAATATTGTATGTTTATTTATAATATTATATTACGAACTTTATATACTTTTATTAATAAATTTAGTTTTGTAATAAAAAGAAACTGAACAAAAATAAATAAATACAAAGAATGAAAACATTGAAAAAAAAAAATAATAATAATAATAATAATAAAAAAAAAAAATAATAATAAAATTAAAAAAAAAAAAAAAAAAAAAACGTTCAAAAGCGGTTTCTCTGTGACATGACCTGATGGTCTTCTTTGAGTATCCGCGTTCTTTATATTTATTAATATTCTTTATATTATTATATTATTCTTAACGATATCTTGACTTGTTACCTTTTCTTTTTTTATTTTTTATATTATTTGTATCTGTATCATAAATATTGTAATAAAGAACAAAAAAAAAAAAAAAAAATCGTTTGCTTCTTTAAATAGTCGTTTTCTTATTTCAATCGTTTTGTCGCTATAGTCTTCATTGACGTAAAGCTTTTCGTTCCATAGTTTTAGTTTAATAAATTGATCCAACACTGCAGTTTTATCTTTGTAATTGAAAAACTTTGCTACAATTATTCTACTTTTTTTTCCATCAGAAGCGTTTCTTCCCGTTCTATGAGCTCTTTCGATTTATACATCATTTGTAAACCCAAGTTTTGATTTTAAAAGTACCTGAACTTTTCTTTCACTTTCTTCCCATTCGGTTCTTGTTCAATTCCTGTGCATCTTAAATTACTTCGCCTGCTTCGATCTTCTAACTCTGTAAGTTTATCGTCAATGTCACTATTTTTTAGGTTGGTACAATTTTCGTTTAAGCTGTCACTTTGTTTAGCTACTGTGTTTGTTTTCTTTTTTTGTTCTACAAGTTCGATGTTACTTATCGTACTTGCAGAACAAAAAACTTCTTTTATCATACTTATTACTTATCGTACTTTACATATATAAATTCAATAGTTTTATTTAATTCGCAAACTTCTTTTTTTAGATTACTGTTTTCTTCTTGCATGCTAATTATTTTATGTTCTATTTTATCAAATTTGTCATTGAAAATTTTTAATAATGTATTTTTATGAATTTCTAACATATCTCTAATTTGTACAACAGTGTATTTTGCCATATTTTTTTTTCCTTTTTTTTTTTTAAAGAGCTTTTAAAAACGCGTCCGTTCTCTTCAATAGATTAGCTTCAAAAAAGGGTTACTCCACATATCAAAACCTAATTCGATCAAAAATATTCGCTTGGTATATCAACTGCTCAACTAAATGGATGAATAATAAACTTAAAATTACCTGCTTTTTAATCTTTCCGTAAAAGCTGAAATATTCAAAGCAAAAAGAGCACATAAAAAAGAAATAATACTAACCTGAATGAACTTATAATAACAACTTGGGTTTTTCTACTTCAGACATGATTAACTTACCCATGACCTACTTAAATTACATTTAAGTGAGCCATGTAGGCCATAAATTAAAAAACATTTAAATTAATTTAAGGTTGGCCATGACTTACCAATCTAAACCTCTATAAATATATCTTCCATTTACAAAAATCTTTCATAAATTTTTTAATTCTGGATTACTACTGTCTCTAAAAATTAGCAAACTTTAGTTCGGTCTATAGAAAAACGAAAGATAAATTACTTGCTGAAAACTCTCAACCTATTTTACCAAACTTTGTTGCCTGAAAAATATTCAAAATACTTGTTAATAACAAAACTTTGAAGCGCATTAACGATAATAAAATGCTTTCTGCAAATCAACATAGTTTTCTTCACCATAAATTATGTGTGACTAATCTAATTGAGACTTTTGATATAATTTCATTTTCTATAGTATTTCAACAATTTATTGATGTTATCTCAATTTTGTCAAAACAGACATAACAAACTTAACTCAAAACAGACTTAAATTTTAAAGATCGTTATACTCATGCCAGACCTCTTTTATTAGAAATGAATGTTCTTAACATATACCAGCAAAATGTTTTTAGTGTTCTTTTATTTATGTACAAGTGTAAGATAAACCAAACCCCTATAACCTTTATAGGTTACAAAATTTATATGCAATAAAGCAAGTATGACTTAAGAAATTACAATCTTATTCATTAACATTATTCTCATACAAGTTTTGGGAGATCTGTTTTAACATATTGCGGAGCTCTTCTGTGGAACAAAATAGTTTTGAAAAATTTTGATTTTACTCAAAGTTGGAGTTTTCTTACTTTTAAATTTAAGCTGAAAAAAGTTATCTTTTTAATTGGTAATATCTTTGAGTTCTTATGAGTTTATACCTTTTAAAAAGGTTTATAATTCCTGAATATATTGTTTTATATACTCTTTATGTTGTTAAATGTTATTTTATGTTATGAAATATCTGATTAAATTTAAATTTCATTTCTAAACGTCAATTAGTGTAATCATTTAACTGGTTATATTTTTACTACATTGTTCTCAGTGACAGGATCTTAGGATCCTCTTCGAGTCTCCGTGTTCTGATATTTAATGTACCACGATATTTATACCATAATATATTGTAACAAAAACAAAATTTAAATACTTTAAATTTTGTTTTTGTTACAATATATTATGGTATTATAGGTTTGACTTTGTAAAAACTTTACAAAGTCAAACCTATACTTTCCTAGGAGAATCTAAAAATCCTCTATTTTTCTTAAATACAAAATGCAAACACATGCTAATATTGCCTGGGGAAGTGATAATAAATCTAAATTAAGTTCTCTAAATATACACCAAAAACAGGCATCAAGATTGATTTATAATAAAAAATAAATTCACTCATGCCGATCCTTTATTTAAAAACTTGAATACTTTAAATATCTATCCAATTAACATCTACCATAATATTTTATTTATGCTCAAATATAAGCTCTGATTGGTCCCAACTCATTTTACTTATAACCTTTTTCAAATCAACGCCAACAGATATATCACAAGAGGAACCAGAAACTTTACGTTGCCCATAAAAAAAAACAAATTTTTTCGAGATTTTTAATTGTATACCGTGCCCCCTATTTATATAACAAAATAATACCTTAAAATATAGAACTTACTTAATTGGATAATCTTATTGTTCTGAAGAAAAAACTAAAAGATCTTATAATTAACGAAACCGATTTTATCGATGTGTATTAAATCTAAAGGAACAATTATAATAAAATATAAAAAGAACAATTTCAGCTATAAAAATAAATAAAAAAATAAAAAATAAATAAAAACATATTAAAAAAAAAAAAAAAAATTCATGTAGTTAAGCATTTTTAAAATATTATAGTGTCTGTATGATATTTTGTTAATTATGACATAATTCCGTGAAATAGACTGGTCTGTGAATTATAAAAAGACGAAAAAAATTAAAATAATAAATTTTGTGGTATCATAAAATATAAATGTTTGTAGCGAAAAAACCCAGACCGTGGAATCTTTTTTTTTTTTTTAAATCATCTTAAAATCACAATCGCTCGTCCAAATTTAAATAAGATTTTATATTAATACGTTTTTTAGGTGAAAAGTAGTTTAACAATATGATCTGTTCTGATTGTTTATTGGCAATTATTTATAATTATAAGCTCTTTCTTGGTCGGAATTCAAGTATTTTTTGTGCAAATTGATAGAAATATTGCGTTTTGACAACTATATATAGTTAATATACGTAAGAACCGATTAGAACTAGGATCAGTAGTAAATTAAGTAACTTTTTAAAAAGATTTTAACTAAATTCATGTTAATGTCGATGAGCGAATTCGATCTAAAGACTCCAAAATAGTGTTCTTTAGATACATTATTACGGGTTCTAAAAAGATTTTAAAAATTATATATAAAAAAGAAAAGTTTCTTCAAATATTATAAAAACCTTAAGCAAAAAAAATTACATTTAAAGATCTTGTTTGGGCATAATATGCTGACAAAAACCATGCTAATTCCAAATAAAAGTATTCAAATATTTTGTAAATCGCCTTAACTACACCGAGTAGCAACTATACATAGTAAAATATTACTGAACAAAAGACCTCAAAAAAGTTAATGTGTATTTTATAGATTTTTAGTTTCCTCTTTAAATTTTTAGTTTATTTTGTATTTTAAAAGTTCTCGATGAAAAGACTTTTCTTAGTCTTGTGCAAGTTTCCTTACAACTACATAGTACTATTAATATATATTTTCAACGACAACGACAAGAAAGTCCCTAGTAGCCCTGTGGTGCGACGGACTTGCGTATATTTTCTAAATGCATGGGTTAATAGCCAGCACTTTATACTATAAACCACGAATTTTTGTGTTTATTATTTTAACACGATGTCAAACGCGCGTGCATAAAACAGCATTGTTAACGTTCTTTAAATATTGTAATGTTTATGGTGGACATTTATATAAACTGGAGACATGTAAATGTTATTCGTTTTTGAAATATATAACAATAATTGATTTAAAAAAAAAAGGTATAATAAATTAATCCATAAAAGGTTCTACTAAAGTGCGTAATTTAGAAGTCATGTAACGCTATGTAATTATTTCATGTAAGGCTAAGTGGAGCGCACATTTTTAAGCAGTTGTCTCAAAGTCCGTACAAATTCTTGGTATGCAAAAAGGCATTCACTTTCATTGATGAATATATGGCTTTTAAGTTATATAAAGTGTTTATTAGACCACACCATAAATATACAATGTCTATTTGGGCTTCTTAATTAAAAACTGAGAAAACCTTGGTTGAATCTATTCAACGCAAAGCAACAAAATTGACTTCCACCTTAAGACATCTGTAATACTGCGAAAGACAAAAAAGATTGGGTTTTATTTACTTAGAAAAATGGGTTTTATTTCATTCGATTATAAAAAAGCAGTTTCTCCCATCAAAATTACCTCAAATCTTTATCGATAACAAGAAAATAAAAAGAGATTTTGTTACAAACCTTTTAGGTGTTTATCTTGATGAAAACATTACTTGGAATCACTATATTAATGGGGATCCTATACAAAATAACTATAAACATGGGGATCCTATATAAATCACAAATCTATCTCAATACGAAAGTCTTAATTCAACTTTACTACTCATTTATACATTACAGAAAAAAGTAAGTTGCAACGCCTTTATTTCCTCAGAAACGTGCAATTCGTATAATCAATTTTGCAAATCGTTTCTCCTATTCGAACTATTATTTTACTGAAATGAGAGTTCTGTATATATACGAGTTAAATGTATTTGATATTTTACGTTTTTTATATATGTGGATAAATAACTTATTCCTAGCTGTCTTCAAAGATCTTTTCTTTTTAAAACCAATCAGTAAATATATTTTGAGAAATAATAACTTTTTAAATGAACCATTTTGTCAAACAAACTTTAATCAATTTTGTATGAATTTTTGAGCGCCACACCTATGGAATAAAAATGTTTTGCCGAATTTTAATTTTGAAGTACCTATTACTTTTTGCCTTTTTAAAAAAAAACTGAAAAACCTCATTTTTTCATTAGATAATATATTGATTATTATTACCCAAGTAGCAAACAATATTGGCGCAATATTGTTTACATTATTGGCGCAATATTATAAACTATATCGGGCCAATATTGCAATGTGAACATTTTGCCAATATTGGCCAATATTGGCGCTACAATATTGCGCCAATATTGTAAAGTCAATATTGGCAAAATGTTCACATCGCAATATTGGCGCGATAATGCTTAAAATATTGCGCCAATATTGTAAATAATATTGCGCTAATAATAGGGATATAATACTGTCCAATATTGACGTAATATAGTTTAAAATATTATCCTGATATATATAATATATATAACTATATTAGGGCAATATATTGAGTATTTTCGATTAAGTTTTTATTATTAAAAAATAATAAAAAATATTGCCTTCTACAAATTTTTAATCATTAAAATTTATAACAGTTTTCTTGTTAAAATGATACTATAGTGCTAGGCTGCATTATTCTTTTGAGTTAAACAGGTTAGTCTAGGAGATGACAATGATCATAGAACACGCTTTAAGATAAAAAAAAAATGGAAATCATTAAATTTATTTGAAGTTATATGAAACAGATACAAGTGAAAAAAAGAGGCATAGAGTTTTCCAAAACCAAAATATAACAAAAAAAAATTAATTCTATTTAAATACAGGTACAAAAAATATGTATACATTTATAAAGTACTGTATTAAACTCTCACTACCAGATAGTGGGCATCGAATTTCATTATTTTGGCGATACTTATTTGATTGCTCAATATTAGGTGTTGCTCAGTTACGGTTCTATTTTTCTTCCGTATCTCTGTTAATGGCCGTCGCCAGAAAGCTACCAATTTTTTTTATAATACTTTTGTCAGTAGCGATTTCGAAATGAACGAATAGAACGATAAATGACTAAACGCAACTCTACAAAATAATTTTTCAATATCATCACAATATAATTTTGAAGTATATAATTTTTTACGTATTGTAAAATAATTAGCTTTTATTAAAATATTTATTTATTTAAAAGGAAATGGGATGTAGGATACAAATATTGTGCTTTACCTATAACAACCTCGCAGGACGTTTTTGTTTTCTTCCATACATTGAGTATGAAAAACATACTTCTTTGGCCATTAGCTGTATTAAGATTGCCTCTGTAAATTGTTTCTCATCTCCTCCAACTGAAGTAAGAAAGTTCATTTAAAATAAAAGAAACAAATGTAATATAATTGGTTGTACTAAAAGTTTAATGGTTTCTCTTATGTGTATGTATTAGACGGTTTTCCCAAAATGTGATTCTTATTAAAATATGATATTATGGTAGAGTAAAAGCGATTGGTTATAAATAGATTAGGTCAAATTTTTTTGCAGATCAGGAATAATTTATTTTTTGTAAAACTTTTATAATGTAACACACTAGGAAGAATACAGAATTTCATACAGGTTTGTGAGCTTCTCCTTACCCTTAACCAAAATAATAGAGTAGTATAAAATTCTCCAAGATTGGTTGTATTTGCCACAGCAAAAAGCTGTGGTGAATACAACGTAAAGATATCTGAGATGTCTGAGATTAGTAGTCATTGCTACACAAAATACATTGCTAAATACATTGCTACACAAAATACATTGCTAAATACAATGCTACACAAAATACATTGCTAAATGGGCATAAAAGATAAAAATCACAACAAAATATAACAGACATTTATATAAAACATTCTTATATACATCATAGTTATAATCAATCATGTATCACATTGTATCATTTGTTTGTATGTTTCATATGAATGTATCATATTTTTTTTCAAATAGAAACTTTAATAGTATATAGAACTGTTTCCAAAACTATTAACTAATATTAATTTACTGATACATAATCACTGATTCATGATGTGCCTTAGTTCCATAATTTTTCTTAGAGGTTAAGATGATCTTTTTTCCTCTTTAACCAACAAATAACTTTATCAAAAAAACTCCATCAACTCAATAAATTGAAAGAGATGGTCAAGCAAAGCTCTGATGGAAACACTTAACCCTAAAAAACAAAAGATTTCTTTTATCTTTGAGAAACTCATGTACAATCTCATCAGTGTCACTTTTTTTGTAACCTTCAACTTTTTAAGCTGGAGGCATAGATAAATTTTTTTTTATTAAGATAAAATTTATCTATCACTATCAACAGCTGTTTTAACGCTTGATGTAAACTCAAACATTTCCATTTTAAAGCAGTTTCTTAACTGCCGAAAAAACTGCCATACTAAACAATGAACAGTATTTGAGTCAAATATAGCTGTCTAGATCATTAGCATCTTGCACGTGTGTAACTTAAAATTAAACAAGTAAAAACAATATTGTAAATAAGCAATTACCATTTATTATCAGCTGCTTCTAGTTACTTTTAGAAGCGTGGCTTCACGTATGGCAGCCAAAAAATAAGATGCTTTCAAGTGATTTGGCCAATACATGCGGTAGTGGTGTAGTGGTAGAGCGCTCGCTTCATAAACGAGTGGTTCCGAGTTTGATCCCCACCACGTCCCTGGTAGTACCGCGCTCAACTCGTTTCTCTGCGCAGCGGCCTTGTTCGTCAAGGTTCGTGTTTCGGAGTTATAGAGTTGAGAGAGGGTTATAGCCACAAAATAATGTTTTTCTGTTAAAAAATTCAACCAGAGCAAATTTTCTAAACTTTATTTCCATCTTCAGTTTAACAGTACAACAGCTAAAAAAATTTACAACAAATAATTATATAATATAAAAAACTTCAGATGAACTTTTTTTTCAGATAATAAATTTTTTTTTAACTGAAATATTAGTCTAAAATTTATCAAGTCTTATTTCTTAATGTAAATTGTAATCGCTTCGTATTTCAAGTAGAGTTCGATAATTGGTTAGTTAAAGAAAGAAAATTTTAAAGTTTGTGTGGTTTGGAAAGGTTTCCATAATAACATTTTCTTATTTAAATATGACATAAAGGAAGAGTTAAAAATATTTGTTACAATTTAACTTTTATTAGTGTTTTCAACCTCTAATAGGTTGTCTTTTTATAATAGAGTTTAATTTTATTTATTGTAGAAATAAAATGGTGCATTTACTACGGCTAAAGAGCCATAGTAAATGCCCCTGAAAACAACCAACTTAAAGCTCTAAGCAAATTTTTACCCCGAGATTACGAGATTCAAATGAGCATGAGATTAAGATCTTTGCTCAATTAAATGAGTTAACCAGACATTTGGAAATATGGAAATAAATATACTAAAATAAAGTGTTTTAACATTTAAAATAAACATAAAAATTAATCGGTGTTTAATTAATTTGAAATTTAATTTCATATTAGTTTTATTTCTACAATAAATAAAATTATACTCTATAATAAAGAAAAGAATTCATTTACTGGTATACTGCAGTTAACATACAGTGAATTGTATAACTTTACTATTTAAGATTTAAAAAAACGATAAACAGCATTTGTTATTTAAGTATTAGGGTTGGTTTCATTAAAATATGATATGTCAACAAACTTGACATTGGAGGATTTTAAAGTATCTTTAGGCAAATAACTATTATAAGAGTTTTTATATAATATATTGTTGTTATTATCGTTGTTATTATTATTTTCTAAGGTTATAATTTTAAAAATAGAATAATTAGACATATAAAATAAGCTTATCAACCTTTTGTTCTATTGTATCTATTTGTGTAGGTCTAATTGTTTATATGCAATTGTACATTTGATATACCCAATATGCATCTAGATATTTTTTAAACATTGTGACAGATGCTGAACACACTATTTCTGATATTAGACTATTTTACAAACTTGTGAATTGCATACTAAAAAAGATTTTCTGGACATCTGTCTTACAAAACCTTTTTTTTCAATTTATAAGCATAACCGCAGGTTGTTAAGTTAGGGTTAGTCATAATGGAGGATACTAGCAAAATATATAATCTATATTTTATTATTAAGAAGCAGCCATATTGACACACGTGCTATTACAACTCAGTATTACTACTTAATGGTCTGTAATTACAATAATAAATATAACAGCCATGCAGATGACATCACTCTAACATAGGTGTTGATAGATAAATTACTGAATGGTATTTAATGAGGAAACAAAAGGATTGCAACTACAATTATAAAGATTGTGAATGCGTTTGTAAGTTTCTGCGATGTCATTATGTAAGAAACGATAGCTCATGCTAGTTAAATTTAGGCTCAGTAGTCTTTGGTTGTAAGTGAGTCCAGTCTAGCCAAAAACAAATTTACTAGACTTGCATAGAACATTTTAAATTAATTGTTGATCTTTTTAAAGCCTAGGATAGTAGACAGAGCTGCAAGAATCAAGGTGAGGGTGAACAAGGAAAATAAACAAAGTACAAAATGTCAAGATATTGAGATTAACAAATGATCTTTTGATCATTCCTACAATTTTATTGGCGGTGTTATTCTTTGTACTTACAAAATAAAAGTCAAATTATTGTCAATGAAGATCCCTTTATTGACAAAAGAATTTTTAAGATTGAAGTATTGAGATTTTTATTGATGAGTATATAAATGAATTTTGTGTTTGTTGGACCTAAGGGTATAACTTTACATTTTTTTACATTAAAACTTAGTTTTCATAGTTTTGCCCAGTTTGCTATAATATCCATACTTTTTTTGCAGGTCATTGCATGGTAAGCTATCAAAAAGCAAACTGTATAACTTTATATCATCTGTAAATACAGATACAACATCTAAAACCAAATCAGAAAAATCATTAATATATATCATAAAAGTAAATAATGGGGGACCCCACTATTTACTATTATCCATTCTGAGTATGTACCACCAACAATGATACTCTAATGTCGATCTCTTAGGTAACATACAAATCCAATTGTAGAGTTTGCTATCTATTTTATAAGCTATTAATTTTAGAAGTAGGAGATAGTTGTGAAATGTGTCGAAAGCTTTTGATATATCTAGATATAAATTTTCTATATCAGTTTTATTCTCCTAATGTCCAATGGTCAATCTTCACTAAAGATTATTGCATTTTCAAAGTGGCATTTATATAAATTTTACTATTTTCAGCATTATTGTGTGAATTTTACTTTAATCTTGTTTAACTAATCTTAATATAATGTGATGTAGCAGATCTAGTTTAACTTATTGATTTGTTTGCTACCTATAACATTGCATTAAACTATTGCATAAAATAAAATGCTATATAAAATAAAAGACATTATAAAACTTATTATTTTTTATTGCAAAATACTATCTAGTAATAAATTTATGTGTACTGTAGTAGATTATTCCCACCGACTGAATTATTCCATCCCCCTATGAAAAACTCAAAACGAGATTGCGCTTTTGGGTTATAACTGTTAGAAGTGTACCTAAATTGTCCGTACTACCTTTGTAAACATAATCAAGGAAAAAAAAACGTTAAGAGGACAAAAATTTTAGAAATAAAGTTTAAATAAAAGTTGTATGAGAAAGACGATATAAAAAAGTGTCGTAATGATAGAAAATAAACAACTATAAACTAATTAATTATTTATTTTTATGAAATTAATTTACAAATACTTTTATTATATAACAGTATATGTAAAAGTAAAATTCAGACAGATATAAATTATATCTCTCTGAATTAATACCTCCTTTTATAAATCGCTCAATGTAACGCAGTCTGATCTTTGTTACAGTATAATAATTGAAATTCTACAACTATACAATATTTAATAATTAGTTGATAGTTGTATAATTTCTGTTTAAACTAACTGAATAAATTAGTTATATAATTATGTAAAAATAATTTACAAATATCTGTCTGAATTATAACCTCCCCCAAGTAAATTACTGAACTTGCCTCTGAATTATCTCCTTTTTGCTAGCTAATCATTTAATAAAAGATGCTGTGGTAATGGTAATGAATGATGTAATAAGTAGTGAACAACTATAAACTTTTAGCTATATATTTAATTGAAAATAATTAACAAATACATCTTTAATTTTCAAAATTATTACTTCCCCTTAGTAAACCGTTTAAAGTAAGATGGTGTGATAATGGCATAAAGTGATAGTAATAGGAATTATGCAACTATATATCAATAAGTTTTAAAATTACATAAAAATGATTTACAAGTATAATATCTAAATCATCACATCGCCTTTAAGTAAATCAGGCAATACAAAATGTTTGAAACTGGTATTGAATGATATAAATTATTATTATATTTTACTGTAATTGGAAATTTCTAAATATTTTGATATTTAACTTGTAGCACTTTTGTTTTACTATAGAAACATAGAATAAAAGTGTTATTCTTACTTTAATTAGTAAAGTTATTAGTCCAACATATCAATATTACTTAAGCCTGATCTAAAGATATTGTAATGTTATATTGGTATTTAATTTTTTTCCAAACTTACGCATAGCAATTTTCTGTTATGTATATATGTTTTTAAGTTCTATGTTATTTCTTATGTTCTACAAAAAGTAGTATTGATTTTTTTATATTTTCATTAAAAAAGTTATTTGTTTTGTGCAAATTAAAAAGTATTTCTTTACTAAATTAATTTTTTTCTTCTCTTTTTTAGTTCGACCACAAGGTTCTGCTCTACTTCTTTTTTTATGTTGAATTTGATTACTGTTGAAATATGGTTTTAATTTAGTAAATTTTTATAAATTAAAATTTACTTTATTAATTATTAGCCAACAGTTTAGGTAATAAAATTGAATTCATCGCCATTAAGGTAAGATTAACTTTGCTCTTTGGTCACATTGTTAAACAGTTTTTTTAATTCTATTTTTTTATTGGTATTTTTACTAAAACAGATTTTTATAATTATTATGTAATTGCTATTTTGCGTAACTAAACCTAAAAATACTTCAGCTAACATAACTCTGAAAAAATAATAGTTTTTTTTTTTTTTTAATTACATTTTTGTTTCTTTTTATAAAAATTTCAAGAGAAGCTTGAACAAAAAATAATTATTGGTAGAAATTCTTTTATCACAGATTTTATATTTATATAATAAAAAGATGAAATAAAGATTTTTTTCTGAGGATTGTAGCAATCTTTTTGAAATTCATACTTGTAAAGCAAATCAAAAATTATAAAAAAAAAATGCTGAATCAAATTAAATAAATTTGACACTTTCTTAAATTAAAAAAAAGTTTTTATTTTTATTGAAAGTAGTTAATGTCTACTGCAAAAAGTAATTAAAAAAAAATTATTTTTATTGGAGTCACAAGATTTAGCATAAGGTAAATACCATACTCTGTTATAGATTTATAATTTTTTCAAAAGTGAGAATGTTTACCATGGGTTAGGAGTAATGGTAAGAGTCCAAGGCCAAAGTATTGGATAGCCATTGTTGGTGTTCCATATTTGCTATAAGTTGTTTTGAAAGACTTGACTAAATTGTTTTTATTTTTCAGAGCTCTTTATATATTATATGGATTGAATGCAACTTTTACCCCCCAAAAAACTTTTTTTTTATAGATTTTTAAACTGTAGCTGTTTGCACACTTTCTATATAATGTTTTAAGTGTTAAATATTTCTGACCATAATCTTTTTTCGAATATTACACAATTTTTACAACTGAGTTAGAGGCAACTTTTCCACCAAAGTGCTAAAACTGTATTATGCACTTTTGCTATTTTTTCTTTTTTTTGTGTAGCAATATTTTTTTTTTTTTTTTTTTTGTGTTTTTATTTTATTAAATAAAAAGTGTTTTGTTAAATAAAAAGTGTTTAATTAAATAAAAATCTGTCCTTGTATGGAATACTGTTGCTCTATCTGGGGGAAAGGAGGGGTGGATCCTAAAATGATGCTCTTTCTCTTTTAGACAAGGTACAAAATTGCAATGTAAACATAGTTGGACCTGATCTTGCAAACGTCCAACCATTATCACATGTTGCTTCTCTTTCTCTTTTCTACAAATACTTATGTTACTCCTCATTTGATTAAGTCTTATCCTTTTTTTGTGACTGTTCCAAAGTGCTCTAAAAACTCTTATTCATTTTTTTCTTTGAACATAAGTTCTTTGAAATTTGCCTGCTACAGTTTTTATTTTGATTCATATAATCTCTCATTTTTAAAGTCATATGTCGATCGCTATCTTGTTTTATAAACTTCATCTTATTCCAGTAACTTCCAACTCAAATAGCGGTTGATTGCAGCCTTGTTGGAAGCAAAGAAGCAAAGCAAAAAAAAATGTCCTTTTTATTTAACCGAACTTTTTTTGGCAACAGATGTTATTAAACAGGTAACCAGCAATTACCTAATTTAAAACCTGTTTAAAAATAAGTAATTTACATTAATTTAGTTTTTTTTTTGTGTGTATTTTTCACCTTTTAAATGCTATGAAGGCTGCTACAGTTAAGGAGGCAACTTTTAGTTCCAGTTAAAATCTGATCTCAATAACACCTAAAAACAAACTTCAACAAACAAGGCCTCTGCGTCAAGAAACAAACTGAATGTACTACCATGGACTTATGAAGCTAACGCTTTACCACTACACCAATACTGAAACTTAATAAACTATTAATAAGTTTCTTTATGAATCTTAGTATTAGTATAATACCTCTTTTACTTTAAGTATTACATAAACTTATGTTGCCAGGAAAAATACAATATATTTACACAAAATAAAAATGACATGATAATAATAAAATATATAAAATTGTTTAATGGTGTCACCAAAGAACAAAGTTATTTTTACCTTAATGGCGATGAATTCAATTTTATTACCTAAACTGTTGGCTAATAATTAATAAAGTAAATTTCAATTTACAAAAATTTACTAAATTAAAACCATATTTCAACACTAATCAAATTCAACATAAAAAAGAAGTAGAGCAGAACCTTGTGGTTGAACTAAAAAAATGAAATTTCCAATAACAGTAAAATATAATAATAATTTATATCATTCAATACCAGTTTCAAACATTTTGTATTGCACGATTTACTTAAAGGGGATGTGATGATTCAGAAAATTCTTGTAAATCATTTATATGTAATTTTAAAACTTATTGATATATAGTTGCATAATTATTATTACTATCACTTTATGCCATTATCACACCATCTTACTTTAAACGGTTTACTAAGGGGAGGTAATAATTTTGAAAATTAAAGATGTATTTGTTAATTATTTTCAATTAAATATATAGCTAAAAGTTTATAGTTGTTCACTACTTATTACATCATTCCTTACCATTACCACAACATCTTTTATTAAATGATTAGCTAGCAAAAAGGACATAATTCAGAGGCAAGTTCAGTAATTTACTTGGGGGAGGTTATAATTCAGACAGATATTTGTAAATTATTTTTACATAATTATATAACTAATTTATTCAGTTAGTTTAAACAGAAATTATTAAACTATCAACTAATTATTAAATATTGTATAGTTGTAGAATTTCAATTATTATACTGTAACAAAGATCAGACTGCGTTACATTGAGCGATTTATAAAAGGGAGGTAGTAATTCAGAGAGATATAATTTATATCTGTCTGAATTTTACTTTTACATATACTGTTATATAATAAAAGTATTTGTAAATTAATTTCATGAAAATAAATAACTAATTAGTTTATAGTTGTTTATTTTCTATCATTACAACACTTTTTTATATCGTCTTTCTCATTTAACTTTTATTTAAACTTTATTTCTAAGATTCTTGTCCTCCTAACGTTTTTTTTTCCTTGTTTATGTTTACAAAGGTAGTAAAGGTAGTAAAGGTAGTAAGGACGATTTAGGTACACTTCTAACAGCTATAACCCAAAAGCGCAATCTTGTTTTGAGTTTTTCATAGGGGGATGGAATAATTCAGGCAGTGGGAATAACCTACTACAGTGCGGGTGCGTGTGTGCGTATGTGTGTCTGTGTGTGAAGGTCAATAATGTATATATATATATATATATATATATATATATATATATATATATATATATATATATATATAAATTTATATAAATATATATATATATATATATATATATATATATAATATATATATATAAATATATATATATATATATATATATATATATATATATATATATATATATATATATATATATATATATATATATATATATATATATATATATATATATATATATATATATATATATATATATATATATATATATATATATATATATTATTGATGTTATTAGGTGTCAAGCAGGGGTACCTTTTTCGTAAATTAAAATCCTATAACAGTTAGAAACAATAATTATGACGTATTTATTTCTTAAATGAATATCTTTAACAAAATAAATTGACTATAAAACTTATATTTTATAGATGAAATCTTCTCAAAGTGTTTTCATTTAAGAGTAAACTTACTAAATCAATTTTGATACTTAAGTATAGCAATATTTTTCTTATTCTTCTTGTGATGCAATATGTTTTAAATTAATTATAACCACTTTTTCTCGTAATTCAATCCGTAAATGTTGAATATAACGTAAACATGTAGATAACATGTTTATCTACATGTTTACGTTATAGAAGTTTATTCCTCATCTCATCTGATAATATTAACACACTAATTTAATAGTAGTAGTTAATAGTCGACTTACGTCATTTTCTAGGCTTTTCAATTTTAAAGTAGTTTCTCGGCTTTTCTATACGCGGTTTTTTTTAATTTAATTTACTAACAACCCGTATTACGGGTTGCTTACTGCTAGTTTTATTTATTGTTCTTATACTTTTTACTTTTAAATTTATATGTTGGTTTACTCTAGTATAAAATTCCGATGAAAAGATTCTCTTGACATTCAATTTTGTAAAAGATTATTATTATTTTTTTAACATTATCTTTGTTAAATGCTTATTTAAGGTTCAGACGACCAGATCTTTGCGATCTTCGTTCAGATACCTTGTTTAATTTGTTATATTTTCTATCATTGTGAGTTTATATTATTATTTTTATTATTGGTTATTTAAAGTTGTACAACGATTAACAAAAGTAAACCAAAAAAAAAAAAAAGAAAAAAAAGATTGAAACCATTATTGGCAATTACTTTGACGTTACTATAATAATTAAAAAAAAAAGTTTGAAAATTTTTATAAAAGTTTAGATAAAAAGTTAGAAATATAGATTTATAACAAAAAAATGAAAAGGATAATATGAATTATATACAAATAAAAAAATCTAGAAACTCATTTATTGTTTAAGTTTAACTCTTCAAAATAACCGACGTGTAAAAATACCCGCCTCATCAAAAAAACTGTCTAGTAAAAATACCCGGCTCATCAAAATAACCGATTTGTAAAAACACCCGCCTTAGTCACATATCAGTCTTTTTTAGCAAAACCAGGGATGCGCCTTACAAGAGACCATAGCTTTATATAAAAAGCCTAAAATGACAAAAATTTGTTTCTGAAGAACCTATAATCAGACTCAACTTACGGTTCACCAAAATTAAAATTTTTTATTACTTTTATAGGATTAGTTTGTAATAATACAGTTTAAAAAAGTTTAATTGTGCGTTTAAAAAAGTTTTAAAATCAAATTATTTTTGGATTAAAAAAAAAAATCCGTTAGCTAACTAGTGGAGCTTCACTTGCAAGGAAAATTGTTCGCACCTCAAAACCAAACAAATAAATAACGTAGAGCAAGTATTATTAAGGTAAAACTTTTTTAAGAATACATAAATTTATTTTTTTTTATGATGAAAACAGATTTTTGTTAAGTTTGAAAATTATTTGAAATGAAACAGTAAGTTTTATTTTGGAAGTTTTTTGTTACCCTGTTTTTCTATATTTATTATTTTTTTGGTTACCATTTTTTATTTTGATTACTAAGTGTTTTTTTTTAATTTGATCTTTTATACAGTTGCTTTCTTCCTCTGTAAAATTTTTATAATGTAAAACTATGTTTTTGACAAAATAGCTTTTTTATTATATTTCTAAAAGGTTACAAATTAAGACTTGAAAATAAATTTAAAATTGAATATAAAACACTGTTTCTATCACTATGCAAAATGCTCTAAAAGTACTTGTCCTATTTAACCAAAATTTTCAACATATCATTAAAAAATTATTTTGATGATAATTTCATCTAATTTCAATCATTATGCTGCACTATATTTCAATCATCATGCTGCACTATATTTTCAACCGTTAGTTATTTAATCGACCACTATTCGGTTTAACAAAATTTCAAATTTTTTTGAATAATTTTATTTCAAACATATTTTAATCATCTGTAAAATTTCATTGTCTAAAATTTTCATTGTAAAAGATTTTGTAGACAATTGAAAAAAAATTTGCTACTTTTCGGATTATTGTGTACCTTAACAAAAGAAAGTTTTGGAATAATAAAACAAGTCGTTTTAGATATAAAAGTGTTTTTTTTGTGAAATAAAACGTTTATATTTATCTTCCGGTAAGCCAATTAACTAAATGCATTTTTGGTGTCAAATGGTGTTACAAACACTTACAAACACAACTTGTAACACCATATGACTATTATCAAAATACTCCACAAACTGTTTGAGGGAGAAATTATTGCAAGTAGGGCTAAATTGTTGTTAGAGAGAATAAATCCATCTTCTTTTTTTTGATTACACGTTTTGTTTTGGAAAAACAATAGGTGATGAAGCCCCCTTGTTTCCATATTCGTTGTTTTGTAGTTAAACCACACAGTGGGACAGGTGGTGAACAAAAGTAAAACAAACAAAAATTTAAAAGATTTTTTTATTATAATTAACATGATAATAATTATCATGCCTCACAGTGGAACGAAGTTGCTTCAAAACTTATCATTTGACGAAAATGAAAAAATGGCGTTATGAAACACTTTTTGGTGGTAATAAATAAAAGAATCTCTGGTCCATCTTATCCAAGTATTTATTTTTTAGGGTAGGCCTGATCTTTAACCCTGTAGAACTCATAATCTAGCTCAATTTTTTTGTTTAAAAAATAACTCGCGTGGGCGAGTTATTAGTACTACCAAGGACGTTTTGATAGACGGAGGTTTAAGTCATTGTTTAAAAGCGCTTGCAATTGTTATAAATAACAAATAACCAAACAATGGGAAACATTTGCGTCACGTGGAAATACTTTTATACGATTATACATCGTAATGATAACTGTCTCATCTATCCAATTAATTCCAACGACATTGTTATGTAAAGTATTGTAGTTGATATATTTACTATTTTGTTAAAAATTACTCAATATATTCAATCGCCCATGTATAACTCCTGTATAACATTATAACAAATAGTTTTTAAATAATACGATTATTTGAGAACTCTACTTGTAAAAAAAAATTCAAATACTGAAAAATATCAAAACGAAGTTGTGAGACAAAAACGATTTGATTTCTGTCAAAAAAGAGAAGTTTAAATCTTTAAGAGATTAGCGAAATCAAAATGTAGGGTGTAATGGTTGCCAACAATCTCTAGTTCAATCTAAAAATAATCTATGATGACCTACAACACGTAGAAAATTCTTTTTACTTATTATATATGATTTACTATAACAATATTCGTTATAGTAAATCATATATTGCATTTTTACCATAGTATTATTTTTGACGTCAAAGTTTTTTTTACAATGCTTATAAATCAATTAAAACATTTTTCACAACATCAGACATCCTTACTTACACAAAATGCATTTATATTACCTAAAAGTTAGTGTTTTACAAGTCATAAAATGTTTACTAAAAGAAGTTTGCAAAGCAAAAATGTCGGCTAAATGTCGGTTTATTTTGAAAAATTATCTCTAACTCTTGTTATAAATAATATACTTAAAAAATACAATACAATCCCAAATTATGCATGGAAGGAGAAAACTTTATTGAAATTTAATATTCGAACCTCTCTCAGTTCTTCAAAGATTACACTTTTATTTGAGAAGCAATAGAAAAACCAAACTCAAGCAACTTGCGAAAAAATAAATAATGCAGCCACTTTATTAATAGAAGAATGTTTTCAAATAAAAGAATTTTGCATCTAAGGTGGACAACAGAATTTAAATTATACAAAGACATTCTCCCAGTGGGCACGGACGTAAAAAAAAAATTCTTTTAAACGTCTTATACACGTTTTGGACGTCTTTTAAACGTTTTGGACATTTTTTAAACGTTCAAAAGACGTCTTTTTTTGGTCCGGTGCCCACTGGGTCTCTTTTCACTTTAAGGAATGGAAAAGTGTAACTATAACAGATCACATGAATCCATTTCATTTAATAAATTTAAGCTAGCTTGTAAAGATTTTCGTGAAACTGTAAAAGCAGCTCAAAACCTAAAAATCAATAAGTTTACCAAAAATATTGAATATCTTCGAAAAACTAATCCTCAAATGTTTTGGAGCAATATCCATAAAATTAAATCAAGTTCAAACACTCGTGTTTTTACGATAAATAAGAAAAAAGATAGAGAGGAAATTGTAGAATAATTTCGACAAAACTTTAATACAATTCTCAATACTCCCACAATCATTGACAATATATCCGAACACCACAACATTCCCCAACTTATATTTGAACCTAACAGAATACTCTTATCAACTTCCGCTATTGAATGTTGCATTCATAAGCTTAAGTCTATTAGATCACATGACTCTTATGGAATTACTGCAGAACATCTTAAATACTCTTCTAACAACAAATTCCTTAAAATGCTAATTATACTAAATAAATGCAAAAATCACAGAAAAAACTTCAGGATATGCTATGGGCAGATCATGAAACTTTTCATCGCAACTGAATCAGCCAATGTTCTTTAAAATAATCCCAAGTATTTGCCTGGTGTAAACGTTTCATTTTATAAAATCATTTTAAAAATAATTTATTTTATTAAATATTTATGTTTTATTTGTTATGTTGTAATGGGCTTCTTACTGAAATGTTGTTTTTGATGGGTTAAACTGAGGTGTTGGATATCTCAAAGAATGTATTAGGTGGCCTAATACATTCTTTGAGATATCTTTTTATTGTGCAATGTATTTTAGATGTTATGCTAATGGAATTTATAACTTATAAGTTTTATTTCGTTGGGAAAATTATGATACATACTTTAGATAATATATTACTTACCTTCTCCGTTTAGACAAAATAGCGTGTTTATTAATTTTGTTCACGAGAGTAAACTAAGAATTTTTCTCTAACAAAACAGATATGTATGTTACAATATATACATTCATCTTGCCACAATATATACCATTTAACTAACAATAACTAATTTATACTAATTTATTATAATTTATACCATAAATACTAATTTATAATATGTTTTTTAAGAGAAAATCGACATAAGAAAATAATATTGAGTTTTACAAAAAAAAAAAAGGTGTAAAATGTAATAACTAAAAATCTGGACAAAATTAGAAATTGTATAAATTTTTAACTGAATGATTAACTTTAAAGTATAATAACAAAAAATATCTAAATAATAAAATTTTAAAAAATTATAAGTTTTTCATATCATGACTACAAACGGTGTCTACTCTTGTAAATGTTGCGGGAGATTCCTTTTGTCGAAAATGCAATCTGACAAGTAATTTTAGCTTAAATTTATCTTTTCTTTTTAACTTTACATCATTTGATGCTGCATTTATGTCAGAAGAATAGAATCCAGCATTTCTGGAAACATTGGTGTTGCTCAAATAAAAATACGATTCATTCATTCATTCACTACTTTTTTCCAAAAAATTGAAACCATTCAACGGCACTTTGAACGAACAGCTGCTTTTTGAGTTGGTATTCTTTTAGGTATTTTAGTTTTTTTAAGATAACGAATACTAGTTTTTTTGTAAATAATTTTGCATATGTGCGGTTGTGATACATGGAATCGTTTTGCAAGACCACGCTGTGAAATACTACCCTTTTGATCAGTCAATTTTTTAAGACGCTTTATCTCTTTTGCAGGCATGTTTTTTGCTTTGCGAACAGCCCGCAAAATAGTAAAAAAATCGCAGTATTAATACCTGAATGATATTTACAAATAAATTAGCATCAGGAATTTTTATTAAATAAAGGCCGTTAAAATCTTCATAAATTTATAAACTGTCATCCACCCAGCGATAACAATTAACAAGTTGTTCAAGATTAGTCGAATCACAATTCTCATTTACTATGATGGTGTTAAGTCCTGCTAATATATATATATATATATATATATATATATATATATATATATATATATATATATATTATATATATATATATATATATATATATATATATATATATATATATATATATTATATATATATATATATATATATATATATATATTAACTGTACTGAGATAGAAAAGGTATATTTTATTTGCTTGCGATTTAACCATTTTATTAAACTTTTGTCTTTATAATCAAAATTTATCATCAGTATTTGATGAAAATTTGAATTTAACTCTAATACTGATTCTTTGTCCCAGTCACCTATGAGCGGAATTGCTTGACGTGCTGCGTAACAAATTTAATAATTCTATCGTTACCAAAAGCATACAAAATGTTTTATTATCAATGAATAATAAATTTTATTAATATTCTAATGAATGATAATGGATAAATCTACTAAATGTATGAAAGAATTTTTAAAAGCATTTTACAAAATGCTGTTCAAAATTGTTCTAAATGAAGTTCATTAGTAATGATAGCCCAAAAATCCTGTACTCTGTTGGAGCCTTTAAAACACGCAATTTTGCCTTATTAAGCAAATTAGAAATCTCATGAGCACTATATTTATTTGTGGCATTTTTCCAATTAATGAATCATGCCATGGATAGGTTTCGAACCACGTGGCTGAGAAACGGCGTATTACACCATTAATTCTCCTTTTTGGAAATGTAAAGTCTATTGGCTATAGTGCTAATCGATTCAATAGTATAGACTTTAGAGCTATCATTCTCATTTACCACGTTAGCTTTGTTTGTAGAAGATTGGCTAAAGTGGAAACAAAAAATTAATTTAATTACGCTTTATATTTAAGCTTTTCATTTTTTTGCTTTTTCGTCCCTGTTGACAAATACACGGAATATACAGATTTTTAGATTCTTTTTACCAGCACAGAAAAGACGTAATTTTATAGGGAGGGAGGGGGGGGGGGTTAATGTGGCTGTTTTAATGTGGCTTTTAATTGTCGAATTGATTTTTAAATATATGTTTATACAATAATTTTGAATCACTTTTTGCTTAATAAAATGTAATTGACTTTTTATAACTTTTGATTGCATAATTAATTTTTTTTTTAAACAACCGTGCGATTGTTTAATTTAATGTGTGGATGTTTAATTTAATGTGCGGAAACAGTTGCCTAATACTGACTTAAGATATGAGCAACGACTTAGTGACAACACCGGTAAATTCTCAACAAAGCTCTCAGTTGTTTTTAATGGATTAATTTTTCAAAATATGTGCAAGCTATTTCCCCAATAACTCTGTGTTTTGTATGAATGGCCCATATGAATTTGTATGAATGGCCCATGTAACCACATCTATTTTTGCACGTATTTATTTAAAGGATATACCACATTAGGTGGAATAATTATGCGGACCGAATTATGTGTTCAACATGTAGGAAACAATGGTAATCAGTTTATCTAGAATTATCGATAATTTTCTAGAATATCAGTTTATCTAGAAATATCGAAGTTATCTAGAATATAGTTTCACACTTTTATAAAACTTATAAGCACCATGGCCACATTATTTTAACACAGCGATTCAAAAGTTCACTAAAACGTTTTTAACTCAACACATAAAAAACGAAATTGAAATAGTACCCGATGTTACTAAAACATTTCAGGTTTTTTACACCATAAAGACATAGACTTGACTAAAAAAGATTTAGAAAATATTGCAAAAGCTTTGCCGAAGAAATGGCAGCAAAAACTTTTAAACGGGAGTCTAAAATTATCTTTATAAAAAAGTTTTTTTAATACAGCTTAAAAAACAACAAAGTACGAATATAAAAGTCTAACAGATTTAACTTTATATAAGTTATTAAATAAACCAATAAATATATATATATATATATATATATATATATATATATATATAAATATATAATATATATATATATATATATATATATATATATATATATATATATATATATATATATATATATATATATATTATATATATATATATATATATATATATATTATATATATTATATATATATATATATATATATATATATATATATATATATATATATATATATATATATATATATATATATATATATATATATATATATATATATATATATATATATATATATATATATATATATATATATATATATATATATATATATATATATATATATATATATATATATATATATATATATATATATATATATATATATATATATATATATATATAGTTTTATAATCGGGAAGCATGTTTTAAAAGCTTGAAAAATTTAAATGAAAAAAATCGGAAATATTTTTTTCTAAATCTTTATAAAAAAAACACCTACAAAAAAGTTGAAATTTTCTTTAAAACAGCACGTTTTTGTATTGCCAACTAACAAAAAAGAATGTTTGATTTTAAGATTATAAATGACAAACTTCCCAGTGGGCATTTCGACGTCGAACGAACGTCGAGCGACGTCGGATCTCGACGTCGGATCGACGTTGGGTTTACGTTGGAAATGGAAATGTTATTTGACGTCGGATAAACTGACATCGCGCGACGTCGGCATTCCGATGTAAATCCAACGTGTTTTTTGAAAACTAAAAAAAACGTTGCCTTAGGCAGGTATCGAACCTCGGTCTATTAGAAACTAAATCCTACGCGCATACCACTACACCACAGAGACATATTAATTTAAAAGTTTAGTTAGTAATTTATACTTGTAGCTATTTGGGAATTATTACTTTGATAAGAAATAATTTTGTTTAAGTATTATATAAATATTAAAACGAATAGTTATATATTATAAAAAATGTATACTCGAAAATGTTAATAGTTAAAAAACTATGCTAGTGCATCATACAAAACCTCATGATGTTTTATCAACCATTATTCAAACTTCTTTCCATTAATAAAAAACACGCTTAGTTCACATATTTATTGAAGAGCGCAATTGCACACATATTGTTGGGTTTGGATTAAATTTTCATCAGCGATGTCTTACGACGTTGTTCCGACGTCGTTTTAAGGACGTTGGATTGACGTCGGAAGACGTCAAAAGACATCGGAGTACGTTAATATTATGACGTTGCCCGACGTCTTTTTTATCGACGTTGGATCGATGTCAGTACTGCGACGTTTTTTGGACGTCTTTTATAAGATGTCGGAACAACGTCAAAATACATCGAAACGACGTCAGGGGATGTTGAGATAAAGACATCGCCCGACGTCATTTTACTGACATCGGAACAACGTCGGAATAGGTCTTTTGACATCGCTGATGAAAATCGTACGTAAATCCGACGTCGGATTGACGTCGGGTGCCCACTGGGTTTGTCCACAGAATAAAATTAAATATAAAAATACTGCTTATATGATGTGCGAATGTGATAAAGTATAGCCATTAATATTTTATGTTTTATTTATTTTAGATTAGCTCTACCCTACCAAATATCCAATAGCTATTTATTTTATTTGGATTTGACAAAAATGCAGGACAAAAGTTTTTTTGCTGTTTTTTTTTGAAAAACTTGTTGTTGAAATATATTTTAATAGAATGAGAGGTCAATATGGAAACGAAAAAATTTTAATTGAAAAAATTTGATAGAAAAATTAAAAAATTATATACAAATAAGTTACTCATGATTACACAACAAAATAAACAAGACAAACATAAAAATGAAATGAGTAAATGAAAAATTATATTTTATATTTTATGTTCGTGTCTTTTTCGTAAATTTTTTTCATTTTTTTTTTTTTAATTTTAATTTTTATGTTATTAATGGATTTTATTTTAAGGCGTTTGTTATTTTATATACGGGTCCAATCGACATCTTTGTAAAACGCATTTATTTATTTATTTTTTCATTTTTTACGTTTTGACCTTGTATTTTATTATGAGGACGTCAGTAAGACACGGCTGTTTCACGCAATGTAAAATTGGGATAAAAAAATTATAAAAAGATAAACCTTTTATTTATTGTAAAATAAATGTTTGCCTTAAACGAAATAAAAACTTTTTTTTTTTCAAGTCATTTTTAGGCTCTGGCACATAAAAAGGCTTTCAAAAACAAAAATAGCCTTGGTCTCCACGAAGTCTTAATCCGCCACTGAATTAATGTCTGTTCTAACATATTATTATTATTTTATTATTTTTTTATTTGAGTTTTCATGCTATATTTTTCTATACAATGTTCTTATATCCGAAGATATTGTTGGCTTAGCACAGGAACAGCCACAAATAATCATTAAGACTAATCCAAAGTAGCGTCCGTTATTGACCAACATTTTTGCGTACCGAAGTACTACTCAACTGCTGAGTTGGCGGCTTAAGCCACGCTTAAGTTACTCTGTTGCCACGCCACGTTTTAAGTTACTCTGTCGATTTGATTACAAAAAGTTACTTTTAAAGGCATTTATATATTTAGTTTTATGGTTTACAAATGTAAAACACAACTGTAAAACTTGACATGATTAACTCTAATTTTGTTTTTTGAATGAATTTTTGTTTTAAGCAATGACCTTAGTTATGTCAAGTAACTTTAAAACGTTTTAAAATCGAGTTTTTTTTTTTTTTTTTGTATGAAATAAACCTTATCAGTTTTGTGAAATTCTCTTCGTGAACTTTCAATATTTAGTAAATATATCTTTAACTTTGATAATGCATTTAATTTCCACTTAACCCTCCTTAATTTTCTAAAAACATTTTATGTAACGTTTTGCGATTTTGTTGTCTGACTTTAATAGTCCTTGTATGGATTCACTTTAGGTTTAAGTGAAGTTTTTTTGCTTTGAAAATGTTCTAAGAATGATCATATTAAACAACAAAGATTATATTTTTTTGATTAATTTTGCTGAAAAATAACATTAAATTATTTAAAATTATCTAAATTCGTTATTTCTACGTGTTTATTTAAAAATCAAGGAAAGTTTTGACATATTATTAAATGTTTAAGAATAAAACATTTTATTGGTTAGTGCAGGCTACTATGTAGCTTCGTGTGCACATACGTATTGCAAGCAAACTTTTTTTTGATATGAGATTCTTGTATAATAAAGATTTGAAAAATGACAGGTGTCACTCGATTTTCATTTTGCGTGACAGGTGGTATGACATAACTGGTCCCCATAGCAACTTTTTTTTTTTTTTAACAAATAATTTTTTTTTATTCTAATCGAAAGAGCATAAATCAGATATTCAAAATAATATAAAAAACATATGTTGAAAGTTTTTACATAAAAAGATACAAGGGTAAATATGTTTTTATTAAACCGGAGGTAAACTGCTGTTTTGTGATTATTAACAATTTTTAAAATACTTTCTTGAACGCGGATTTTATGTTTTTTGAAATTATTTTTTTATTATAATTTAAGAAATATTAGTTATTATAAAATTTATATTATTTAAATTAAATTTTTACAACATTATACCTGTTTTGATGAAATAGAATATTTTATGCTTGACGATTGAATTATTTTAAATGTTTTGATATTTTTATTTTTACATAATTGTATTTATAAAAATGCAACATTTCGAATGATTTGTGCAAATCATTCGAATTGTTAATTCGAATGACTTCGAAATCGAAAAATGAATTCGAAAAGCCAAAAAACAAATACAATTGTATTTGTTTTTGGCTTTTAAAAACGTTTCTAAATTGTGTTATTGCTGTTTCACAAATTAAATACCATTACAAATGGAGGACAAAGAACGAAAAAAAAAGAAAACTTATTTTTGACTTAGCTAAATGATCGTAAAAAAAAGTATTTCTATTTATTTGATTTAGATATTATTTAATATATCTACTTAAAAATATAAATCTACATACTTATACATCTCTTATCCTTTAAAAATACGATTATGTGCATTATGGATATGTTCTTAAAGTAATTTTTAAAAGTTTCTTCTAGCAATTACTAAATTTATTTTCATTATTTTCAAATTTATTGTAAAAACCAGTTCGCGTGACGCTTAGGAAAAACTAATGGTATATTAAAGCCAAAGGTTTTCCTTTCATGACCGAGAAGAAACAGATTTTTATCAAAAGTTAAGTGAAATACCACGCGAGGAACTAGATGAAAAAGATGTTTATCACTCTTAATGTTACAAAAAGTTCACCCTCCAAAAAATTTTGCAACGTTTGCTTGAACAAAATAGTATATAAATTGCAAGCAATCCTGAAACTGAACCCTTAGAAGACATAGATGAATCAGAAGATTCAAGTAAAATGTTAAAAGGTAAAAAAAAACTGCTCCGTTCAAAATCTCAAGTCTACAACAAAGAACTTTGTATAATTTGCTAATGTGAAGGCGGTGAACTTTAAAAAGTTAAGTTTACAGAGACAAGGAAAAAAATGTTTAAAGTTTCCAAGTCGCTTAACGATCAAGAATTCTTCCTAAAAATGAACATTATACCAAATTCTGATGACGCCGTTGCAATTGATGGTAAATACCACTTAAAGTGTTGGGTAACAATACAGAGATCTGTTAAATTGACAACAACTCAAGAAGAAATTCAAGAATTGGATGATATTGGACGGGTTATTGCAGATGTAAAAATATTTGGTTTAGTCCATTTGAACTTAAAAGAAGATGACTTTGCTATGGGTATGAACAACATCAACAAAACTTACAATAACTTAATTGGGTATAATGACCAGACTGAGGTGAATTATAAACGTGACTTAAAGAAACTTCTACAAGATAACGTGCCAGGAATAATTTTTTCAAGACCTCCGTGCCGTAGAAAGTCCGAACAGCTTTGCTCTAGCAATTATCAAGCAAAGGCGGTAGATAACTTTAAAAACAATCCGGATGATTATACAACAATGTTTGAGGCAGCAAAAATAATTCGGAAAGAAATCCTGCAGCAAAGAAAATGGAAGTTTGACTGAAATATTACTGGTTTTGATAATCCGACTTTCTTATTTTCTTTGCTAAGGTGAGTTATACTTGGACCAAAACAAAATGTGTTATGTTGAAAAAAAAACCATTGAAAGCCGTGTTGATAACAATTTGCAAATTATTGTAAAAACAGCAAAAAGCAATAAGCAAATCACACATTGCTCATAATGATAATGATTTCAGGGATGTTACTGAAACACCTTTTTCAGTCGGCCTCGGATTATATGTGCATAAAGAAACCTGTAATAAGAAACTGGTGAACTGCTTGGCATATCTTGGACTTTCTATTTCCTACGATAGTGTTATAAAGATCGAAAATGGATTAGGAAACGCTGTTATTGAAAACGTATCAACAAATCAATGCGCATTTGTACCTCCTAATATTGGCATTCCTTTTTGTAATATTGGTTCTGATCATGTTATAGAACAGGAATACAAGGTTTTGAAGATAGCAGGAGGGGTGATTGGTATTACACAAAATCCAACGTGTTTCAACCGTTTTTGTCTTATTGCTCCTGCTTTAAACTCCATATCAAAAATATTTTTCGAAAAAAAATAATATTGGATCACAATTTCGCAAACAATACTACCAACTGGCGGGATCCACAAACGAAAAAATTTCATATAATGTAAAAAAATTCATTGATGCATTTGATAAATTTGGCATCAACTTCAACGAAAATCAAGTGATTTTTAATCTTGTGTCCAAAACCATCTTGCCAAAACTAATATTTCTACATCTGCGATAACCCGTCCAATATCATTGCAAAAGAAGTAGCAGATGAATTAGTTCATCATGGAAAGATCGAAGAAGAACTCTACCGTTCTTTTGTTACTGAAAGGTTAAAAGGAGTCATACCTATATGGTCGCCAATGAAGATGAGAAATCTGAAAACAATCCAAAATCAAGCCAAAGTTTCAAAAATAAAGATAGATAATAAAGTAATTCAACTAAAAGAAGAGTGCACCTTTTTATCTCGTTTTCTACTTAATGCAAGAAAATGCTCAGAGCTTGATTTGGAAAAAAGCATTGATAGCTATGAGTTTTCAGTTGTACCAAAATCAATGTTCACTCAAGATGGTCACCCATTGATCACCTCTGATAAAGAAAAAATTCTGCATGAAGTTGAAGACTTGTCAAAAAGATTAAAGATTTTGAAACAAGAACAAGAAATCTCAGTAAATACATCAACTATCATTATTGATGGCATAGTCTTGGTCAATAAAATTCATAAAGATAACAGTATTAAAACTTGGTAGGTAACACTTATGTTATTTATTGTATTGATCACTGTAATAACTGTGTATATATAACTGATAAATAAACTGACATATATATATATATATATATATATATATATATATATATATATATATATATATATATATATATATATATATATATATATATATATATATATATATATATATATATATATATATCTTATGCAGCATAAATACTCACATTTTTTTAATTATTCAGGGTTTCGCTGCAATATTTATTAGCATAATTAGAAAAGTATCTCAAAACTGCGAAGAGATAATTTAGGTTTTTGACAGATACATTGAACATTCATTAAAGTCTAGAAGAAAAAAAAACGCACCTCTGACAATGAAATCAAATATAAAGTAGCTGATGACTCTATAATTTGTAATAATTCGCTAAATCAGTTATTTGGGCACATTGAAATAAAGCAAGCTCTTACCAAATACCTTGCTGAATATACAAAAAATAATATAGGTAGTGCAATTCGCTTCATTGTAACATATTCAAAAACAACAGAAGCAAATATGGAACATCTATCAGCAGAAATGATGAATCATGATTACGAAGAGGCTGATACTCTGTTAATTCTGCATGCCATTGACGTTGCAAAAGTAAACCTATAAAAAAATATATTGTGCATTTACATGATACTGACGTTTTTCTACTTTTAGTTTATTTTTATCAAGTTTTGCCTCGTGTCACAATTTTCTGAACTGGTAGAGGGGATAAGGAACGAGACATCTCGATTCAAAAATGTTACAAAGCAATTGGTTCTAAACAAGCACAAGCTATTTTAGGTATTTTTGCTTATATATTTTTTTTTTCAATGAAAGTAAGGGTCTTCGTGAAATTTTTAATTTCTTCAGGTTTTCAAGTTATTACTGGCTGTGATTAAATTGGACGCTTTTCTGGAATCACTAAAAAATCATGGTGGAAAGAATTTATAAAAGCTGACGATGGAACCCTAGCTGCTCTATCAAATCTTGGTCAATCAGAAGTTTTACCTGATTTGTTTACAATAAATAACATTGTTCTTTTTGTTGTTAGAGTTTACGATGATAAAAAACGGACAGAAGATGTTAATACTCTTTCAAAACTTTGCTGGTTTCTTTTCTCTAAATTTCAGTATGACGCTGCACAACAATGAATGTCCTTAAGTACCATATATTCCGTAGTCACTTTGTATGTTTAGTGCTTAAACGCTCTACCATGCCTGTACAGTATCTACCATCGCCTGTGAAGTATGGTTGGGAACTAAACAATGGATCTTTTAACCCCATAATGACTGATAACCTACCAGCCCTTATAGCACTTATCGTGTTGAGTGTCTGTCGTTGTAAAGGAGACTAATAAAAGGTGCAAATGTTTGAAAAAAAAACTTGTCTGTACTGATATGTCCAAGTGTAAAGGATGTAAAAATAATAATATAGACGACCAAAAGGAAAAAAATGACTATGAATGTAGAGATATATAAGACGCAATTTAATTTATTCGTATTATTAAATACCAGCTTGTAAGCACGATAATTTTAACATTTATTACCAAAATTTAGAAGTTTTTTGAGTTTAAGAATAAAATCTTAGAATATTTGAATCTTTTTATTCAATAAATGTCTTTAATTTCATTTATATTAAAAGATTAATTGACATAATACTGTCAATTAAATATTTTCCGGGGTTTTTTTTGTCTTCATTAAACGTTTTATATTGTTAATACTATTTTGGTTCACATATGATATTGTTTGTATGTCTAAACAATGCCAATATTAATATGTATACTAGCTCAATTATTTCAGTTTTACTTAATTTATCTTTTATTTAGTGTTGATTTTTGTAAATGATCCCCGGTTTAGTAACTTACAAGTAACGTCTTATATCTTATGAAGTAAATTTTCAACATATTTTTTTAATATGATTTTGAAAGCAAATTTAATGCTCTTTTTAACGGTATAAAATATTTTAAAAATGAAGATTAAATTTTTTTTTTTGCTTTGGGGCCTATTTCGTCATACCACGTGATACAAACCATAAATATTAAGTGACATCTTTTACTTTTTAAATCCTTTTCATACAAGGATCTCATATCAACAAAAAGTTTGTTTGTAACACGTATGTGCACACGAAGAGTTCTTTTAAGACATAGTAACCTACACTGTGTTTATATTCTTTTTACAGAACAAAATTATCAGTAAGACTTCAAAAGTTATAAAAGTTTTAGTAAGCCGTATGTTCATCTTGAAACTGCCGTGAAGACAATTAGCCGGATAACGGAATAAACTACAATACTATTAAGCACTATGATTACATCTGGGCCTCATTATATGGGCCACATATAACTTTCGTGTCAGATACGTTTACCTTTTTTGTCATAAAGACAACGGTCTATATGTCTATATATATTAAATAAATGGTACTTGGAAACTTAAATCTTTGTTTTAGTCACAAAAAAGCGCTGGTAAAGTAATTAAATTGAGTTTTTTTTTCTTGCAACAAGTAATATTTTTTATTTTTGTTTAACTTTTTAAGAGTAAATAATTTTTATTTTTTACTGAGCCGCATTTTTAAGAAATAATGAATAAAACAATTTAACATATTTTAACAGATTTAAACAAATGAAGAGAAAAGAAAGAAATTAATTTATGTTAAATTATAATAAAAAATGTAATATTAAATTTACTTATTAAAGGTTTTTTAAATTTTTTGCATATTTTTACATTTTTTACATTTCACATTTTTCACATTTTTTACATATTTACGTATTAAAGGAAAAAATTTGAAACAAAATAGACATTCCACAATATGTACATTTACAAAATAACACTTCTAGATTAGTGTTTCTTAATTAGTAGATTAAACTTGTTTTGCGGTAATTTGTTTTATTGCGGTAGTTTAAGAAAATTGATATCCGTAAATAAATAAAAAAAAATAAAGATAATTCTATGACGTCAAAATCACGACGAGCTAAACCGTTTTTATTTATTATTTTTATTTACTAAACCGTTTTTATTTAAAACAAGACCTGCGATTGCATTATTACTAACTACACGAGCGTCAAAATTTTAGGTGTTATTATAAAAACAGACATCACTAATTATTTTCAGTGATGTCTGTTTTCAAAAATATCAAATTCAATCTCATTTGTGTAAATAAATCAACAAAAAATGAATTGCTACTATCGCCAACTCGATGATTAAAAGTAAGCGTACAAACATAAAGAATATACTAGCATGTTAGAAAATAGTTTTAAGTTTAAAATGATAAAAATATATATATAAATAAATATAAAAAAATGCCATGATAATAATTATTGTAAAGGTAACTTTACAATAATTATTATCATGGCGTTTTTTTATATTTATTTATATATATATTTTTATCATTTTTAACTTAAAATTATCTTTAAGATATTTTAATTTTTAAGATTTTAAATCTTTAAGATATTTTATTTTTAACTCCTTGACTTTTTTTTTATCTTTTTATTTATATCTTTTTCTTATCTAGTCATATTTTTGTTGTTGTTACCTAGGTAACAATTTTTGTTGTTGCTACCTAGGTAACAACAACAAAAATATGACTAGATAAGAAAAAGATATAAATAAAAAGATAAAAAAAAGTCAAGGAGTTAAAAATTAAAATATCTTAAAGAACTTCAAAATTTGTTTAAAACAAATTATATATATATATATATATATATATATATATATATATATATATATATATATATATATATATATATATATATATATATATATATATATATATATATATATATATATATATATATATATATATATATATATATTAACAAGCAAATTTAAAGAATATAATTTGTTAGACTATTTTTAACAATTTTTTTATTTTTTGTTAATGCTGTGTATGTTGTATTGCAAACTAGTTTACCTTTAAAAGCGAATAATATACTTTTATAAGTCTCCATTAACTTACGAAAACCTAAAACGCTATAAAAGTTTTTATTTTTGTTTCAAGATTTCCGTAAAAACAGGGGTGGCTATGATGTTAATAACATTAATACAAGTATATTATTTATTAACACTACTATATTTGTACTTTTTTTTTTAACTAAGTAAACAAAATCATAGTTTTAAACATTTAAAGAAAAACACATTGTTATTATACGTCATCCAAATAATTTCCGGAGGTTAAAAATCAAGTAATGTTATACGGTTTATTGTATTTTAAAATAAAAATTTCGCTAACTCTGAGTTTGTTCGGCAAACTTAGAGTTAGCGAAATCGTGTATTAACGTTGAAATTTTCAAGGTTTTTTTTAACGTTGAACTTACGTTGAAATAACGTTGAAACTTAGATCGTTATTTTTCAACCATATATCAACCAACTTGCAACGTTGAAATAACGTTTTATGCTTGCTGGGTTAGTTTGTAAGCTTGTTACTTTTATCAGATTTGAATGTTAACCATTCATTTTTTTGTTTAATACTTTTAATTTGTTTGCTGATGTTAAGTTTAACGATTTTGTTGCGCTAGATACACCATCGAAAGGGTGCATCAGGCGCAACGAAATCGATAAACTTAACTTTGGTTCATTTTGTAAAAGCTGATGGTTTCTTTTCTTTTTTTACTTTTCTTAATTTAAAATCAATTAGCCTTTCTGCTGGCGTCGTTTCCAGGTTAAAGTAAATATTTGCATAGTTGTCGTCATTTAGTAATTTCATTGACGCGAGTAGAACTTTATCGCGTTCACAGTTTTCAGGAAGTACAACATTAATTAGAGGTAAATTATTTTATTCTTTTTTTTTAGTCAAATCAATTTAATCGCTTTTGCTAATATAATCAAATATTTCATTGACCATTAATTTATCATCATTAATTATATATGATTTATCAATTTTACTCGATTCAGGAATTCCAAAAATCATGATATTGTTTTCTTACTTTTTTTATTTTCTTGTTTTGATATTACTGAATTTGTGATTCAGTTTATAACAGGTGATTTTTCCGTGGATGTGGATCACGTGATGTGGTTTTCGTTGATAATTTCGACCAATAGTTAGCAGATTAGTTTAGTACATAGTTGTTAACAAGGCCAAAGGTATCAAAACCAAGGCTAAGGCCACGCGTTACATAGCTAAGGCCAAAACAATCAAGGCCAACATAAGGCAAGGCCAAGGTCAAGGCCAAGGCCAAGGACTAACAACTCTGGTTTAGTGTTGGTTGTTTAGCTTGAAGGAACTTTTTCTTCTAATTAATTTTTTTATAGTTTCTTTATGTTCTCATACTTTATCAGATAATAATGAACAGCTTTTTCTTGTTTCAACATATCGTTGATTTTCAAACTATCGTTAATAATGTTTAAATTGTGATTATATGTAGTTTTAGCACGTTACATAGATATCAGAGGTCCCAGCGTTTTTTTTTTTAACTTTTTTAATATATAAATTTTTTTTTTCTCAGTTAATTTATATATTAATATTTAATATGAATTAAAGTTAAATTTAAGCATAACAAATTTAATTCTTACGTAAATAAACACGTAATAAACACATCCTATTGAAAGCGGAAGTTGATTGGAATATTACAGTGTGTTTTATTGCACAAGAGCAGTGCGTTATACATTGTAATACAGTTTATCAATTTTTCCTTATAAAATTAACCCTAGTTGTAGTCATTTTGATTTACTACGTAAGTAGAGAAAATGTTTATTAAATTTTTGTTTGATTTTATACGAAACAAATTTTAACAATTACCACTACAAACTTATAGCAAATTTTTAAGTTTATTTTGTAAACTCGAAAGTTTTCAGCTTCCCAATCTTTTAGAAAATGAAATTTTAAAAATTCTGTCTAAATTGAATCGATGATCATCTCATTCATGATGGTTGTTAGCAAATATTTATATAATCTTTTTTTTGTTGTTAATATAATGCACATTGTCACATTTTGTAAAGTTAGTTTTAATTTCTTTTCTTATGAACTTTCTTTTCTGGCTTGAATTTATGTAAAATGTGAAAAATAAATCTATATTATAGAAAGAATTTTTTGAAATTAAAAATTATTCCCACAATTTTTTAAAACAATTTCGGTTTTTTTGGTAGATTAGTGAAACATCTCTTTTCAAAGTCATGTTTATTCATCGGGGTTTATCGCTGTACAAAACTTTAGTTGAAAACAGTTATGTATTTTTTTTATAGGTGGATCTAGGATTAAATTCTTCCTTGGAAAAAAATTTTGTGTAACTATTATCTACCGCCCAGACAGCTTTGCAACTCCTTTCCCTTTCATGCACAATACTCTCAGGGGCCAAAGAAACGCCCCTTACCAATATATCAATTTTGATTTTTTTTCCTTACCTGCCCGGATTTATCAAAAATATTTATCAAAAATTCTTACTTCACTTAATTTATTATGGCCCCCTCTTTGTTTACTTTGCACACGAGAACTTTATTATTGAGTCAAAATTTTTTTTTCTTATGCATGTTTGAAATCTTTACTTAACTTTGGTCATTATCCTTCCTGTAAAAAATATACATAAATTTAAATTTAATTGAAACTATACCTATATTTTATTCTTGAAATTCACAATGTACACTACTAAAAGTTAACAATTTTAATATCCAAAATTAATTTTAAAATGATTCTTATAATCTGAATAATACTCTCTGAACACAAATATTACAGTCAATTAGGGTCTCGGGAACAAATTTGAAAATTTTTATTCATTTTATTCATCAACTTAATTCAGAATATACGCTTATGCTCCACCTCCACAATATAAAAGCGTATCTGTCTGGAAGGTACTCGTCTAAAGCACATGAACCATAAAATTCTATTGAGGTAAGAGTCTGTAAAACATTAACTAAAAATACTTTTGAACTATAGATTAGAATGCTAAGCTATATCTAGTGAAAAATAAATGCTTGTCTCACATGTGTTTCATGTGGGATCCCATGAATCCCACACGGAGCCCATATGGAATCTATGTAGGAAAATTTATAATAAATTCAAATAATACAAACAAACCTTTTACAAACAAACCTTACAATCAAAAAAGTTTTTTTTAAAATTAAATAAGATAATTTGCAGGTAACATATGAATACCGGAAGCAATAAAAAAACCTAATTTTTAGACGGTGATTAAAACAGCTAAATTTTGGCACCAACCATCAACTGTATAATTAAAATAACATACGGTCAATTAATAAGAAGTAACAGTAAAAACTAACAGTTATTGTTATGCCAATAAGTGCTAGTTATTATAACTAGCACTTATTGGCATCAAGAACTTTGCGTTACAAGGCATCAAGAACTTTGCAATTCTAAATGCTTAATTCTTATTCAATTTATCGACTTGTTTATAAATTTTTTTCAAGTTGCACAAATAATTTCCAGACTTTTTATACCTAGATCCAGATCAGATTAGGTGGATTGACCACTTACTACTCTTAGCATTTTTTAACTTTCTTTAATTAGAGTCATTTAAATCCACATCTAGTGCCGAGATTAGATTAGGTGAAATTTATTTTGTCTAATGTATGATAAAACCATTTGCCTAATCATATTTCTCGCGCTTGTTTTATGTCATACTCCCGGGCTTATCGTAATTAAGTTACCTCGTCAGCAACTCCGTAACCGTGAATAATAAAAAGTGCCCGGAATTTTATTACATATTTAGAGTAAACTAAATATTTCATCTAAGACGGTAACCTAATAGGCTGTACCTTTGATCCGACCCTGTTTTTAGTCCAAGAAGTATCAAGATACTGGGTATCTACCGCAGTATATACGGTAGCTTGAGTAAATATATTAGGGGTGTTCAGAAAAAAAAATTTGGAATTTGAACAACCAAACCGTCTAGATTTGAAGCAAATATGTTTAAACTTAATAACAAAAAATTTCAAAAACCGATTACTTTAAGTTTCTTGAGGGCAAGGCTAGCATAAATATTTATAATCAATTTTTTTTTTAGGGTTTAGATAAAATATCTGTATTTTGGTTAAAAAAGTATGATTTTTGTCTTTCTCAAAAAACAGTATAATTTACATTTTAAATCGGCTAAAAAACGTTTATTACGTGTTGTGGCGTTGTTTTTATAACCTTTTCAACAATTAAATTCAAATTTTGTTATTTAGATTCATAATACAGTTTGCAAATGTATATATTCAAATTAAGAATAGAATTACTCATTTTATGTATGTTTAATACCATTACCAAACAAAAGTATATGTTCTTAAATTATAAGTACAATATTTGAAATTTTATAAGAAGCAATATGAAAGACAAGTTAAGATTTGAAGAACATTATTAGGACCGACAAAAAAAGATCTGACAAGGATAAGCTCGAAGACTTGATGTTTTTGGAAGATTAGGAAGGAGAAAGAAAGTTTATTCTTGGGACAGAAGATAAGAAATTTAGTAGAAAGATAAAATTTAAAAATTAAAAGTATTAAGTAATATTTAATGTTATTTTATGCTTGTAGACAGCAGAGAGTAACAGAAAGAAAAATAGAATGTGCGATCAACAAAATCTAATTATGAAAACTCAATTCTGGTTTGAGTTCTTATTCATCTTATGATTCTAATTTTGAACTTTGTAACTATTATTAAAAAGAATCACCTCAATCTAACTGTACAGTAGCTGCAGAATTTCCAATAGATGTGCATGCCGGGAACGTTGCCTTAATGGCTACTTTAAGTGATGTTTCGCCAAATGTTTTGACGAAACATCATCAAACAAAATGCAAAAAGTGACAAGTTCCAATTTTAACTGAAGCTGGTGTTTAACTTACAGATATACATTGCAGTAAATCTACAGCCTTTAGAAAAATGAAATTAGCAAATGAAAATATGTCAACCTTAGCAAAAGAGGATATAAAAAATGCAACAGAAGCTTCTCCTTATCCATGTGTTATACAGTTTGATGGAAAACTCTTTATGAAATTAAAGTTCTTGTGAGCATTGAAGGTGAGACGCATCTACTAGGTGTTCCTCCTTTAACTTCCTCTTCTGTTGAGGATCAATATACAAATATTATGAACCTACTAAAGGAAATATAAACTTGAATCAAAAGTAGGAGGTCTTTGTTTTGGTACGACTGCAAGTAATACCGGGATCAAACATGGTTCAATCATAAAGATATCCAACAATTTAAATAAATATCTTTTAAAATTAGCATGGAGGCATCACATAACAGAATTAAGAATGGTGCATTTCTGAAAACATACAACAAACGAGTTGACTATAGGACCAGAAAACTTATTGTTTCAAAAAATTAAGAGCCTATTTTAGTTTTTTAATTAACATCCTAATTTTAGTTATGCGCCAAGTGATTTGTACAAGTTTAACTGGAAGGAATTGAGTGCTAGTATAAATGAAAAGGCTGCTGAACCCTTCGGGCATTTGTTTTGCTAAAGTTACGTTTTAAATGTATTTTAAATGTCTTTTAAACGTCTTTTAAATGTTCTTTACGTAAGAATCTTTAGAAGACGTTTAAAAGACATTTAAAATACATTTAGAACGTAACTTTTAAAAAAAAATGTCCGCTGGGAAGATTCTATGAACTTTTGCAAAGCATATATCGAAAGAAAGGGGATAGCAGGAGAAGATAAACGTAAAGACAGAAGAGAGCTGGCTGATTTAGTTGTGACTTATCTATCCACTAGACGATTGATCTTACAAATCCTACAAGAATCCTATAGGATGAGATGCACAAGTCCCTGCAGGACCTACAAGAATCGTTTGAAGGATCTTGTAGGATTTGAAGGAATTCTTATACGATAATATAAGATCTACAAAAATATTTTAAAAGATCTTGCAGGATTAACAGGATTCTTATAGGATGCTGAAGGAAAATTTTAGATTCGTATATATACGGCCGTAGCCCTCCCCCTTATTCCAGCACTGGTTCCTATAGGAACCAGTGATAGATTAAAGAGGAGGGGGCTAGGGCCCTAAAATTTCGGGATTCCGAAATTATTGAGCGGACCCTTTTCTTTTTCAACTGTTTTAGTCATCTTTATGCTGTGGCACGTTATAAAAAAAACTCCAATCCCTGAAAAGTCTTAATACGCCAATGATAGGAACCATAACGTTTATTATTTTGTAATTAATATCATAAATCTAATAACCAAACTAAGAACATACGAAGTTAGGTTTTTATTTTGATTAGAAGGAAAGTATGTCTATTCTTCTTTTTAATTACTGATAATAGGTAAGTTAAAGTTTGAAATAACATTTTCTTATTTAAAAAAAAATCATTCTGTATAAAAGAAATTTTTCACATATTATCATTATTACAGAATCACAATTGCATTGCTGAGTACTTTCGTTTTTTCTTCCTATCTAGGCCGCTCTGATTAAGACTTCGTCTGACGCACGCCCACGAGTAATTGGCAAAAACTGTTGCAAGTTGCTCTTTGAGATTTCGTATTATTGCATTAGGTACTGTGGCTCTATAATAAGAAATAAAGATATATAAAAAAAAATTATAGAAATCAGGCATTTAATCATTAATTAAAAATTTAAAACCCGTCCCGCCCCTTAACCCATCGCAGACACAAGGGAGGGAGGGGGGATTATTACCCCCTGACAAAATTTCTAAATTATTTAAAGAGTATGACTAAGTAAAAAGTAAAAACACTTGAAATTTTAGCTAATTGCTCCAAATATTTAGACGAATTTAAGAAGAAAAAAAAATCATTTGAAATGCCTAATTTGAGCATATTAGTCAAACCTATGGATCGATTCGGTCAAACGAATGACTGGTCAAAAACTTAAATTTTGAATTCTGGCTTTTCTTTGTAATCCTGAAGTTTCATATTTTCCAATAAGCTTTTTTTTATACTTACATATTTATAATTATTTCAATAAACGAAGTATGAGAAGTTGTTAGTCCAAGATCCTACTTTTTTGGATCTTGATCATGATCCAACAAGTTAAACTAATTGATCCCAAATTTTCAAAATAGGTTAAGAAAAATAGAAAATTTAATATAAACCCAAGCACTGAAAGTATGATTTTCTAAATAACCCCCTCCCACCCTGTACCAACAACTTATAAAAAATAGGTAAGCCTTAAAGCTGCTGCCCAATAACATTACCTACATAAAAATGCCCTAATTAAAAAACCTACCTATCAGCCTCTCCATGAGTTGTATTCAGGCTTTCTCTAAAACATTTTAAACTTAAAAGTACCGTGTTAAAAATACAACAAACTTTCATACTTTAAGAAATATATATATATATATATATAATATATATATATATATATATATATTATATATATATATATATATATATATATATATATATATATATATATATATATATATATATATATATATATATAATATGTAAAATAAATATATAAAAATTTTTATTATTAATTTTTATTAATTAATTAGAGTAAAGTTGAAATACAATAATAATTATTAATACAACAAAATTTATGCATATTTATGTTACCAAGTTTATAAAATTTTCATAAAATCCATAATATAAAATAATCATGATATAGCAATTATTTATATATTTCTTTAACAAAAATTAAAAAGATATTAGATTCATTATAATGAACATGCTGTTTGAGAATCTAATATCTTAATTTTGTATCTAATATCTTAATTTTTGTGATTTGTGACGTGATTTAAATGCGCTAGTGACGTGATTTGAATGCGCTATTGGAAGGCATTATGAATTGTGGGAAAATAAATAGCACTTGAGTGCTATTTATTTTCCCGCAATTCATAATGCCTAATGATTTAAATCACGTCACTCTACGACTCAATTTACTCAGAAAGTCACGCAATTCAATGTACACTCAGATTGCGAGAAAAATTCAACTAGATTTTTTTGGTAATAATTTAATTTTAACGTAAGGGACAGATTGTCCCGGGCGGCAGATTTTCAAGGGGCACCAAATAGAATGAAGGTACCTTGGAACAAAGGTCTTTTACCGATAATATAGGAGAATTTCGATAATTAAGAACGCCAATCATATTGCTGTCCCGGGCGGCGAAACAGTTCTTGGCGGCATTTTATATATATATATATATATATATATATATATATATATATATATATATATATATATATATATATATATATATATATATATATATATATATATATATATATATATATATATATATATATATTTATATATATATATATATATATATATATATATATATATATATATATATATATATATATATATATATATATATATATATATATATATATATATATATATATATATATATATATATACATAGTTATTTGCTATTATTAAATTTTTTTACAACACTTTTTTTTATATACATTCAATAAAAATAGTTTTTAATTATTTTTTAATTATAATATATTTTTATTTATTTCCATACTTATAATGTTGTGTAGCGCAGGTGGTAAGGCACTAATGGTCTAGTGATCCGGGTTTCGAAACCCACCACCGATAAGTTTTTCATTTTTCAAAATAATTTAAAAAATTGAAAATCTTACGAATCCTTTAAGATACCCTACAGGATAATCACAGGATTTCATATGATCTTATAGGATTTGCAAGACAAATAAAATCTTATGAATCCTTTAAGATACCCTATGGGTAATCACAGGATTTCTTATGGTCCTATAGGATTTGAAAGACAAATAAAATCTTACAAATCCTGTAAGATATCCTGTAGGATAGTATAAGATTATATGCGATCCTATAAGATTCATAAGTTGTCTGTAAGATAGTCGACTAGTGTCCCCTTCTGTTTATATAATCAGGAAAACTGGAGCTATCCATCATGCCCGTTTTCTTGGTAAAACAATTTACTATCTGAAAATGCAGCTTTTGTTTTCTCAACTTGACTTTGTTCAAAATAAAAATGATCTTAAAAAAGAAATCAAGTTTATTGCGGAGTTTGTGGTCTGTTTTTATGCCAAGTGGTATTTAGAATCGAGTAATGTGTCAAAGGCGCCCAACTTAGATATTAAAGCTATCGATCAGATGCATCAATTTAGAAACATTTGTTAGAATCCAAAAGCAGTTGATGCTGTGCCTGATTCGCTTTACAAGCACACTTGGTACTTAGACTCAACTATGATTCCACTATTTTTCTTTGCATGAAAAACAAAAAATTGCAGCTACAATTCTTTAATTTAAAATACCTAAGGTTGAAGACTTTAAAAATGAAAAAAAAAAAAAAAAAGAAAGACATCAGAAAAAAGATAGTAAAAAATTCTAGTACTGAGCAAGATCCACCGAGCTTAGCCCCTTTGGTAGATGAGTTTTCTTACCTTATTTTTAGTTTTAGTGGTTTAACTGAAGAAAGAATAAAAGACTGGCGTTCACTTCCACCGCAATACTGGCATACACAGTCTTCGTTTAAAATTTTTGAAAATTATGCCTATAACCTTATTGTTATCAATGACCATTCGTAAAGAGCCGTCGGTATGATGCAGCAATATGTCCATCGTTACAGTAACGAAGAGGAAAAACAGAAGTAATTGATATCAGTTAACAGAGTTCGCTCTGCTTTTAGGATTTCTTGGAAAATCTCCACTAGTCTTACAAAAAAAAGACTATCTGATAGCCTTTCCTTCTTAGCAAATAAACAAAACACGAACAAAAAAAAAAAAGCTAAAATATAGAAGAAACTTACAAAAACTTTTTAAATATTTAAAATATTTTTTTTTGATTTGATAAATAATATTGAATCGTGATATGCAAAAACCACCAAAATTACAAAATCAACATGTTCGGTAAATTTGAAAAAAACTATTTTATTTCTTAATTGTTAATGTTTGATTTTTTTAGAATATCATTGATTCACATAAGGAACATTTTTCGGAATAAAATCTCCAAATTTTGCAAAAAAGTAAAAAAAATACGAAGTGTGGTTTTTGAAGACAAATAATAAATAGTCATAACTTAAGGAGTATTTTATTTTATTCTGATTAAAATATTAGAAATAATAAACGTACATAAAATGAGTAATTCTATTCTTATTTTGAATATATACATTTACAAACTGTATTATGAATCTAAATAACAAAATTTGAATTTAATTGTTGAAAAAAACCACACTTTTTTAACCAAAAATACAGATATTTATCTAAACCATGAAAAAAAAAATTTATTATAAATACTTATGCAAGCCTTGCCCTCAAGACACTTAAAGTAATACGTTTTTGGTCATTTTTGGATTCTTTTTTTCCAAACATGTGCTGTGAGGGCAAAGAAAGAGTGGTTTAATGGCGCTAAAATTTTTTGTGATTAAGTTTAAACATATTTGCTTTAAATTTAGACGGTTTGGTTGTTCAAATTTAAATTTTTTTTTTCTAAACACCCCTAAAATATAGGGTAGAATGCAAGAAGCAAACTTGAGTCAAGTTCGACTTGAACTTTATTTTGTAACCAATAACTGCAGAGTGTTTTTTGAGGGGAAAACCCATACTCTGTCGCTATTGGTTATAATGTCGCTATTGGTTATAAAGTTCAAGTCGAGCTTGACTCAGGTTCGCTTGTTGCATTCCACCCATAAACTTACGGTTTACGGGATCATCTGGAAATTGATCGGTTTTGTTTGTATTAATCTCCAAACAAGAATGCATAAATATTGTTAATTTTAAAAATGTGTGAAAGAGGCGTTACTAAAAGATTTTCTTTGAAGAGAAAATTTTAAGAGAGAAAATGTTAAGAGATAAAGAGAGATTTTTATGAGACAAAGAATAAAAAAAGATTACTTTTAAATAAAAATAGAAAGATCGTTACTATTTTTATTTTTGGTTGTTATCTTTTTCTTAAATTTATTAAGTTAAAGAAAGTTACAAACATTAAATTAAAAAGTTACATTCCTAATAGTGTGGCTGATATGGCAAAATCCGAAGCATCAGTCTCGATAGTAAAATGGGATATTCTCATCAATGGTTTGCATATGTGGTAATCATGATGATAGGTCTTAACAAAGTTAAGACCTATCATCATTACCACATATGCCTATCATCATTATATCAATATCATCATTATAAGGTTTAGAGTACTATTAATTTTGTATTTTAAAATAATGCTCACAATCACTTCAATCTGAGGTAAAAGATATGCATCTAACTGCATATGCTTTTTAATAGTTATATCTATTTATATTAATTTGTTTATGTTGTCAAAAATCTAGATGCACAATCAATTGGTTTGTATACCCCATCATAATTCTGGTAAACAACTACACTAAGTCTATTTAAAATTCTTCCATTTTATTTTATCTTATTGAATGCTTTAGTATGGTTTTCTGTCCATATCCATGCTGATTTTGAACTTAAAAGATCTCGCAAAGGTTTCACTAGTTTAGCAAGTAATGGATTAAGTTTTGGTAATTGTTGAGTCATACCCAAAACTACGCAAAGCTGTAATATTTGTTGGTCTTGGGAAATTTTGTATTGCTTTAACTTTTTTGTTCAGTTTCAATCCCTCTACTGAAATTTTATGTCCTAAAAATTCCATAGAACTTTAATTAAATACCCAATTTTATAAAATAGGGATAACTCCATGTTCTGCAAGTGATCCATCTTTTACTAAAGATTTCTTGAAGTTACGTTAACCCAAATAGACCACTTGTTGGGCAAAAATGACCAACAGGTGTAGTAAGTGAACACTTTCCTCAACCAAAAGGTGTAGTAAACACACTTTCCAAACCCAAACCCATGGGTAGTTGTCATTACTCTGAGTTAGCATCTAATTTAGTCATATATTTCCATCTATTTCCTAGTTGGGCCTAATTTCCATCTATTTCCTAGTTGGGCCTATGTATCACCTACACTTTTTAATTTATAAAATTTGTGTTATGTATCTTTATTTAGTTTTGTCTAATTGATACAAATTCGAACCTGACCTTTAGTTTTTTTCACAACTTCAATTGGATGACACCAGTCAGTCGGTTGATATACTATTTTGGCTACATTCATCTCTTTCATATGTTCAAGTTCTAACTTTAATAGTTTTAGAAGTGGGAATGCTACTTGCTATGTTGCTCCACTATGGTATGGTGTCACATTTTCAAGTACTTTAATATGTACAGGGTCATCTTTAATTGTTCCTAACCCATTAAATACTGAAGGAAACTGTTCTACCACCTTATTTTTTGTAACTTTAATCGTACCATACATAAATCTTTCAGAAATGTCTATTTTAACTTGGTTAAACTTTTGAAGGCAGGTCTACCTAATAAGGCTGTTTTGACATTATTACAAATATATATGGTAATAAACTTGCTGTTCTGACTGATTGTAAATGATTTTTAGAAATACCCAAGCAATGTAAATGCCAATAGCAATTTAGTGGATTTTGATCAGGGCCTAATAATTGTTTGTTACTAGTATGTAATTGATTAATTTTCAGTTCCTATGATTGTATTTTCAGCACCAGTGTCTATTTTGAGTTTTGTTATACTATATTTTACTTTTAATTGTATTTGCTAAGGTCCTTCTGTCACAGAACTAATCTAATCAAATTGCACAAAATCAGATTTCACACTTCAATATAATGCGCCTAAATGCTGCTCTGAGGCTGACAAATTTTATATTTAGTTATGGTGAACAGTATCTCTATCAGAAATTTTGTTTTTAAGCAAACTGAACTACTTAAAAATTCATAATATTAAAGTCTCTTTAATTTAAAGTCTCTTTTATTTCCAGCGTTTTGTGTCAGTGAATTAAATTTTGTTTTTTGGTACGATTGTTGTCTACACTTTTACTTTTATTATTTTGTAATTTAGATACACCATCTTGTACTTTTTCAGAAAAATGACAAATTTCCACCCCTCTATCCAGTATCTTTTCAGAAAGTAATTTTTCTCATACTTTGTCACATCGTAATCCAGATAAAATTTGATATGATATTGGTTTCTTTTCTAAATCCAACAACAAAACATAATCATGCCATATCTCAATCCAAGAGTGAAACACAATAAATCTATCTACAACTAAATCTGATATTAGAGGAAACCACCTCTTCCACTTTGTGCCATTTTTGATAAATAGATTTCCAACAATAAACAAGATAATCATTAAATTCTATAAAACTTTATTTTTGCACCAGTGCCATCTTGTGCTCATAATATATTTTCTAAAAGTCCAACACTGATCTACAAGATTGAGCCATTAAATATGTATATAAATGTCACACCTATTTTTAGTTTGTTGTTTTTCTCTAAGGCATAAACTGCTCAGTGCAGCTCTATTAGAATACACTGTATTCAACAAAATCTTTACTTTTTACCATTTCTGAACAAAGCAACTTTGTCAAACTTAATGCAGCAAACGAATTGGTAGAAAAAATAATACATATATTGTATACCTTTAATTTATATATAACTAAAAATAATTTATAGCATAATTAACTTAAAAAATTTTTTTAAACGCTTTGGTAGTTGTTGCAGTAACTGCTATTAATCAACGGTTTGTATATTAGTACCCACATAAATAATAATTAGAATAACCTTTTGAAATGTGTTGATTAGTTCAAATTGGTATAAAAAGTTTAAAAGTTTTTTTTGTGATGTAAAATTAAAATTAAAAAATAAAAATCTGTCAAATCATTGTTTTGAGTTAATAATTAATGTTCAACACTTTATAACTTCTTATTGTAAAATTTTAAACTTCTATAAAATATAAAAAAAACAAGTACAGGCTTATAATATTTTTTTTATTATTAGGTTTCTATTAAGTTTTTATTAAATTTTTTCCAGACCATCTGCAGTATGTTAAGACTCTTGCCCTGTAAATTTTGAATAAATTAAAAGTTTGAATGTAAAATCTTTTTTTCTTAATGTCTCTTTAATGTGTGTTAAACACGCAGACTTAACTAACTACCTAAGCACATTAATAACTTAAGTATCTTTATTGTGACAATGTTTTGATGTTTATTAAAATTTTAAGCTTTTTTAAAAACTCTCTTCCTTTTGTTTGTTTTATTATATACTCTCTTTATATCAATCAAACTTTAAAAATGTTTTATTTTGTATTTTAGAAATTTGGAAAGCAGAAAAAAAAAAAAAAAAATTAATGTGCAAGCAACAGAATTTAAACCCTCGTTTTGTTTGTACATTTCGGAACAACCTTTGTTGAACTTTGGAAGCGCAGCAAGCTAACCACTTTGGTCACCAAGACACACTAATCTTCCAATTTTCAAAACTATTTAATAGTAAAAAGATGGAATAACTTTATAAAGCAGCAAATAAATGCTATAAATCAAAATTAAGGAGATTTTGCTGCAATGCAAAAACTTTATAGAAGTAAAAATTTTGAAAAAATTTTGAAATTTTTTTTTTTTTTTAAAACTTGATGTTTTAACATTATATAATTTAAAATTTACATAAGTTAGATATTTGCAGTTACAAAAAGTGCCCCATCTCGTCATTAACTCGGGTGTAATGGCTGCTGTGAGTTCTGTGCAAACACATACGAATGAGTAATGACAGGAACAGCAGCATTGAATTTGGTATTAAAATATTATAACTGTCTCCTTTGACAATTTCTCTTTCTTTTTCCATCAATGCTTTTCTGTGTCTTGCTCTTTCGATCCTGTAGCATCTGATTTAGACAAAAAAATGTTATTAAATATAACAGTTTGTGATTGACGTTTAGTTATGGTTAAAAAAAACTTAAATAAAAGTATTTTAAATAAAAACCCTGCGTAAGTCTAATGAACAAAAATATTGCAGTTCGAACTAATAACAATCTAAAAAAAATTGCCTTCTAGTTAAAAGTTTTTTTAAAAATATTAATATAATTAAATTGATTTTTAACTCGGTTTTTATAATAAAATCTTTATTTTAGATCTACATCTTTTGTATAACAATCAAATCAGTTTTTCTACAATAAATTAGTTCATGACAAGTATCACATAAAAATCACATAAATTTATTCTTACAGTAAAACTATCTGCTAAGTTGGATTTCAGATTAAATTCAGATTAAAAATCAGTAACCAATTAAAATAATTAAAGCAACTTAAACACCATGGTATCAGAAAACTAAACAGTGATTGATTTTTTTTTTAAAAAGTATTTTCAAAGTTATCTTTACTTTGTTAAAGTCAAATAAAAAAATCTTTATTTTAAAAAAAGGTAGGACATTTTCCTTGCTTTTTTTTTTTTTTTAAAAAAAAAAATAATTTTAACACAAGTGTATCAGGACTACACAAATGCTGAAGTTTTGAGAATTCCAGTTAGTCTGGAAAATAATGAAAAATTGATTGCAAGATTCTGCTTTAAAAAAGTGGGGGACATGACCTAAACTTCCCCTGGTGTCTTGGGCCTTTAAAACAACTTTAACATGCAACTGTTAGTATATTTTATTTGAGAAAATTATTCATATAAATTAACCCTGATGGTGGCGTAATTAAACTTAATAATTTATTTATTTGTTAAAATGGTTTAGATTCAAAATCAAAAAAAAATTTCAAAATTTTTTTATTTACTTGAAATTGATTAATAATTTAGTAATAAACAAATTTTTTTTTTTGATTTTTATCTAATAATAAAAATTTTTTAAAATAGTGTTATTAAAACAGTTTAAAACAAACAAACTGTTTATAACAGCATATGATTTTTATAATAATGTTGAAATTGTAAATATTTCTTAGTTTGCTCACTGAACAAGAATTTTACATCTTTTATATTTCATCTTGTAATTTATATTTGTAGCTGTGACTTTTTATCAATAATTGATTTTAATAATAAAGTGACAAAATTTATATATAGTATCAAAAAACAGCTGTTCAAATCTAACTTCTATAGTTGTTAGGATTTTTTTCTCAAGAAGACAGCTCCAGTTATTATTAAATTATTATTATTATTATTAATCAAGCTTTTGATCTGCTGATAAAAACCCCACAAGTTTGACATAATTTATCCCTTTAATGAATAATTTATCCCAATAAATTAATTTATATATATAAATAATATGTGTAATTATATAACTATGTGTTGTATATATTTTCTTTTAGATTCAAGTCAATCATGAAAATCACTTTAGTGATCAAAAGGATATTTTACAGCGAAGGATCGACACCATTGCCAATTAAAATTTGTTTTTTATTGTTTACAATTTGTGTAAGTAATTACAATTGTATTATTGTTTATAACTTTAGTAACAGTAGTTTCATATTTTTCTATTTTTTTTAAGTTGTTTTTTGTTTGTTGTAGTTTCTTACTGATTCATTAAAAAAATACATTAGAAAAAAAATAGAATTAAAGTAATAGGAATATTATAATAAAATAATGAAAGCATCTTTAATTAATAAATGTAATTAAAAAAGCAAAAATTTTCCATAGAGTTATGATTTGTATTTTCCTAAAGCAATTAAATTTTATTATTATAATGGTTCATTATTTTAAATGTACTAAAACTAAGTATTTTTATCATATTTTGTAAATAATTAAACTTGAAGTAGTTTAAATTTATTAAAACATAACTATTTGATAATGATGATAAAGTTTATAGTAGTTTAAATTTATTAAAACATAATTATTTGATAAAGATTATAGAGTTTATTTGTTTAACTCAATATTTAAACCTTAATATTTTGATTTTTCTAACAACTTTTATTACAGGTTCTAATTTACAATTTGCCGACAAAACAGTCAATCATGTTTTTAACATTAACTTTTTTTGTACATATTAAGTAAGGCAAATCAGACTTGTAAGGTCAATCAGACCATTATTAGCCATTTTTTTATGTCTATTACATGATTTATAACTTATAAAGATAACACTATATATATATATATATATATATATATATATATATATATATATATATATATATATATATATATATATATATATATATATATATATATATATATATATATATATATATAGTGTTTTATATATATATATATATATATATAAGTGATTTATAACTCATAAAGATAACACTATATATATATATATATATATATATATATATATATATATATATATATATATATATATATATATATATATATATATATATATATATATATATATATATAACCTTTCATCTAAAGTAGCTCTTTTTGCTGATGACTCAACTTTATACTCCTGTCTTGACAAGGAGCTGATCTTGAATCCGATCTCACTTCAGTAATAGATTGGGGTTCACAGTGGCTTGTCATTTTCAACTCTAACAAAACCCAGTTGTTTACTGCAAACAACTACCGTAATATGGTCAACATTCCTATATTAATGAATGGCAATCCTCTTACTGAGTCCTCCTCTTTACGTCTTCTTGGATTATCGCTTACTTTTGACCTTTCATGGAAACCATATATACAATCGATTGCTAAATTAGCTTCTGCTAAGGTTGCTTCTCTTTATCGTGCTCGCCATTTCCTTACTTCTGATTCCATTCTCTACCTCTATAAATCTCTTATTCGTCCCTGTATGGAATACTGTTGTCATATTAGGCTGGTTCTTCTAACGATTCACTTTCTCTTCTTGACAAGGTCCAAAAACGCATTGTAAATGTTGTTGGACCTGGACTATCTGCTAAGCTTGAACCTCTTTCCCATCTTCGTAAAGTTGCATCTCTTTCTCTTTTCTACAAATACTATCATGGTCACTGCTCAAAGGAGTTATCATCTCTAGTTCCATCAACTAAAATTCATTCTCGTTTTTCTCGTCATTCAGCTAAGTCTCATTCGTTTACTGTATCTGTCCCTGCATGCTCTAAAAACCTTTATTCATCTAGTTTTTTTCCCCGCACTTCAATCCTTTGGAAATCTCTCCCATCTTCATGTTTTCCTGACTCATACAACCTTCAACTTTTCAAGTCTTCTGTCAACCGTTTCCTTGCTCTATAACTCTGTTTTTTTTTTTCCTAGTAACTCCCAACTTAATAGTGGTTGCTTGCAGCCTTGTTGGGAGTGAATGCAAATAAAAAAATAAATAAAAATAATATATATATATATATATATATATATATATATATATATATATATATATATATATATATATATATATATATATATATATATATATATATATATATATATATATATATATATATATATGTATACAGGCTTAGCCAGAAAGGCATGTGATTTCAAGTCATTACATGACTACGCAAATATTGTTTTGTCTTGACAATTTAACCACGGTTTTTAACAAATGTACTGAAAAAATTGATTTTTAATTACTTTGAAAATAAATAACTTCAATGTGTTTATCTTTACTAACGTTTTTATATTAGCAAAATGCTTTTAAATAAAGGAGCTGATGATTTTAATTTAAGTATCATCGAAAGTTGTATGAATTTTTATTTATATTATTAAATTATAAAAATTAATTTAAAAAAGTGAAAATTATTAAAAAAAGATTAAATTTTATAAGCGACGTCTCGAAAAGTAGATATATTTTGTTGGGAAGAAAAAGAAAGACAAACTTTTTGAAAGTCATTTAAATTAAATAACTTTGATCTTTACTTATGTTTTTATATTATTGAAACACCTTTAAATAAAGTAACAAAAATAATAATAAGTAATAATTAGTGATGTACCGATTAATCGGCATCGGCATTGGCTCTATCGGACATTTTTTGCACAATCAGAATCGGTATTGGCATTGGCCACTTTTACCGATTTTCCAACCAATGGTATTTAATATTTTTATCCTGCATTATTATAACAATTAAATAATAAATAAACTAAACTTTATACATTACTTAGAATTTTTTGGATAAATTTTTATTTTGACTTTGTTTACAGGCAACAGCTTTAGAAGTAACCAATATAGGCATTGTTATCTATAATTCTTTTTTACTCCCATTAATGCTGCAAGCAACCAATATCAAGTTGGGAGTTGCTAGAAAAAAAAAGTAGAGTTATAGAGCAAGAAAATGGTTGACAGAAGACTTAAAAAGTTGAACGTTGTATGAGTCAGGAAAACATGAAGATGGGACAGAGTTCCTAAGGGTTGAAATGCTGGGAAATAAGCTAGACAAATAAATGTTTTTGGAGCATAAAGAGACAGATACAGTAAAATAATGAGACTTTGATAAATGACAAGTAAAGCAGGAATAAATTTTGTTGATGGAACTAGAAATAAAAGCTCCTTTGAGCAGCAACCATTATAGTATTTATAAAAAAGAGAAAGAGATGCAATTTCACGACGATGTAAAACAGGCTCAAGAAGTTACTGGAAATAAAGAAGAGTGTTGACCTTCGAGGATGACTTAAGGCGATTATTAAGGCGGTTAGAAAAAAAAAACAATTTGATAATCTCAAGAATTTCCCAGATACACCATATGAAACAAGCTTATGGAAAAGACCAACATGTCAAACTTTGTCGAAAGCCTCAGATATGTCTAGAACAATAGCCTCTAAGCCTCCATCTAATGCACGATAAAATCTTTCAGTCACAGCAGTTAGCAATTCAACCGTAGAGCAAGAGGATCGAAACACGTATTGGTTTTCTGACAGCAAGTTATTTGACTAAAATTGGAATGTGAAAAATATGTTTATCAAAGACTCAAAGACCTTGCTAATGACATAAAGAAGACTGATTGGACAATATTTGGAAGGTTCAGTATGTTTACCAGAGTTTTTAACAACAGATGCCATTCCAGCAAGCAGGAAAACAATAATCAGTCAAGTACTTAATAAATAGTTTAGATAAAATTGAGTCCTGAAGAACAATTTTGTACGACTGTGACAGGAACTTTGTCTGGACTACAAGCCATAGAAGAGTTTAATTGAGATATGGCTATGAGCAATGGAAGCTGAAGTAGTTTGAATGTCTAACAATGGGTTAACCTGTTTAATTAGAATGGAAGGAAGAGAAAGGCAGATTTGAGAGTCAGATTGGAAGAGAATTTCTTTGCAAATAGTTCTGCCTTAGTTCATGTATTTAAGCATAGCCAAATATCAAGTATATTTCTATATTTTTTATTTTTTTATTTCAATTCACCTCTATGAGACTACGAAGGCCACTTTAATTGAAGAGGCTTCTTTAGTTATGACTACAACCCACTCTCAATTTTATAACTTGGAAACACAAACCTTGATTAACAAAGATTAAAATAGTTGTTTGGCTTTGATTTGTTTCCAAGTATTTGTTTACCAGTATCGATTTAAAGTTGTATGGGTTTATATTTTCAAATTTTTAATAATTATTTAATTCATCGGTATCGGCATTGATATCGGCCTTTTCTCATCCATCGGTATTATATGTAAATTATGGGAATGAATGCAAGAAAAACGATTCAATATGTGCTAAATGTAGTGAAAAACATCGAACGAATCTATGCTCATCTTTGGATAAAAAATGTGTTAACTGTGTTTTAGAGGGACAAAATAATCACTTTCACTGTGCTTTGATTTGTTTCCAAGTATTTGTTTACCAGTATCGATTTAAAGTTGTATGGGTTTATATTTTCAAATTTTTAATAATTATTTAATTCATCGGTATCGGCATCGATATCGGCCTTTTCTCATCCATCGGTATTATATGTACATTATGGGAATGAATGCAAGAAAAACGATTCAATATGTGCTAAATGTAGTGAAAAACATCGAACGAATCTATGCTCATCTTTGGATAAAAAATGTGTTAACTGTGTTTTAGAGGGACAAAATAATCACTTTCACTGTGGATTTGATATTAAATGTCCTTCTCTTGAAAGAGAAAAGAATACTTTGAAAGAGAAACTCGATAGCAATCATTTAAACGCCAAGTCCAGAAGGATGATAGAACTTACATGAGTCATATATTATGCTCACTATGGAATGTTCGTTCTCTTATTAATAAACTTCCAGATGTAATGGAGCATATACTTTATAGGAATCCATTCATAGTTTTTATTACTGAAACATGGATGACATGGATGACTTCTGAAAACAATAATACAACAACAATGATAAAAAGTTATGGATATGTTTTGCGTCATAAAATAAGAAAAGAAAGAGATAAAGTATAAGGTGGCGGTGTAGGAATTATGCTAAAACAATCAATTATGCACAAACAACTACCGAATAAACAGTTTCAATCCTTTGAACATGTATGTGTTAAAATTATGGTAGCGAAACAATCACTAATTCTAATTTGCATATATAGACTAATATTTGTTTCTCACACAACATTCCAGGATGAATTCATGGTTTTACTTGAAACAATAGTATCTACAGATTGCACATACATTATAGCTGATGATGTAAATATACACTTAGGTACTAAAGGATTATATAGCAAAAGTTTTAAGGAATTACTAGATGCACTTAATCTTACACAAAATGTCAAAGAACCAACTCATAAAATGGGACACATATTAGATGTAGTGATTAATAAACCAGATGAAATATCAGTTGATATGCTACCTGTGACAGACTTAGATTTTAGTGACCATTTTCTCATTGATTTTAAATTAGAACAAAAAATAGAAAAAAACACATACCTCACTATCACATACAGGAATTTAAAAACAGTAGACGTGAAGTCTTTCAACAATGAAATATTAAGAAATAAATGGAAAATCACAATATATAATCAAGTAATGAAAGAAATTGTACAGAAACATGCTCCTTTGAAAACTAAAATAGTAAAAATAGTGAATACAACTCCTTGGTTTGATGGGGAATATATGCAACTAAGGCAAAAACAAAGAAAAGCAGAAAAATTATTTAAGAGAACCAAAATTGAAAGTGCCGAAAAAGAATATATACGTCTCAGAAAAAAAACAACAATTACTTGTAGCTAGAAAGTGCTACATTACTTCCAATAATAAAAAAGTTAGACTCTGCCACCACAGATACAGAAAACTTCAAAAATTATAGACCAGTTTTCAATTTAGTATTCATTAGCACGCTAATAGAAAGAGTAGTTTCCAATCGTCTAGATTCCCTCATGACAACAAACAATCTTCATATAGAATATCAATATGGATACAAAAACATCATTCCACTGAAACACTTTTGCTGAAGCTTACCAATGATATATTTGAACTCTTTGATAAGAATACACCTTCAGTACTTGTTACTTGATCTAAGTGCTGCTTTTGACACTATTGATCAACAAAAACTACTTTTTTTTTTTTTTTATTTGCATTCACTCCCAACAAGGCTGCAAGCAACCACTATCAAGTTGGGAGTTACTAGGAAAAAAAGAACAGAGTTATAGAGCAAGGAAACGGTTGACAGAAGACTTGAAAAGTTGAAGGTTGTATGAGTCAGGAAAACATGAAGATGGGAGAGAGTTCCAAAGGATTGAAGTGCGGGGAAAAAAACTAGATGAATAAAAGTTTTTAGAGCATGCAGGGACAGATACAGTAAACGAATGAGACTTAGCTGAATGACGAGTAAAACGAGAATGAATTTTAGTTGATGGAACTAGAGATGATAACTCCTTTGAGCAGTGACCATGATAGTATTTGTAGAAAAGAGAAAGAGATGCAACTTTACGAAGATGGGAAAGAGGTTCAAGCTTAGCAGATAGTCCAGGTCCAACAACATTTACAATGCGTTTTTGGACCTTGTCAAGAAGAGAAAGTGAGTCGTTAGAAGAACCAGCCCAAATATGACAACAGTATTCCATACAGGGACGAATAAGAGATTTATAGAGGTAGAGAATGGAATCAGAAGTAAGAAAATGGCGAGCATGATAAAGAGAAGCAACGTTAGCAGAAGCTTGGGCTATTAACTAGTGAAATAGGCATAATGGACTCAGCTCACAAGTGGTTTGAATCATTTTTAGTTAATTGTACACAAAATAGTAAAATTGGTAACTCATACTCTACAAACCAAAATGTCAAATATGGAGCATCGCAAGGTACAGTACTGGGTTTAAAACTATTTAATATCTATATGAGACCACTGTACAAATATCTGAACATAATCAATCTTAAAACTTTTGGATGATCATCAAACTCTCAAAGCATTTCTTCCTTCTTCGCAATATAATGCATTAGTTCTGGATATACCATTTAGATATGTCTTGGACACATATCTAAATGGATGAGCGAATCATTCTTATGCATTAACCAATCGAAAACAAAAATACTAATTATGGCACCACCTAACATTCAAAAAGATATTATTATTAAAGGTACTTTTGTTAACAAGGAATGCATTAGATTTGCTGACTCCACAAAAAGTTTGGGTGTGATACTTGACAATGAACTGTCTTTGAAAACACAGATAAATAAGATTGTGAAAAATTGTTACAATATAATCAGCAAAATATCCAAAATAAAACAATTCTTATCGCATAAAGATTTGTGCACCATAGTATGTTCATTAATTTTTTCACAGCTAGATTATTGCAACTCCCTCTACTTTGGAATTGAAAGGTCACTATTAAAAAAACTGCAGTCTGTTCAAAATTGTGCACCAAGACTAGTATTTAAAACCAGAATAGAAAATCAAAAATAACCAGGTATTTATCAATTTGCATTGGCTTAAAATTAGAGAAAGAATTTATTTCAAGGTTTTATTAATAATGCACAAGTCTATTATCCAGGAAGCACCAGCATCATTGTGTAATTTGATTCACTTCTCAACATCAGAGAGAACTCTGAAATTAAAAGAAATAAAATCCAACAATCGTTTTGGTGATTGGGCGGTATCCCACTATGGTCCTAGACATTGGAATATTCTTTCAAGTATCATATGAGGTGAACAAATCACATCTATTTATAAGAAAAAACTAAAATCATATTTAATGGTGAATAGCAAACTATTCCACCAGAAAACTCTAGAATATTAAAAATTATAAAGTAATATAATAATTTATTGCACAGCTGAGCAAGTGTTTTGCAAGCTTACCCTTTATTTGGGCAAAATACAGTAGCTGTGGGTAAACCCATGTATTTATTTATTTATATATATATATATATATATATTTATATGTATATATATATACATATTTATATATGTATATGTATATATATATATGTATATATATATGTATTTTATATATATATGTATGTATATATATATATGTATATGTATGTATGTATGTATGTATGTATGTATATATATATATATATATATATATATATATATATATATATATATATATATATATATATATATATATATATATATATATATATATATATATATATATATATATATATATATATATATATATATATATATATATATAGAGCAATAATAAGTTAATAAAAACACTTATCCAATTTTTAGTTTTCTTATACATGTTTCTATATAATATTTCTATATAATATACACAATCCATATGTAAGGACTCAATTTCCACAATTTACTCTTTTAATGTAAAAATACACTTTAAAAGAACCCTTTAATTTTAGAAGAAAAAAAGATTAACGATGGTATATTTATAGCGTTTAAAGATAGTTTTTAGTTTAATTATATTTGTTGGATCTTTTATCCTTAACATTTTTCCTTGAATAAGATTCATACCTTTATAGGTAAATATATAAGAATAAAACAAGAATAATGAAAGAAAAGATTGCTGCTATATTATATATATATATATATATATATATATATATATATGCTTGCTATATATATATATATATATATATATATATGCTTGCTATATATATATATATATATATATATATATATATATATATATATATATATATATATATATATATATATATATGTATACTCATAAATATGTCTCATACCAACTTACCATCTATATTTTTATTGAAAGATTCTTTTTAATCATAGCAATTTGAAATTAGAGTTTTATGTTTTACAGTAGTTTCTATATTTCTGTAGTTTCTATACTTTCCTTTTTTTAGCTTTTCAATGCTATTTCTATGACATCAGTTTTCTCATACCTTCCTCACCTTGTTAAGGTTTGTTATTTTGTTTTGTTTTATGTTTTTAGTTTTTGTTTAGTTAAAGTTCATTCTGCATTTCTGTTAAATAAAGTTTACTCTGTTTTAATTATTTTTTTACTGAATTCTAATGTGTAAAATTATGTCAAATTTATGTTATTGATGGTGAAAAGTTTTTCACCTTGAACAATATTTTTGATCTTCTAGAAGGGTCTCATTTTTGAATATTTTTAAAGTTTTCTATGGTCTATATAAAGACATGGTATGTGAGTTAAACACATCATTTAGAGCAAATCAAGTATTAAATTGATTGCTCAGAAACCTAGTGAAGCAAAAAACGCAATCATTATACATTAAGAAAATATACAGACAAATGGCTTTTTGGTCACCCAATTAAGCGATGTTTTGAAAACACTCTTCCTTCTTATTAAAATTACTCATTGACAAGATTGTTTGCCTGGAATTTGAAATATTCCTATCTCAAATTTTTCTTGTCAATTTGTGGATAAAGCCAAAGCCATCTTTGATAAGAGTTCATTGATGACATGATGCATATGAGTTGCAAAAAAACTCTTTGTTTTTTAAAAACTTAAATTAGCTATAAGTTAGTTATAAATCTATTTATATTTATATTGGAATGTTTATTTGTCATGTTGTAATTCCTAATGACTGTGTTACACTTATTATATATAGAAACAATAGTATTTTTAATTGTAATAATAATAGTAATGATAAAAACAGCAGTACTGAAAGTAATAAATATAAATGACAAAAACAATGAAGTTTCTATAGAAATAGTAAGAAAAAAAAAACAAAAAAAAAAAACTAAAGAAAGTAAACAATAATAGAAAATTATAATTTTTTTTTTTAATTGGTTTAAATTTATTTGGTTTTAAATAAAGAAATGAAGATAAATTTTGCTGAAGTTTAAACTTTTCAAACTCATTCATAATTCACACAAGACTTTGATTCCATTCACTGATGCACTAATGTGTAGTTAAATACTTACCATACCTCAAATTTTTATAGGGAGGTACATTTAGCTTTCCATTATTGATTTTTCTAGTTAAATGTGAATGTATAAATTGAGTTTTAGTGAAGAAGGTTGTAATAGAGGAAAGTAAATGTTTATTAAGAAAGTCAAAAACAAAAAGAAGAAATTTAACTTGTGCTGGCAAGGAAGGAATTTTAATTTTTTTAAAGAATTTTGAAGTTTCTGTATTATGGAGTTGAAAATTATTTATTCGGATTGATTGAGGCTGAGCTGATAACAACTTAAAAATATAACAGTTGCCAATTTGTCCTCAAACCTGACAACAGTAGTTGAGATAAGATTTAAAAATTGCAAAATACAGATTCTTAAAGGTAGTTTTATCAACATAATGGCAAATTATTGAAAGCTTGTTAGAGCAAATTATTTAGCTTGTTGAAGCATGCCATTAGCTTGATTAAGTTTTTTACGGAGTACATCTATATGAAAGTTCCATGAGAGGTTCGAATCTATAAAAATACCAAGATATTTAACAACATGTGTTGGATATAAATGTCTATTATTAATTTTAATTTTAGTTATATGATTGTTGTATAAAGTTTTTTGTCTTGGAGATGAAAAAATTATTAGTTAAGTTTTTTTCAAGTTCAGAGAAATTAAGTTTGCATTTAGGCAAATTAAAATGCTCTAAGAAATAAGCAATCTATTATGTTTGTTTATTTTTTTGAGCATTTGTATATTCTGTTGTAATTTAGTTTTACATTTTTTTAATGTTATATTTATAAAAAAAAATATGCATTGCGAGTAGACCCTAATTAAAAAAAACAATTCGGTACCTAATTTCTGAGAAAATTCAAATATTTTGAATTATTAATATTTTTTTTTAGTTTTTAATGGTTATCAATTTAATTATCAAAGGTGATAAGTTGTGTTGAATATATTAAAAAAAAAAAGTGCAAATATATTAGGAGTATGCATTGAAAATGAGCGTTTGTAAGGTATATATCTGATTCGGCTTTAATAAATATTACCTGAAAGCTAAATCTTTAAGATGGGTCAACAACCAAAACAACAACAAACAACAAGAAACAAAAGGTTACAAGATTGATTTTCTGCCCATGTAATCTAAAATTCAAGTTTTTATTTATTTTGGGTTTATTAGATTTGAATATAATCAGTTTAGTTTTGCTACAGTTGAGAGAAAGCCACTGTTAATTTTTTTTAAATAATATCATCAGTGAAATGGAAAGTGTTTGCAAACGGAGTTATTAAGGTCATTAAAGTAAAAAAATAAAAAAGTCCTAATACTGAGCTGGACTTTAAACCCACAATTTTTGTTCGACAACAAAACTGATTTATTTACCGTAAAAAAATATTGCAATATTGTTGGCATTCCTATATTGACAAATAACAACCCACTTACTCTCAGATAAAAACTAAAAGCACATTGTAAATGCAATTAGACCTGCTTTGTCTGCCACTCCATTTGTTGTAAGGTTGCATTCCTTTCTTTTTTCTACAAATACAATCATGGTCAATGCTCGAACAAGCTATCATCTCTATTATGATAAACTAAAACTCATTCTTGCATGCCTTTTTATTCAACAAGTTGCATTCTTTTACTATATCTGTCCCTTCATGCTATAAAAACTTTTATTAATCCAATTTTTTTTACTTGAACATCAAAAAAACCTTATAACTCTTACCCATCTTTATGTTTTCCTTTTTTGTACAACTTAAAACTTTTTAAGTCATCAGTTAACCGTTAACTAGTACTTGACTTATTCTCCATTTTAAAGTAATTCATAACATAATAGTTTAAAAATGTGTAAGTATATGCCAGTATTTAATAAAAAGTAAATGTAAGCATAAAATTATAATAAACTAAGTAATATAATTTTTTTTCTAGGGTTTACAAAAAGTCTCATTCTTAGCTGGAAATTCAATGACCCCTAACAACATCTTTAGGAAGATGTAACTACATCTGGTAATTTTTCTTCAAGTTTAATAACATCTAGAAAAATTTTCTCCAGATGTAATTACATCTGAAAAAAGATTATATGTACCTACATCTGGTTAAACAATGTATTTTATTTATTACTTTATTCCAGATGTATCTACATCTGAAAAAACCTATATATGAAACTACATCTGGTTAAAATAATGCTTTATAATTTAATAATTTTATAAAATCTTGTAAATATAATTTAATAATTTTATAAATCCTGTTATTCTTAACATAATTATTCTTAACATAATTAAAAAGATGTAACTACATCAGTAAAATCTCCAGATGTAGTTGCACAGATGTTGTTATACTTTGATAATTAAAAAAAACATAAATATATCTGCAGTTATCATATAATTTTTACACAGGTGTTATTAGCCATCAATGAAATTTCAAATGTTGTTGGACAGTTGTTATTATCCTCAGTGTATTTACAGATGATTTTGGACAGATGTTATTATACCTTAGTGTATTTACAGATGTTGTTGGACAGATGTTATTATACCTCAGTGTATTAACAGATGTTATTAGACATAGAAAAAACTGATGTTGTTATTAGACATAAAAAAAATTGATGTTGACCGGTTTATTTTAAACACCTTAAAATGTTTACTTAACAGTTGGTTATTGAAATGAACTTGAAGTGGAAATTTTTTATAATAGGTATTAAGCAAAATTTTTATTTTAGGACTTTGGTTCCACTGAAGTTGATGCAGGTAAGATTTAATATCAATGTATTGGAAAAATCTTTTTCTTTATTATTTATATTAGCATCATGCAAAGTATTTATAGGTAGCAAGAAAGGAGGGGGGGGGAGAGTAATACTACAATTTTTTTTTCACTAAGTAATTTTTTTTTTAATTCTTTTTAAACTATGGCTGAAGATTTAGTTGATTTACGTTTGATATATTTATTGCACTATTTTTTTTTTTCTCAATGAGCTTTTTTTCAACCCAGTCATAAAGAGATTTCAAACATATACAACACGGAATAAAAACGTAATAGTAAAAGCGCCTTCAGATTAGCCCCTTCAGATTAGCACTAGATTTCATACTGGTTTAGGGAGCTGTGAGGGCTTCTGTACATACACTACATGATAAAAAAGAACATGTAATTAAATTCTGTACATACACTACCTATTAAGGGAGAACATGTGCGGGAGTTGCTGCTACATAAACTGAGGGTTTAATATAGGGCAGTGGTTAGTTTTTTTCATTATTCTTTGTTTTTTTCTTCTTTTTTCAAAAAATCTTAATGGATTTAAGTCTCCAAAAAAAACCAGTTACTGTTAGTAACTGATTTTTAAAAATAAGTTAGTAAATATAGTTATCAGTTAGCAAAAAAAAAATCAAAAAAAATCTATTGTTCTATAATAATAATAATAATCTGTATAATTTAATTGATGAAACAAATTAAATTTTATCCTTTTTTTAAAAAACCACAAAAGCGTATCTTTATAGACTGGAAAAGTCTATAAAGCTTTTCCAGTCTATAAAAGTAAACTTTCATTATTTAGAATTATTCATTGTAGGTTTTTTTTTTATAAAATAATTTCAATTCAATATTCTATGTTTTTTTAGAGTTATAATTTCACTTTGTAAATGACAACGATTTTTATTTTTTTTCTTTACAATTTGACAATGGCTGTTTTGATGTTTTAAAAATTTATATGCAACTAAAAAAATTGTTAAATTTTGAATAACTTTTAATCATTATTCTTTTTTAAAGTTTTTATTTTATGCAAAAGTTTTAAATAAAATAAAATCAAAAATTAATTATAACTATCATTGAAAAATAAACCCTTTATGTGTAAATTAAATGATATATTTAAATTTTTTTTAGGTATGTATTTTTTATGATAAATTTAAACGTTTGAAACAATTTTTCCTTGTCATTATAAAAAGCTTTAAAATTTTTTTTTAAGTTACTTTAATTTATAAGTTAACTTTAAATAAATTAAATTAAGTCTTCCCATGATTTAATTGCTTTATTTTTTTTTGTTTCTATTTTTACAAAGAATTGTTTAAAAATTTTTATTGCAATAATCTAGATCTTCCTGTATTTATGAATGGTAATGTACTTTATAAGTCATCTACCATTCGTATTCTAGCATTAACTCTTACTCCTGATCTCTCTTGGAAACCATATATCAAATGGATTGCTAAATTTGCATCTGCTTCAAAGTTGCATTTCTTTTTCTTTTTCGACACTCCCTTACTCAATATTCTATTCTTTATCTCTTTAAATCAGAAATCCATCCTTGCATATCTGGGGTGAATCATCCATGATATATCTGGGGTGTATTCCAATATAAAGATATTACCTAGATATCGAACTTTGCTGTTTTTAGTGAAGCCAATTTAATATTACGTAATGCGTTGATAGCCATTATTATATTGGGCAAAATACTTTCAGTTTTAAAGTCTAAATTGGATTGGAATTGAAGATGATTAGTTCAGAGATGATAAGTTTGGTGGCCTACAGGCTATATATACTTGTGTTGGTCAAAGCAGAAGTTGAAAAGCTAAAATAAACGGCTGTTTTTATAGGCACAAATTTAAAAAAAATATATCTTTTTAAAAACATATTTGCATTCAGGACTTTAAACAAAAACATGTATTATATTTTATTATTTTATGTAACTAAAACAAATATTTATAAATCCTTGAATTATACAGGGTTGCCACCAAATCAGGGAAATCAGGGAATTCAGGGAAAATCAGGAAAATTTAGATACAATCAGGGAAAATCAGGGGAAAATGATTGATTTAGGAAAAAATCAGGGAAAATCAGGGAACTTTTTAATTTTTCTTTAATGTTTTGATATTTTTTCTAATAAAAATCTTACTTTTCAAGGGTACCAGGGTTAATGTTTAACATTTTACCAATTTAAGGGTACCAGGGTTAATGTTTAACATTTAACAAGAAACTTAATCATATTGTGTTTACATTAATTCAATTTTTGCAACTCAATCCTTTATTTGAAAAATGGCTGGTAATAAGCAGTGTAAATAAGTCTGCCAAGTGCAAAATATGAAAAGTTGAATTTAATTTGTCAAATATGCAGATGAGTTATGATAAGTTACATGGATGGCAAAAAACATGCACAAAAGTCAAAGCCAGTATCTCGCCTGCACAGTCTACACCTATAAAGCAAGCACTTCAAACAGTATATTAATGTGATAAAAGTTGTACAGAAATCTACTCTGTTTTAAATGCAATACAAAATAATTTTTCATTAAACTCATGTAATGAAAATGGCCTACTTTACCAGAAAATGTTCCCTGATAGCAATATTGGTAAATCTTATGAAATGAGTGAAACAAAACTTGGTTATATAATTAATTTTGATAATGGGCCTTAATTTTACAGACTTTTAACTAAAAATATACAAAAATCTCCTAATTATACTCTTTCACTTAATAAAAGTCTGGACGATTTTTTTAAAAATGGCCAAAAAGATCTAAATATTTAGTTATGGAACAGCCATCTAAATCATGTTGAATCCAGATACTTTGACTCTAAATTTTTAGGTCACCCTACAGCAAAGAATTTACTTAAAAGTATGACTCAACTAAGTATAGAAGGTACAAATGTGAACTGTTCCCTTCTTAATCTTCTTGAAATACAGCATGATCAACAAGAGCTACCTAAACTTCTTAACGTTGGAAGTTGTAACCTTCATCTAATACATGGTTTCAAATCAGGTTTTCAATCTGCTGAATGGAATAAGAAGTTAATGAAAGCATCATACAACCTTTATTTATGATTCTTCGGCTAGAAGAGCTGATTTTGTAACTGTTACTGAATGTGAGTGTTTTCCTTATGCATTTTGCTCAAAACATTGGGTGGTAGATCAAAAAGTTGCAGATAGACTTTGTTTATTTTGGGAGAATGTTAAAAAAACTAAGTATTGGGAGACTTTTCTTAAAAGTAAGCAACCAAAATGAAAGAGCTATGACAAGTGTTCGGGACAGAGTTGTTAACAAGGCCAAAAGTATCAAGACCAAGGCCAAGGCCACACGTTACAAGTCCAAGATCAAGGTCAAAGGTTACAAGGCCAAGGACAAACCGAAGGCCATGAGTTTAAGGCCAAGGTCAAAATTAAGAGTTTCAAGGCCAACGTCTACGCAAACTTTTTCAAGATTAAATACTTTAACTTTTGCCTTGCGTTAAGGCTAATTATTAACACAACTGTAAGTAGCAAGTGGTGTGACAATAAAACCACATTTTTTAAAAATAGACCAAGGGTATGGGCAGAATTAAACAAAATCAATAAGAAAATTCGTTTTTTTTTTATAGGCCAAGACCAAAATTTTCAATTTTAAGACCAAGTTGAAAGCTAACAGTTTCAAAGCCAAGATTAAGGCCAAGGCCTCAATTTTTGTTCTTAAGGCAAGGTCAAGGCCAAGGACTAGCAACTCTGATTCGGGGGAACAAAAGATGAGTTAACTTTGACTAAATTGTAGTTTTTTGGTTACATTGCAAGTTTTTTGCAAAAAATCTTACTGAGATATCAAACCAATGCCCCAATGATTCCTTTTCTTTTTGAAGATTTGTTCTCAACTGTTAAATGTTTAATGGGTTTAATTATAAAACAAGATATCTTTAGCAGCATCGTTAATGGCAGGCAACTTCAAAAATATGATTTTACAAAAAAGGAAAACTTTCTGCTATTAAAATTAATGACAATTGGATTTGCTGCAGAACATGACATAATCGAATTGAGGATAAAAGATGCATTATCATTATTTAAAAGATTACGTTTCATTATCATTGGAATTCTGAAAAAAATATTTGAAAGAAGTTTGAATCGAATTTTTTTTCTGAAAGCAACTGGTTGCATCAGTCCAGTGTCAAATTTTTCTCAACAAAAAGCTGATCTTCATCAGATGAAATCTGTACTACATCTAGTTCTTTCTTGCTCACATATTACTTCAAATGAATGTGATCAAGCTTTCATAAAATTTTTAAAGTTGTTAGAGGAAAGTTCATCTATTCTTTTACTTGTATTCAAATATTTTTACACTGGAAATTGTTTAAACAAGTTTCATTTTGAAACCATTAAAGTAAATGTAGATTATAAGATTTTGTCAAAAGTTTTGATATTTGTTTTGGGCAAGCATCAATTGAGAGAGGTTTCAGTATTACCAGTAATATGCTCAGTGAAAAAATGAAAGGAATGTCACTTATATCTCATCGCACTATCAAGGATTTTATGGAGTCAAACAAATTGAAGGCTAACAAAATAGAATTAAACAATGAAATAATAAATGCTGTTTGTAGTGCATCATTACAATATAAAAACTATTAGGAGGAAAATAGAAAACTCCAAGCAAAAGAAAATAGCGTGATAATGCTTTTAGATCAAGAAATATTGGGACTTAGAGAAAAGCAAAAATTATTAAAAGATGTATGTAAAACATACAATTAGAAATTTATTACATTCATTACATTTTTTTGATTATCTTTTTAGGATACAAGATAATTTCATTATCTTGTATCCTAAATAAGTCTGACAGGTTTTCAATGCCTATTGAACATATCCGTTTTAAATATACCCTGGTTCAAAGAAAAATTTCATATGTTGATTGAATTATTTGATTATTTATTTTAATTTTCAAATAAATTGATTGGTTCATTACTCATTGGGGGATTATAGTATCTGTTTTTTTAGAGGTAAAAATACTCTGGGGTTATTGGAGAAGTTTAAATGTTAAGTTTGGGCATTTGAATGCTGGAAATATCAGGTGGAAATAAGCAAAATTCAAGGGGAAAAATCTAGAAAAAATCAGGGAGAAAAAAGCAAAACTTTAGCGAAAAATCAGAAAAAATCAGGGAGCAAAAAGCAAAATTTTGGCAAAAAAATCAGGGAAAATCAGGGAATTTTGTTCCTAAATAATGGTGGCAACCCTGATTATAGTAACTGATTCGTTTTTTGTCTTAAACCAATTGATAACTTTCTTATTAATTTACTGAAGACTTTAGTAGTATATTTCTGGGCATATTTAAACACCAGAGTTCTGAAAAATATTAACTTATCTTTCTATCAAACTTGCTTCATTTGTTTTAACATTTTTGTGGCAATAAAATTTTATATGTTTACTTGAAAATTCATTTGCAAATTTCAAACCTTCAAACTCAAAGAAAGATTTAATTTCATTAAATACAATACTCATTAAAATCAAAACACAAGTCATGTGGAGTTACCCAATTTTAACCTATTTTACCTAGAAAATACCTAACCAAACCCTCAGTTGATGTAGCAGCACTCCATTGTGAGTCAGGCTATTGGTCAGTTGATGTAGCAGCACTCCTTTGCAAGTCAAACTATAAGATAGTCGATGTAGCAACACACCACGCATGTGGTACAGTTAAAAAAAAAAATGAAAACATTCAGAATGTTTTTATTTTTAAAAAATAAAATAAAAAATTCACAATGGTTTTGAAAATATTCTAGTCATTTAATTTGCATTTTTGTGGTTTAATTACTTCCCGCAATTAAACTAATGCATTTTGACATAATCTAACCTTAACTTTATCAGCTTTAATAACATAAACAAGATACGAGCCATTTTTTAACACAAACATGTTTTTTTACCTGTAAACAATATGAATATATATATATATTTATATATATATATATATATTTATATATATATATATATATATATATATATATATATATATATATATATATATGTATGTATATATATATATATATATATATATATATATATATATACATGTGTATATATATATATATGTATATATATAAATATATATATATATATATATATATATATATATATATATATATATATATATATATGTATATATACATGTGTATATATATATATATATATGTATATATACATGTATATATATATATATATATATATATATATTATATATATATATATATATATATATATATATGTGACTTTTAAAAATTACTTTTTAGGAAGAAAATCTGGAATTATTGCATCAGCCATGTTTGTTTCCAGAATATTTAGCAGGTATTAATTTATGTATTTGTATTCAGCATATTGATATCTGTAAAGAACATAAAAATATAACTTAATAATTAATATTAAGCTAAAATTAAAAATAGTTACAACAAAAAGTTGGTTTTTTCACTTGTCACCTTTGCTACTTGTTCTACTCAGCAAAATTACATGTTACATGTCTACTTTTTACACTGTAATATGTGCTACAATGTACTATGTGTTAAAATGTACTATGCGTTACACTGTATTAAGTGTTACAATGTACTTTGTGTTACAATGTACTATGTGTTACAATGTATTATGTGTTACAATGTACTATGTGTTACACTGTACTATGCATTACACTGCACTAAGTGTTACACTGTACTATGTGTTACACTGTGCTATGCATTACACTGTACTAGGTGTTATGGTGTACTATGTGTTACACTGTACTAAAATGTACTGATTGGTAAAATGAAAATTAATACTAATTAAAAAAATTTAAAATTTTTTAGAATCTTTTTAATTATTTTTCAACTCTTTTTAATTATATTTAAATATCTCTAAATTTCTATTTAAAATTGTAAATAAAAGTAAAAATAGTAATTAATAATTAAAATAATTAGTATATGTTTATATTAAAATATAAAATAAAAATATTAAATATTAATATATTAAATACAGTTACCTATTAAAATTATAAATAAAGTTATAATGAAAATTAAAATGATTAAATATAACAATAAAATAAATTACTAAATGATCAAATAAATGTTGGAAACATTTATTTGATCATTTATTTTTTTAATCATTTTTTTTTTCCTAATTTTTTTCAAAATATAAAAAAGTTTTTTTTTTTTTTAAACAAATGGAAATTAAATAAACTAATAGTAGAAAAGTGCCTAAATTTTTTTTCTCTGCAGTTTATTATGGGGCTACATCTGTGATAAATGTGGAAGAAAAATATCCCTTTTGATGTCTGGAGGATGTGTTGCAATTTCAACATTTATGTTTGGATTTTCATTTAATTACCCCTGGGCTGTTGTAACAAGATTTTTACAGGGTTTATCGATGGGTAATTTTTTTTTGATAATTTTAGAATTTAATTGAATATAAATATTTTAGAATTGCATGAATAATATAAGATGCTCTTACACACACACACACACACACACACACACACACACACACACACACACACACACACACACACACACACACACACACACACACACACACACACACACACACACACATACACACACACACACACACACACACACACAAATAAACACACACACACACACATATATATATATGTATATATATATATATATGTATATATATATATATATATATATATATATATATATATATATATATATATATATATATATATATATATATATATATATATATATGTATTTTCCTTTTTGTTAAGAAAATACCATGCAAAATAATTTTTTTTATAGCTTTGCTGTTTAAAATTTTAGCTAACATGTTTGTTTTCTAAAACAAATCATTTTTGGAAAAAACTGCTTGGTGTTGCTCAATTTTAATCAAAAATGCCAATTCTGACCGAAAAATAAAATATCACCACACACTCTTCTGTTGTAAAATACTCTGATTATGATAAAAATAATTATGAAAATAGCAAGCGTTGGGTTTAATTTTTGCTGTTTTGTTCGTTTTATGTTAGTGCATATTAGTAGGAGACATTTACATATAAAAATTGGACGCGGAAAACATTGTAGTGCAGAAAAACGAGAACTGATCCAAAAGTTGATATCAACAGGGAAATCTTATAGAGAAGTTGGTCATTTAGTTAAGTGTTCCTATAAAATGATAAGAAATGCCATAAAATTTCAAGAAAAGCCTGAAACACGTGGTCGAAAACGTTTTATTTCAACATTGCTGGCCAATCGCTTAGTCCAACAGGCTAAAGAGGAACCTTTTAAAAAAGCTACCGAGCTAAAAAAGGACTTTAACACTGATGCACAGTACAAACAGTTTGGAGTTGTCTGCGAGTTAATGGATTAAAAGCCTGTAGCCCCAGAAAAGTTCCACTTCTAAGTGCCAAACAAACGCAATACGCTTTACAAAGTGTTGTAAAGCGTATTGCGTTTGCTAAAAAACACTCAAATTGGCCACTCGAATAATGAAGAAATATTTTATGGAAAATAATGGAGGAATATTTTATGGAAAAAAAAGCTCTCGGAATTATGTCAGAAGACCGCCAAATGCAGAACACAATCTAAAATATACCATCAAAACTATTTAACATGGAGGTTATAGTATAATGATATGGGCATGCTTTTCTTGTTATGGAGTAGGGCCCATTCATCACATTACTACTATTATGGATCAATATGTTTATGTTGATATATTGGATAAAGTGATGTTGCGTATGCAGACTATGAAATGCTGTTGTCAAAGAGTGTTCCAACAGGACAATGACCCAAAGCACACTAGCAAAAAAACAAAGAATTGGTTTGAGGAGCAAAGTGAACATTATGGGGTGGTCAGCACAGTCGCCAGATCGTAACCCAATTGAGAATTAGCGGGTTGATGTAAAGGAGGTGGTTGCTGCTGCCAAACCCACTACGAAGGAGTCACTTTGGAACGTAGTTAAGGAGACATGGTGCGAAATTCCGCTAAAGCAATGTCAGGACTTGGTGAAGAATTTTACAAGGATTCTGAATCCGCAAAAAAAAAATTAAAAAAAATGTCTTACTGGGTGGGTCAGCACTTTTCTGAATGGAAAAATGACTAAAATATGACTACTTAACAGAGGGAAATAATAATTGAAAAAATATATATATATTTTTTTAATATTTGAAAAACTTAATAACTATTATGTTGAACTTTAGGAAATTTTTATATTTAGTGCAAAAATTCATAAAAATAAACACAGATAGTGAGTTTTTTTGAAGGGCATTTTTACAAATATAACCCACTTTTTCATATTTTAAACATTAAATGTGAGGGTAGAGTGCATCTTTTTTTCCTTTTTTTATCAAATTTAAAAAATCAAGGGCGTACATTTTTGTGAATAATTTTATAAGGAATCTGAATCTGCATAAAAAAATGAAAAATTAAGATTGTAGACGGGGCTTAGTTTTGAACGGTAAATTTAATGCTTAGTTTTGAATGGTAAATTGACTAAAATGTGACTAATTAAAGAGAAAATATATATTAAAAAAAATAAAAATTGTAATATTTTTAATAAACTCAATATAAACAATGTTGAGTGTGTGCCGTCTTTTCCTGTTTTTATTATGTTTTAAATAAAGGGTAGTTTATTTTTGTAAATAATTTCACAAGAAATACGAATCCGTAAAAAAAAAAAAACAACAACTGTCTTGCTTGGAAGATCTGCTTTATTATAGAAAAAACGGACAAAATTATGTCAAAATAAAAAGTTATTATCAGGGCTGTGGAGTCAGAGTCGCAGAGTTGCAACATTTATAGCGGAATCGGAGTCACCAAACAAAATCGCGACTCCGACTCCAATAGTAAAACTACTCTGTATTGTACGTGCATGTAGAAAACATGCAATTAACATTATGTTCATACTAAACCTCAAAGAAGGTTTTATAAATTTGTCAAAAAAAATTTTTTTTTATCTTATTGCATAATGTTTTTTAAAGAATTCAAAGAATTTTTCAAAAATTTTGCTTTGGAGTTGTAGTCGGAATCGGAGTTGGAATTGCAGTCGGAGTTGTACTCTAAAAATTTCAACTACTGGATTCGGTTTTTTGCTCATGAAACTCCTGCTGACTTCTTGTGCTCTTATATAACCTTCTCTCTTTTCATGAGAATATGTTTTTGAACAAGCCTCTGTAACCTATATAAAACATTAAAAATGATTTAGTTATTGAACATTTTTAAATAAATTATTGTATTCTTATAATTAGATAATAAAGAAACCTGCTTAACACAACGTTCAATGGATTGTGAATGACATGGCCAATCTGGAACAACCATAGACTGGTAAAAATATATTCTGATTTCAAAGGTTGTGAGGCTTGTGGTAAGAAGTGGTTTGTGTAATGAATCTTTCTACTCAATTAGATTGGTCAGTTTATCAGCACCTGTGTTTATACATAGGGTTATGCGATTTCTCAGAATTTTTTCCTTCGTCAATCTCAACTTCGCTAATCTCAAAGTGAAGAATTTTCTGGGCTTGTTCTTCATCAGCAGTGCTTTGATTCCAAAGTCCTTTTTGATTTAAAATGCCCAAAAGTGAATTGAGATTGCTTGAATTTGATGCACATGGAAACTTAAAACTTAATAAATTTGAGTTTCTAATACCATCTTCTAGACCTTTATGCAGATAAGAAATTAAATCGGACAACTGGTTTTTCTTGCAATAACACACTGTTTTAAAGCACTCAGAAATTCAATGCTCAATGAAAAGTTTCACATGTCAAACATAAATGTCAATGCTGCATCCGCAGAAATTAATGTAACATCCTTGCAACAAAGTGACTCAATGGCTAATTATACTGGCAAAAGTGCTGAGATAGTAGCTAAAACTGTTTCAAAATCAGTTTCTGTATAGTTTATATTAAGTTTAAATCTATATCTGAAATTCGAGCTTTACATAATTCTGTAGTACCTCATTTTTTAACGGTGAATGTTTAAATATTTGCACAATTTTTCTTACTTTTTGTATAAGGGGACCAATTTGACTATATGCTATTTCTATATCTTGTTCTAGTATATTGTAATCCATTCTTCGTATGTGTTTGAAATATTTTCAAAGGCACCTTAGTTTTTGTACTCTTCAGCATCTGAATATGAGTCAAAGTCTATTGATTCATTTAAGCAAATGGTTCTTTCTTTTTTAAATAAATCATCTACAACTGCAAGTTGAATTGAATGGGCCAAACACAACTGTTGAGCAACCGGTATTAATTTGCCTACTTTTTGTATAACTGCTGCACCATCATTTGTTAAACAAACAATATTCTTTTCTAAAGACACAGGTAAACTTCCATTTATTCGGAGAAGTCCTAAATTCCAAAACTTTGACTCCGTGTGAAGATTCATGTTTATGTATTGCCGGTTCCTTAAGGAAGTCCACTCATCAAAAGTAATACTAAAACCTTTTCCATTTAATTTATATTCTGATATTTCTTTAATTACAAACTGCGTAATAGTTTTGCTATAACTAGTGACAATTTTTTGTATAGCCATGGCTGCTTTTGGAAGTTCATCACTTAAATTAAATGCTTTTAATGATTTTTGAGATTCTGAATGGAAGCCCATCAAGTGCTGTCATTCTTGATAAGATTGCTGCCAGCGAGTCTTCTGTAGTTTTTTTATGATATTTAGTAATTTTTGGAGGAGGCAATTAAGATATTGAACTATATTCACCAAGAGGTTCAATAGCATCTCTTTTTTGTAATATTACATTATGCTTTGTTTTTAAATGTGAATAAAGGCCGCTTGTTAAGCCACCTACTGTTTTTATAATTTCTGCGCACTTCTTTCACTTTGCACTATGCCCTTTTTCATCTTTGAGAAAAAAAACCAAACAGAATATTTATCTCCGCCTTTTGAATGCTCAATAAACTTTTTAATTTCACTCTCTATCAGCTAAATTAAAATATAATCTCAATTTGTAAATATGTGTTACATATTTTATCCTCATAATGTTTATACCAGTCACATAATGTGACTGATATAAACATTAAATAAAATGAATTTAAATATTTAAATTTAAACTTAAAAATGTTAATTTTTAAACTTACCAAAGTTATACTTGGTAATTACTTTTAAAAAGTATCAAAGAAATAGGTATATAAAGATTTTTTAGTTTGTATAAATGTGAACTCATTTTTTACTTTTAGATCCTCGCCGTATAACTAAAAATGTAAAATCAAGAACTCAATAACTAAAGAATGTTTATCACATTGCTTTAAAGTATAAGCACTTATAGTTGTTTCAAAAAAGAATAAAAATAACAACCCGTAATTATAAACCTTCCGGGAATTTAAATGATTTTAAAAATGAGTTAAGTAATAATGCGAAGAGTTTCATCATAGAGTTGTCTGTGAATCAGAGTTTGACAACTTTACTTTAGTATACTAGGTTTTTACTCAAACAAAGTGTTTAAACACATGATAGAATAAAAAATATTTTTAAAATAAGCAACAAATGTTTACGAATTTTGGATTCCCTACCTAGGTCCACCTTTCTAGGAATGTTTTACCTTAATTTGAAACCAGCAAATGAAATACACACCAACTATAAGTTCAATAATCAAGCATAGGTTTCTAAGGTTCTTATCTGTTGAAAAATGAATTGAAACCCACAATCTACAGAAACGGTTCGTTGTAGTAAGCTATCTTGAATAAGAAATATGACCAATATTAAGGTTTTAAAATAATTAAATTTTCAGGTAAATTTCCAGATTTTATTGCTGTTACAATTCTGTATCCGTAAGCTTGATCAGCCAAAAGATCCTTAACTATTTTGTCTGGTAAAACAATAAGCGGTTCACCTAAAGTTACCATTTCAAAGTTCTTGCTTATTTCCAGATCCGTAACTGTATTCAGTAGTTTTCCTAAATCACTGGACCATTTTTTGTTTGAAAGTGTTTTTCTGTCTAATTCAACTACTAGATGTCTAAGGGGTAGTTCATTTGTATGAAGAGCACATACTAGCCAGTTCAACATTTTATCAAGTTTTAATTCGACATGTTATGACACCTCCTTCCCATCCAGTATTAACATTTATCAGTAGTTATCAGTAGTTGTGAATAATTATTAGATAATAAAATTATATTACTTAAGTAATATAATTTTAATTAACAAATTTAACGTCGTTCAAATGAAATTACAGATGACAATTTTTTATATAACAATGTTTTCCCAATGTATTCTTATTTCCTATGTACCTATTTTATCTTGTAGACAAACACAATTGTATACAATTATATAACAATTGTTATTTATTTTTACGGATTCGTATTCCTTGTAAAATTATTCACAAAAATAAACTTCACAAAAATAAACTTCACAAAAATAAACTACTATTTTTAAAATCTAATAAAAATGGGGAAAGACGGCAAACACTACAGCTACAATGACTCTAAAATATAAAATAATGGCATTAATATTTATAAAAACAACGTTCACAAAAACCCACTTTATGTGGTTATTCTTACAACTTTTTAACCAAATATGAAATTTTCATAAAGTTCAACATTGTTTATATTGAGCTTATCAAAAATATTACAAATTTTTTTTTTTTAATATATATTTTCTCTTTAATTAGTCACATTTTAGTCAGTTTACCGTTCAAAACTAAGCATTTCCCTGTCTACAATCTTAATTTTTTATTTTTTATGCAGATTCAGATTCCTTATAAATATCTTAACAAAAATGTACGCCCTTGATTTTTTAAATTTGATAAAAAAAGGAAACAACAATGCTCTCTACCCTCACATTTAAAATATGAAAAAGTGGCTTATTTTTGTAAAAATGCCTTTCACAAAAAAATTTTTCCTAACGTTGAACATAGTATTTATTAAGTTTTTCAATAATTTAAAAAAAATTTTTTTTCAATTATTATTTACCCCTGTCAATTAGTCATATTTTAGTCATTTTTTTTTTTTGGTTAATTTACCTCCCCAATGCCGAGAAGGCCACTACAGACGAGGAGGCTACTTAATTGTGGTTATAACCCTCTTTCAACTCTATAACTTCGAAACATGAACCTTGACGAACAAGGCTGCTTGGCTGAGTGGCAAGTTGAGCACTGTACTACCAGGGGCATGGTGCGGGTTAAACTCTAAACCTTTGCTTATGAAGCGAGCGCTCAACTACCAAATTAATACATAATAATAGTGAATTTCTAAATACTATATTACATAACTATACATAAGCATATACTTTATACAACTTAATAAAAATTAGCATTATTTATCTATTACAAATAATTAAAATATCAGTATTTAGATAGACAAAGATAGAAAATAAGATTAGAAAAAACTAACCTCTGCTAAATTATTTCTACCAAAAAATAGAATAGGCACTGATTCAGGGGCCGATCCAAACCATCTAGTTAGAGAGGGGGAAACTTTAAAATTTTTATGATTTTTCCAGACCATCTTGCAAAAAAAAAAAAGAGAAAGGGAGGTGGGTTGATGTGGTTGATCAAGATCTAGTAAAGTAAAGAAGAAGGGATGCGGTTTTCAGGTTTTTTTAGATGTTTTAGTTAATTTTTTTAGAATGAGCGAAATTGAAAAGTCGTCTTTTTCAAAATGAATGACCTTTGTGAACTTAATTCGAAATTAAAATAAAAATAAAAGCTTTTAGAAAGGGGCAAAAATACTTAACAAACTACTGATAAATATCTATTTAATTTTGAGAAAAGCGATTGTTAGTAGAATTCTAAATTTTTATTTATAGGTAGTAAAAACTTGTGTCATGAAAGGAACCATAGGTTCCTTCTGTGACACAAGTTTCAATAACTATAACAAAAAAGGTTATTATTTCACATGCATCATCTTTACCTTTTTTTTAAAAAAGGAATGACTTTTTTGACTAATAATCCTATGATTTTTTATACAAATGAGAAATTTGAATGATCATAATCCCCTATGAATAACTTCCCTTTTTAAAGTAATAAATTATTGTTTATACCTTAAATAATTTTTTCAGGCTATATTTTTTCTAATCCCAATATGTTATAATCTCAATTAATAATGTTGAACTTTTGTAGGAATTGTGGTGATTACAAAAGCTTATATGTCAGATATATGCGATGACAGTAACTTAGCAACTGGTTTGGGTGTAGTATTCTCAGGCTACAATGTAGGATTAGTAATTGGTCCCAGTATGGCTGGTAAGTTGTTTTATATTTATTGAGTTTAAACTTTAAGTTGTTAAATTTTGAACTTTATTAATATTATTTTAATAATTTACACACATTTTTTATTATTACATTTATTATATTTCTTGTCTAGTAAGTCTGCATAAAAATCTTAAAGTTGATCTAACACATGTTTTATAAAAGTGATATATATATATATATATATATATATATATATATATATATATATATATATATATATATATATATATATATATATATATATATATATATATATATATATTGGGTTGACACGGAAAAATCCGGTCATCTTTAAATTGAGATTTCTCCAAAATCACAAATGCTTTTTATTTAATTTTTTTTTTTAATTAAACCTTACTTCTTTATCTTAAATAGTGTTGATAAATTTTTGTTTACAAATTAAAATGTTTTGAGAACAAATTGAGGTGCATAAAAAAGTTGTGAATTTTTTTTGCAAAAATCCATCGACTTCCTATCGCTTGATTGCTAAACGCACAAATGTCCCAAAATCTACAGTCATAGATATTATTAATAAGTTCAAGACTACTCAAAGCTTCGAAACATAACTTGAAAGTGGAAGAAAAAAAACTTTCCATAAATCCAAAAAGGTAAAGTCGATTTTACGTTCAATAGCGAGAAATCCAAATCAGTCACAGCGAGATCTAGCAAGAAAGTTTAAGACTTCTCATTCTTATATCAAAAAAGTACTTAAAAAATGCTGGAATTAAAGCATTTCATAAAAAAAATACACCTAAGAGAAGCTTAAATTGTGAAATTAAAGGAATTCAACGCGCAAAGAAGTTGGTTAAAATAATGGCGGATAAAAATATGTGCATAATTGAAGACGACAAAATGTACTGCAAGGCGGATTTTTCAAAACTTCCTGGTCAACAGTTTTACTATGAAAACAAAGATAAGCCTGTCGATGATTAATTTAAATATATTAGACGAGAAAAATTTGCGTCCAAGTTCCTTGTGTGGCAAGCGATTTGTAGCTGTGGTATGCAGTCCTCTTGTTTTGTCACTAAAAAGACCTTGACTGTCAATCTCTACATCAAAGAATGCCTCCAAAAATGACTTTTGCCTTTTATAAAAAACACAAATACCGATGTCTCTTTGGCCCGATTTTGCTGCCTCTCACTATTCTAAAAAAGTTTTACAGTGGTGCAAAGATAATAATGTGAAAATTGTTCCTAAATATGCGAATCCTCCAAATCATCCTGAAGAGCGCAAGATTGAAGATTTTTGGGCAATAGTTAAAGAAGTTCTTCGTAAGACAGGTGGACTAACAAATAATAAAAAGGACTTCCAAAAAAAGTGGATTAATGCCACCAATATGGTGAAAAAAGAAAAAGTCTGTAAAATGATGGCATCAACCCGCTATAGAGTTCGATTTCTTGCCAAGCAACCCATCAAGCCCCTTAAAATTAAGTTGAAACTCTAAATTATGTAAACACATTTGATAATAAAAAAATTGAAATAAAAAGCATTTATGGTTTTAGAGAAATCTCAATTTAAAGTTGACCGGATTTTTCCGTGTTTATTTTATAAACACGGAAAAATCCGGTCAACTTTAATATATATATATATATATATATATATATATATATATATATATATATATATATATATATATATATATATATATATATATATATATATATATATATATATATATATATATATATATATATATATATATATATATATATATATATATATATATATATATATATATATATATATATATATATATATATATATATATATATATATATATATATATATATATATATATATATATATATATATATATATATATATATATATATATATATATATATATATATATATATATATATATATATATATATATATATATATATATATAAAAACCTCTCTACTGATTCCCATTCTGTGTGACCTAAATATAAGTCCTAAAAAAAATTTGACGGTTTTATTTTGACAGGAAGTGCTAGATGTAAAATCTGAGTTTTATAGTTTTAATGTTAAGCTGGCTTAACATTAATAGAAAACACAATTTTTTTACATTTTCGAAAATTAAAACTAAACAATAGATTCATTTCAAATTGTTTTCTCTACTATTTAATTTGATAGTTTATACTTATAAATATAAAAATACAAAAAAAAAATACATGAAAACTAATATATATTAGCAAATTTAAGATTTTATTGCGGTGAAACATTTCTCAAAAATTCAACTTTTTGTACAGTTCCCAAGCTCCTTTTTAGTTATACTCTTAATCAAGTTAGAATCAAGTTTGTAGTTTTTAACTACAAAATATAGATTTTGAAGGTGATCTTCATTTCTAGTAGCTGAAATAAAATCTAGCATTTGAGGATGGTTAAAACATCTATAGTATTAATGCTATTATTGAGCCATTCTTTTATACTTCCTCTTGATATTTTAAAATGTTTGAAGAGAAAATAGCTTTGCTCGGAAATCAATTCAGGTAGCTCTGTGGTCTTTCCAATTTGTACATTTGATGGTTTTTAACATTGGTTTTTTATAGTATTTTCAGCTTTGTTTCAGAAAAAACTACTTTATCCCCAAAGGAAAAAACACAGAGTTGCGCAGTTAAGTACCACGTATGGCATCCCATGCTGAGAAGCAAAGCATTTCTAATATTCCTACTGACTTTTCTCAATGCACAAGCTGTCTGGATAGCTTTCAAATCATTGTAGGGAGCCAGAAATCCTAAGAAATTTTTCAAAAACCATGAAACATAGCAAACTGAAATGAACAAACTTGCATCTTTTAACTAGAGCACTTCTTTTTCTGTCAAGATATTACTGATATCTTTGGTCATATAAAGAGCCAGGATGTAGATCACATCTGCTAAAAACCTTGCCTCATGGCAGGCGCCAGGAAAGAAGGAGGCAAGAATACAAACTATACTATAATCATTCCTTGAAAACATTATATCAGTAGTTGCATTAGTCAAAAATGTCTTTCTCTGCAACAGTGCAAAGAACTGAGCCAATCTTCAGATCATCTCTTTGCAAGTCTAATTTGCATAACTTTCTCACAGATTTCAGGCCACTTGTTTTTTAGCTTGATATAAAGATCTCTTCTTGGACCTTTAAGAACATCCATATAGTGAGATACATGTATGTCATATAAGTGTCTTCTACACGTTATCCACAAAATTTGTAGTTTCAAAATATCTTTAAGAATTTGGACTGCTCCATGATTCCACCTGTATTGCTTGCAGTTGTATCACAGCATATACCAATGATCTGGGTGCGGATTCACCAAACTTTCGTAACTCTTGCGTAGCTCAACTAAGGTTACGGAAATCGTAAATTCAGCGTAGTTTTGGTATTCACCAATGTTTCGCAGCATTTCCGTAAAGTTAGGGTTGCGCACGAGTTGCGCCAAACTTACGCAAAAACTTACGCAAAAATCAACCAAGTTAATTTTTGTTTGAATAAACCAAGTTTTTGTAATTTTATAAAACAAACTTTTCTAATATTGAATTCATAATTTCCAAATTAATTTAAGTTAGGGGTTATTACTAATTATAAATATTAGGAAAAAAGTTTCAAGTTGAAAAGAGGTAGAGAGGGTTCAGAATTGATTATTCTACAAAGAGGTTATTAAGGGCAGATAAGTTTTTAAATTGTTTAATATGCAATTAATAAATAATAAAAAAACTTTCATTTTTTTCATTCATAAATATCACGTAAATCATATATATCCCCTATCCCCTTCAATTTAATAACATAGTTTTAACTAGTGTTCTTTGTACAATGCCAAGTCGAATTGGTTGACTTGTGTTAATTCAACCTGAACATAGTGTATCTTCGTTCATGTCATCTGGAATTTCTAATCCTAAGGAATTGTAAAAGTTTTCCAGCAACTTACACTTAAATTATATTTTGCAATATATTGTTTGGGTAAGCATATGTTTAGGAGCACTGAAGTGCTTTACGTCTATTGTGACATCCAATGGTTTTTGAGATGATCAAAGGATTGCTCCACATCACTATCTATCTGTAGGTAAACTGTATTGAAATAGAATTTTTCTGGTGTAGTTGGCTGATTAAATGGTGCAATCATGACTGTTAATAAGCAAAAAGGAAATCTGCATTAGGATTATATTCTAATGTCTTTTTCAATTCAAAAATAGAAAAAAATAAAAATTATTCTTTTTTTGAATTGACTAGTAGTTTTTACCAATTACTATTTGAAAACTCCTAGTTAATTTTAAAACTCTCAGTTACATTTTTGCTTCTGAAGAAATTGGGTTGCTCCTCAATATGCTTGGTGACAAATCATTGTTAATGTGTTTTATATACTTCTATATATTTTTATACAAATGAGATTTTTTAACACATTCTACATCAGAGTAATTGTTTAAAGCAGTATATTGAGCTTAATGCTAGATTTGATCTTGACCAAATTAATCAAATTTCTATTTAAACTAAAACAAAATAAAGCTATTAAAACAACTAAATGAACTATGATAGTTAAACTTAACACGTACTATATAACAGAAAACTGTGAAATAGAATATTTATAAAGATATACTTGCTTTTTTGTAAATATATAGTGTTTTATTAATATTTATAAAGATATAGTTGTTTTTTTTTATGAATATAATAATTCAATAATTATATATATTACCAAAATCATAACTGCATTATAACAATACAGCATCTTTTAAAATATAATCCAAATAATATACAATATACTATAATATATTATTTTATATAACAATGTTACTATTATTTTGCATAAGATGTTATGTTATATTAATAATATAATAACATCTTAATATAAATAAATTAAATACATTAGGTTTAACTTAATTAATAATATAACATCTTAATGGTTGTCATAAAGATGTTATATCAATATTTATTTATAATATCACATCATGATGCATGTAATTTAAATATATTCGGGCCCTATTATACGCTATATTACAACTATAAGATAATAAATTGATCATATTATACAAAAATATAACAATAATACTATGATATTATAATACACAATATTTTGGTTTGTTAAACAGTTATATAACTGACAAAAACGTGATGACCTACAAATCTATATATACGCGTGTTTATATATATGCATATATATATATATATATATATATATGTATATATATATATATATACATATATATATATATATATATATATATATATATATATATATATATATATATATATATATATATATATATATATATATATATATATATATATATATATATATATATATATATATATATATATATATATATATATATATATATATATATGTATATATATGTATATATATATAAACACACATACACATACACAATCAAACATACATAGATATTCATACAAACATATACATACATACACACACATAGACAAACACACATACACACAGTATGTGAATGTATGTATGTCCAGTGTGCGCATACACACATATATGTATATGTGTATATGCACACGTCTATTTATGCATATGTGTCTATGATACACATATATACATATATACACACACAAACACATACACACATATACGCAAAACACATACATTCATACATATACATACACACATGTATACATATACAAGCATACACACAATACATATACACTCATATCACACATATATATATATGTAAATAAACATACATAAATAAGTAAACACTTTATAAGTAACAAATATCAAGATGTTATTAAGTTGTAAAAATATTATGATGCATTTGTATTTCAAATATAAATGGCATTTATATTTGTAATATAAATGCATCATAATAATTTATAGATAAAATTAGTAGATAATAATAATAATCATAGATATTAACACAAATATTATTTGTGTTAATATCTATGATTATTGTTAACTTTATTATAGTATATACAATTTATATACATGAATTGTATATATTATAATAAAATTCTATATCAATCTGACAATATATGAATCATAATAATATTATACTATTTCTAATATTTAGTTATTTTAACTTTATGCCAAAGTTAAGGCAGCTAATAGCTAACATAATTTTTCTTGCTTAAATTGAGCTGAGCAAGTTCATAAAAAGTTTGGTGAATACCATTTCAGCTTGGTGAATACCGATTTTTTAGCACAGAAGTTACGAAAAAACTTACGTAAGTTTTGTTTAACGCAACTGCGCAAGTTTCGTGAATACGGATTTCACTGCTTTGAACTTACGCCAAACTTACGCAAAAAAAAAGTTTGCTGAATACGCTCCCTGCTCTTTACATCCGTAGTATTCTAAAAGATTGTGCCCTTGTTCTGCTTGATCAACTCCTTTTGAAGAGGGACATTGAACACCTAAAAGATGGTCTTCCATGGTATCATCATCCAGGGAACTCACTGAGACTGCAAGTTGCTTGATTTTTTGAATAATGTTAAGCCCAGTGGTAATTTGTTCCAACAGTTTGGTATCAAAATGAAGAACAAGCCGTCAGCCTTTAAGATGATTAGTTATTGAGATCCACTCCAAGTCTCCTTCAAGTTCTACATATTTGAACTATGAAGTGTGCTTTGTGAAAGCGGTATATCATTAATTTCTATACCTCCAGCTTTAAATACTTTACTTAAAATTACCAGATGAGGTCAAACACCAACATTGAACCTTGTTGCTGGAATAGCAGTAAATTCAATGAACTTTTCAACATTCACTGCTAGATTTATCTTATCTCCTGAATTGTACCTAGGTATCATTTTACAATTATTTTCTACCTATTTATAATTATATACTTTTCAATATAATTCAAAATAATACTATACCTGCATTTCCAACCGTTTCCCAGGAAATCTTTTTTCTCGTTGATTTCAGAGTCCTTGTTTGTTTTTTGTTCCTCACTGCTGAATTAAATCTCTTCTGTCATGAAGTCATGTGACAACAAAACATCATTGATATCTTTTAAGTTTTTCTGTCTCTGTAATTCTTTATCTCTCAACTTATCTAGCTTGTTCTTTCTCCTGTTTGCATCCAGTACTCTCCTACTGTAGCCTTCATCGACTACTATTGTAGTCTTCATCGATTGTTCTTATATATCCTTTCCTATCCAACTTCTGGTCTTCATAAAAACTAAGAAATATTTAAATCTATTAAGACATTTATAAATAAATTAATAGTTGTTCTTGGAAGATGACCAAACGATGGAAAGAGTTGAACGTAAATATTTGAAAGAAAATTGATGATGCCAAGCTTCCAGCTTGGGATTATCTGTTCTCGATCTATCTGCAAAAACATCTTTTTTTAAATTCTTAGTCGAGATGTCAAAAACTGATAGGATTCTGTGAGAAAATCTTTCTTTAACTTTGATTGCGTATCAAGACTGCTGTCCCAGTTTAGAGAAGACAATTTTAATAAATTTCTTGTATTTTAAATTAAGTTTAATGATTTTGGTCTTTATATTGTACCTACAAATCACAAATTTCTTGCCAAACAAAGCATTATCCGAAATTTTTAAAATCTTAGTTACCAAGCAAGAATTATCAGAATACAAATACCATTTTCACAAACAAGATCCTTGGATTTTGATTTCAATTTGCAACCAATATTAGTAGAAGTGGGTTTGTATTTAACCTGTGACTCGCAAAGGATAAATTGATAGTATCTTAGAATATCACCATTAGAAGCTGTCTCTGAGGTAAATCCCTCAGTGGGTACTTCAATAGGTAAATATACCTCAACCTTTCTGTATTTTTCTGTTTTTTCTTATTCTGTCCCATCATCTTTTTTTTAGCTGTTCCACCCATTTTATTATTAATTTCAAAATAATCAGTTTTATGACTAAATTTATTTCAGACTTACATCAAAAATCTATAAAGTTGTTATTCCCTCTCGTATCTAAGTTTACCGTTATGGCTTTTATAACCGTTTACACAAGAATTTCTTTGCGAATAAATTAGAATTCCTTCGTGCAAAAATAATTCCATTTAGAAATTTTTTCCTTCAAAAAAAATCCATCCATGGGGAGTTATACCAAATAATAATATTGTCCAGAGGGAATTATATCAATCGCTAACAATGTTCATATGGAATGATGCTAATCTTTAATAATGTCCTATGGGAATTATCTGTGTACCAATTATTAAATCATATTAAAACATATTGAAATATTAGATAGCGCTGTTTTTATGTAAATACACATATGTGCACAAAACGGTAAAACTCACAATAAAAAAACCACAATAATAATGACTAGAAAGTTTTTTTTAAATAATGGTGTTTTTGTTTTATTAAAATATATTTTTAAAACATCCATGGAATGTGGCTACATCGACTATCTTATAGCCTGCTGCTACAAGGAAGTGTTGTTGCATCGACTATCTTATAGCCTGACTCACAACAGAGTGTTGCTACATCGACTATCTTATAGCCTGACTTGCAACGGAGTGCTGCTACATTGACTATCTTATAGCCTGACTTGTAATGGAGTGCTGCTACATCGACTGAGGTTTTGTTTTGGGCAAGCAGCCTATCATTATATATATACATATATATATATATATATATATATATATATATATATATATATATATATATATATATATATATATATATATATATATATATATATATATATATATATATATATATAGCATGAAACAGTAAAAAGATGCAAATTATAATTTTTACAAAGTCAAAAGAAAATGAGAAAACAAGAAATAATATTTCATTTAAACTAAGTTATAAAAAGACGAAATTATTCATGTCTAGTTTTAATTTTTTGCCTTTTTTTTCTTCAAGGGATTACATAATTGAAATTTAAAAATAATTTGATATACGTATGTTTGCTAAATACTATATCTCATTAATAAATTTTAAAGTTTTATATATAGAACTCAAAATAAAATGTATGAAAGGTCTAGATTTTTGATATATTGTGTTTGGTATTTTTGTTTCGATAACCATGTACCAATCATATTTGTAATTTACAAAATGGCAAAATATCATTAGTTTATTTTTATCTGTATTTTTATGCATGGGCAAATTCTATAAGTTTCTTACAGGTATAATCAACTCATACAAATATGTCTTATTATTCAGCTTTCACTAGGTTATTAGGTTGTTTTTTTCAAGTCTAGTCCATCAAGACTACCTCTTACACAATAGCTTCTATTAATTCTTATAAAAGTATATCACACTGATATACTTTATTTTGTTTTAAATGGAACAAAGATAGGGTTTTTGGCTCAGCAGTAGTATGTCCTCTCAAATGTTGCAACATGAGAGAGCTTGGACTTAACAATCCCACTACTTTTGACATAGTGGTGGGATTTTTATTGCTTTGAGGATGACCGGGGTTTCTAGGAATAAGCATTAAAATATTTTACAAAGTTACACATCATACAAAGTTTGCTGATAAAATTATGATATTTACTCACACAGATAATAAAGTAAACAGTTAAGCTAATAGAAATATTTGTAAAATAGTTATTCCTGCCTTAATCAAACTTTTAATTTTTTTGCCTAATTTATCTTTTTATTAATCTAGGTTAGTAGAATTTTTTTTAGTTCATCCATTTAATCTAGGTTAGTACTTAAACACATAAATAAGTTCTGTTCTTTTTGTATTGTTCTGTTCTTGTATTGAGAAGTTTTAGTTGAAAGTGTAATACCTGCCCTTATAATGTATCAAATTTACTATGTGATGAAGCATTCAAAACAAACATAAACTAATTACAAATTAAATAAAAGAACTGTACTATATAAATTAAGTAAAACTAAATAAAAATTAAACATAAATAAGAAATATTTTTACTAAACCATATAAAGTAAATTACATGTAAAACAAATATTTCCAATAAACCATGTAAATTAAAGTTATACATAAACTAAATATAAAACAATCAACTGCACGACATTTTATACACTTTAAATATTATCAAAGCTAGAAAGAATAATCTCAGTAAACCGTATAAAATTAAATTAAATATAAACTTAAAATAAAATGAATAACATCACTATACCGTGTTACTTAAATAAAATATAAATTTAGTATATAGCAAATAATTGCAGTAAGCATTTAAACTAAATATAAACCAAATACTAAAAGTACAACTATACTAAAACATATATATTAACTATGTATAACTAAATATAAAATTAGTGAATTGAGTAAATCATGAAAATTAAAGTTGAAACTAAAAAATGAAAAAAAAAGTTGAAACTAAATATAAATTGAATTATTTTAATATTAACCGTATAAATTAAACTAAATTAAAATGAATATTTTACTAAACTATACAAAAGTTCGTTCTAATAAAATGAAGAATCGCATTAATCCATATAAACCAAATAGAAATTAACAATAGTTTATAATATAATCAATCTTTTCTTTCAGGCGTTTATAGCAAAATATGTTCCACCAGTGACTAGGCTTACTTGTTCTAGTTGCATACCTTATAGTGGCTCAAGCTTGGAACATAAAGCAGGTCTAACTATGCTTACAATGTGTTTGCATAACTTGTCTAGAAGAAAAAGAGTATCATTAGAAGGACCAGTTCAAATACTGAAACAGTATTCCATTCAGGGACTAATAAGAGATTTGTAGGTAGGTAGGTAGAGAATGGAATCAGGAGTAAGATAATGGCAAGTGCTATAAAGAAAAGCAACCTTAGCAGATGCTAACTTTTCAATCGATTATATGTATGGTTTCCCTGAGAGGTTAATAGTCAACACTAATCTGAGATGATGTAAAAAAAATGGACTCAGTGAGAAGGCTGCCATTCATCAATATAGGAATGTTGACAATATTGCCATAGTCTTACAGAAAATAACTGAGCTTTTTTGGAGTTAAAATTCACAAGTTACTTCAAGCCCCATGCTGTTACAGAAAGGAGATCAGATTCAAGATTGGCTCCCTGTTTTAAGCAATGGAAAAGAGAAGACTTTTTGTCAAGACAGGAATTCAAAGTTAAGTCATCAGTAAATAGAGCCACAGTGGATAAACAAGACCAAGAAAAGATTTAAGATAGGATGTTAGATCAAAGACTCATGGACCTTGCTAATAGTTGAGATTAGAGTGATCAGGCAATATTTAGAGGGATGCTCTCCATAGTTTTTAATTATGGAGCCACAGATACCATTTTCTACCAGACAAAAAAGTAAGATTCAGTGAAGCACTTATTAAATAATTGTAAGAGGTTAGTAGAGTTCTGGAGAACACTTTTATAAGACTATGACAGGAACATTGTCTTGACCACAAGACATAGAAGAGTTTAATTGAGAAATGACTTCAGCAATGGAAGCTGGAGAGATTTGAATTGTTTAACAAAAAGTTAACAAGGAAAACAGGAAGAGTATGGCCATTAGATTCAAGAGTGGAATTAAAAGAAAATTTCTTTAGGAATTTTTTTGCTTTATCCTTGGTAGAGGTAATAACTAATAACAGGTAGAGGTAATAGAGGAATAGACCCAAAAGTTGAAGATGGAATGCTGGACTTTTTTTTGTTAATGGCAATGTTGATGATTTTCCAAAAGTCTCCAGAGCCTAACTTCTGAGATAAGATTTAAAATAATGATTATGATTAGATATAGTACAAGAAGGTTCAAACTATGGAGTAGAATGAGGCTTGAGATAAGATATGAGGTTGAGTGAACTAAGAATAATGGAGCTTAGTATTAGACAGCTCCTTTTTACCACACTGTTTTCTTGCAATAATAGATAGGTGTTTTTTTTCAAGAGAGTTGTTCATTTGAAAAAGATACAAAAAATGATTACAATTAGATAAAGCAGCTGCACCAAAAGGTGAAAACCATGGAGCAAAATATAGTTTGAATTAGGGTAGTAGTGTGATTATAGTGTGAATCCAAAAAAGAACTATAAAAGATTTATAGAGATAATTGCATGGTCAGAGCCATGTAAAGGTGATTAAGGAAAAACAGAAAACAAACTAGGGTCTGAGACAAGTCACAAATCAAGAAGTGAAGTGATTAGGATTGTCTGAAAAATGATTCACAAAATTAACTGAGTAAGAGATTGAAAAATACAGAATTTTAGTGCCAGCAGGATCAAAATTGTAAGAGCTAAGCCATTAAGTTTGATGAGCATTAAACTTACCTATAACATTGGATGAGGGGTTAAGGGAACATACTTTGTCATTTTGTTTAGAAATTAAATCTAAAAATATTCAGTTTCAAGAAGAAGAAAAATGATAAAGACAAAAAAGAGAAAGAGAAACAGAGAACAGAAAGAAAAAAGTGATTAAGTGAAAGGATGCTAAACAGAAACAGATAAAAGAATGGTCAAAGATTCAAACTAAATTTTGCGAAAAATCTAGAAATTGATGCATAAGATGCATAACCAAAAAAAATTGAAGCATGTGATTAATGGATTCTTTGTGAAGGTTAATAGCCATCAACACTTAAGGTCCAAAAAGAAGCAGCTGAATTCAAATCAGTCTCACAAGAGTAAGTCTGATTAATTATGCAAGAGGTAAAATTCAACTGATGGAAAGTTACTTCATAGACCATGAGTATTTTTTAAAGATAAGTTGAAACAGTTTAGTGTTGGTGATTGTTTTTTATTTTTAATGTTTTTATATACTTTAGTTGTAATTTATAATTAAGATTTTTACTCAATCGTAGAGCATTGCAACCATGGCAACCTAAGCATTGTATTATTTTTTTATTATTAGTTTCCACAACGCACACCAAAAGCACTAAAAGGGACGCCATCCATGCACAACACAGCACTGTTAATTTTGTGATATTTTACAGTTGTTGACAGAATTAATCTCTCTGAAAGCTCCTATAGAGTTTAAGAAATCCTACTACCAGCCTTAGAACCATTAAACTATGGTTTAGATCTGCATCCTCATTAGGAAATACCAAGAAGAGTTGAATACTATCAAGGAGGTACAAGCAAAAATCCATAAATAGAGTGAAGTAAACCCAGCATTCATCTTATTAGGCAGGAAACAATGTAACACAGATTTACATCTATGCTAGCCTAAATAATGAAGAAGGGGTGTTATGGTAGTTAACTGAGTTGTTCTCCTTACCTCTAAAATTTTTTGCCTAGAAGCTCATCTATAAGACAGTAGACGGATGCTGTTAACATCTGTTAGCCTTTACTTAACTAAAAACTCCAAGGCATGAAAATTTAAAGTCAATGCTTGTTTCTCCTAGTCTTTGCCTAGAAAAGCAAATCCTACAAGGCAGCAGGAAATGGGCCGGTACTACTGGATTATATGTTACCAGTAGTAATTTTATGATCCTGAAAAATGATTTAAATAAATTTATAAAATATATGAGTTTTAATAATTTTTAAAAAGATTATTTTTAAAAAGTATTTTTGGTTTTTCATTTAAGTAATAAACTGTTTGTAACTGTAGTAACTGTTGCTGTTGCAAGTAATATTAATAATGTTACTGTTGCTGTTGCAAGTAATATTAATAATAATAACTGTTGCAACTGCAAGTAATATTAATAATGTTGCTGTTGCTGTTGCAAGTAATATTAAGAATATTACTGTTGCTGTTGCAAGTAATTAATAATAAAAACTGTTGTAACTGCAAGTAATATTAATAATAATAACTATTATTGCTTAACCAACTGATTGAAACCATTTTTATTTTATTAAATCACTTTAAATTATTTTTTAATCTGCATAATTGTTAAATTAAAATATCATGATGTATTGCAACTTGATATTTGTTAAAATTTATTTACATTAAAATTTTTTAAATTTATTTACAGTATACATGCAATATAGCATATACTACATATTTTTTTTAAAATGTTAATTCACTTCCCCAAAATACTATGTAGTTTAATTGGGAAGTATTTTTGTTGACAACACCCTGCATTCACTACACCGTTCAAAATATACTATTTTTATTTTTATCACATTTTATTACATAATGTAAAAGTTAAAAAAAATCAAAAAATTGTATCATATATTATTTTAAAACAACACTTCAACTAAGATGCTATTGTAAAATCTAAAGCTATAAAATTGCATAGCTTATTGGTTTACCTTTTGAACATTAGGAAGTGGACAAAACTTGGATATGGCATGATCGAGTTTTGCCATTCCTGTTGATATCAAAACTGCCAGTAAAACAAAAACTGCTATTCACTCTTTTATTCTGGTTAAGTTCAACGAAAAATTCCAAAAGAAGTCTCAAAAGACTAGTAGAACCAAAAAAAATAGACATGGAACTTAATTTTTTTTTTTGCTATCAGCTAACTCCGATGTTATGGTAGTGTTAAATACTAACAAAAACTAAAGTTTTTGAAAAGAATCATCAAAAAGTAGTAGTGCTTGTGAATTAAAAAAAAAAAATTCAAAATATATTTTATACAAAAGAAAATATGATAATAAATTTTAAATAGTTTTCTGAATTATTTTCCTAAATTATTTGATTTCAATTAAAAAATATTTAATAGCAATTGTATACATTTTTTCAGGATTTTTAGTTTTCCCTGTTGAGACATATCCTAAAGTTTTTAAAAAAGGTATTATATTTTATTTTAACAAATTTTTTATTTTCACTATTTTTTTGGTTATTATGATATTTTTCACATGTTTATTTTTTAAGCTTGACACCTGAACTAAAATTTAATTTAATTTGAAATTTAATTATAATTAAAAATATTTAATATACAATTAACTTTTTAAACTAGTTTAAAAAATAGATGAATACAATAATTATTTTACAATATTTTTAGATTCCTTTTTTGATACATTTAAAATATTTATTCCAAACTTTATTATTGTACTTGGGATGACCTTGGCATTGCTTGCTTCTATTTTTGTTCTTCCTAAGAAGTAATATTTATTTTTTTATAATTTTTGTTTGAATATTTTTCTTTTATATATATTTAGTTTTTTTATTTTCAAAGTTTCACATTTTTTCATTATTTTGAAAGTATTAATTAAAGTTTATTTATTTTTAAATAACTTGAATCACTCTGATTAATCCCAACTCTCTGTACTATTGTTGCAATTTTAATGTAACAGCGCTCTGATTCAGAGTTCATATTACTTAATGTCACCGTGCTCAACTTGTTTCTCTGCGCAGCGACCTTGTTTGCCAAGGTTTGGAGTTAAAGAGTTAAGAAAGGGTTGTAACCACAATAAAGTAGTGTAGTGGCTCTCATGACTTTGGGAGGTGAATAACATTAAAATGAAAATTATATTAGTATTATAATATTGTAATTTCTTCAAGTTATTTACTTAAATTATTTATTTAATGGATTGTTTAGTATGGATGTATAGAAATATTTCAATAGAAACTTATATACACATCAGAAAAATATGTTTTAGGTTTTGATCAGAGTTTCCCCAAATATTTTAATAGAACTGTTAACAGTGACTCTTCAGAATGCTGCATTTAGAGGCAAAAAAAGTTGAAAAGTAAAAATTTTTTAATAAAGTGTTTTTTAAATAACATTTTTTTTTTAAATTTTTAGGGGAAATAAAAAAGCTGTCTACTACCTTTAAAAAAACGTAGACAAAAAGATATTCTTTGTCTATTCTTGATATGTTATAAAGTTTAGAATGAATTTAATGTATTTGTTTAGAGTGTAAGCTAACAATTTCTAGTAATTTTCAAAATAACATTTCTAAACTTTGTAATTTATAAATATAAAAATATATCTTTTTTGTTTCAATCTATAAATAACTACTTTGTATTTAATTGTATCGCCTTAGAGAAAGTTTACTTTGTTCAATAAAATGTTGCAATTGAAATAAGATTAAATGTACTTTCTAGCTCACAGTAAGTTAGGAACTGCAAGAAAAAATTCTATAAGAAAATAAAATTAAATACTTAAAATAGTTAATTTAAACAGGTTTATAACAATTTTAATTTAACTGTACCTCAAACACCACTTGCAGGGTGGCCAGTGGGTCTTAAAAACCTGGAAATGTCCTGGAATTTGGTAGATCCTGGAAAAACACCCCTTTTAGCAATAAATCGTGGAAATTCTTGAACTTTTTTCTGAAATACTTCTATATTTCATTATCATATTTTTACAGAACTATTGCGTAGATTTCTACTGAATTTATTAATTATGTATTTTCTGAAAAAAAATAATGTTAAAAAAAAGATAATGTTAAAAAAAAGGTTAGAACCAAATTTTTTTGATTAAAAATGAATAATGAATGCATACCGTGAAAAACAAATGTTGTTGTTTTTGCCGAAGCTTGTCTTCTCCATTTTTTTCAACTACTCGGAACGAATTGACGAATTACATTTGATTTTTGATAATGAAATTTTTAAAATATCAGCAACTCCATACCAATTAGAACCTGTTAAGATTATGAAAAAAAAGTACAAGAATACACTAAACAATACAGTTGACAGTAGTATCAGATATGAAAATTCGTGAAAGGATTTGTGAGATCCTGATTTTGCATTAAAAGTACAATTAATTGCAACACAAGTCGGCACTATAAATTTTGATTATAAGTTTACTGTTCAATATTTTATAACCATCAAATAAAAAACATGAAGTTTGTATATTTTTGCCAGTTTTATACAACTAATATTTAACAAAAATATTATTAAATAACGCAATAATTAACACATTAATTAAAGGCAATAATTCAAGATAGATGGTAATTTAAATTGTTAAAATGTCATAACGCGCATTAAAAAACATTATATTTGGTATTTCCAAATTTGTGTTGTAATTGGCATTTGTCTCTTAACATGAAAAATTAAATATTTTTAAAAACACAATAAACAAATACAAATTTTCAAGCAATTTTTTCTTCCAATTCTCATTTATTCAAAGAAAATTTAATATTAAACTTTTATTTCTCTCATCTAAAAAAAGAACGAGTAAAGCAAAAAAAATATGTATTCTATACAACTCTTATTCATACAAAGTTTATCTGCGCGAAACTTTTCTTTCTCTTTTGTTCTACTCTTTTATAAAAAGAGTGCCCGATGAAATAAAAACTTTTCTTTTTTAACATATAATTATAGTTTGAGATAAAATTAAATTAGAAATAAATCAACAATGAGCAAAGCAAGGAACAGATTAATCTGGAGCTATTTTGATATTTTTGAAAATAATCAGCATAAACAACATTACCAACAACACAATCTCGCATAATTTTAGGGGCATTTTTTTTTTATTGCTTAGTCGTTCTAAATAATAAGTAAATTTAGTTCAAGTTAATAATTTAATATTTACAGTTGCATTAGAATAAAGAAATGGTGTTTAATACTGAACTTTTTATTTAGTTATTTATTTTTTTACCTACATTTGTTATAAAAAACTTTAGAACCCTCGTCATTAAAATAATTTGTTTTAAATATATTTCGATGTGATTATTCAAACTAATTTTTTTCGTTTGACTTTTCGAACTTCATGCAAAGCAAATTAAAACAAAATATCGTCTAACCAAATAAAAAAGCTGTTATTAATTTTATACGGGTAATTCATGTAAAACAATTTTTGAGATAATAAATATTCATAATTTATAAACATTAAATATATGGCGCAATAACAATTTATAGCAACGAACCAGCATAAAATATTTAATGTTTTTATTATTTTTTTACATATTAAAAATAGAAGAAAAAAAAACTAAAATAAGTAACAAATAATCCAAAAAACTTCGACTAAAAATAAATAAAAATATTTCTAGAGTTTCTTTTGTTAAAAGTCTACCGTGACGTCAAATACTAAAACTTTTATGAATTAAACGCGCTTCAAAGGAATTGCCAAAGTCTGTAGATTGCAACACATAATTTGAAGAACCGAGTAGTTGAAAAAAATGGAGAAGACGAGCTTCGGCAAAAATAACAACATTTGTTTTCCACGGTATGCATTCATTATTTATTTTTAATCAAAAAAATTTGGTTCAAACCTTTTTTTTTTAACATTATCTTTAATATGAACACAATATGTGTTAAGAGTTTGGGATCCCTTTAACTGTTACTGTCAGTATTATTAACATCTAGTAATTATTAAAAAAGTATATATATATAACTAGTATAATGCTTAATACAAAGAACTGTCATTTTCAAACAAAACAAAAAAAAAAAGATTACAACAAAAAGTATTCTTCTTGGGTAAAATTTTGTATTTCAAATTCTAAAAAAACAAGCTATTGCTATTGTTTAGCTATTGTTTTGCTAGCAAGCTATTGTTTTTGAAGAATGGATATTAATATTTCTAACATGGGAGTATCTGCCTTGGATTCTCATCCAACTTTTAAAAAGTATAAATTTGATGCAAAGAAACACAATGCAGCAGATATATTGTTAACTGATAGTTTACTAGTTTTTAATTTTAATTTAAGTTTTATTTAAATATATGTTTTCCTGAATTTTGCTTGTAGTGTTCTATTAGTAACTTACATAAAAGCTCTCCTGATTTAGAAAAAAAAAACTATAAATCTGGTTACCTAGCAGAAATAATATGGGGCTTTAATGTAGTAATGTCACATTTTTCTTTAAGATCATGCTTAAATTTAAATAAAATATTCAAGTTCTCTGAATATTCTCTGACAGCACGATAGCATCAAAGTTTGCATTTAGTTTACCAAAGAATGAAGTAGAGAAATCATATAACCAAGTAGAAGTAGATCATATTGACATAGGAATAACACTAAAATACTAGCTGCTCTTCATTGTTAACTAGAAGAGAAATTAGAATTAAAGAAAGAATGTAGGCAGATTATCATAATGTTATTGCAAAATTTACAAGAAAGATGTCCATTGAAGTATTCTTTAAGAGGAATGCTTCATCTTTGTCTCCAAATTCAATGGTTTAAAACAAGAAAGTATCCACTCTGAAATTTAAGGGTCTGAAAGATTAAGTGCATTATAATGACTTTTAACTGACGACGCAGATGATGCAAAACAACAATTTTTTGGTTCAAAATATGTTCAATTTAGAGTCTTCGAAATGATAATAAATAAATTTGAGTCCTTTAAATGAATTAGCTGATTCTGTTAATAAATTTCTTGGTTTCTATTTGACAAAAATCAAAAGTATTCAGCATTGTGGAAAGTCTGTGTTATCATTTTTGTTTTCTCATTTAGTGTTAATAAGCAGTTGTTAGTAGAAAATCTACAAGAAAGATCTCTCATTTCCTAAAGAACAGTTTGTAACCACATCAATTCCCATGACATTGTTATTCATTATTATGAACTTCCCAGTGATCTTTTAAAAAGATGAAGGTTAACATAAAATAGGTACAATTCTGTCTCAAAGGAAAATCAAGTGTCAGTTAAAGGTAGTTCCTCATCAATCAAACTTAAATTGATTGATGAAGAAAACTGATGCTGACAAGTTTAGCATTGAAGCAGAAGAAAAGCAAAACTTCAGTATCCTTACAAAAGCAAATTCTTTTAGAAACATTATTTTAGAAAAAGAACTGGCAATTAAAGAGCTTGAAATTTCACTGAACTATCAAGAAAGAGATTAAATAGAAGTGTTTGATAACCTAGTATATTTAAATATATACAATATAAACTATTTTTTAACTTGTACCATACAATATTTGACTGAATACAATATATTTTGTTTTTTTCTGGTTGAGAAAAGATCAATATATCCTTGAAAACGGGCAGGTACCTGGGCAACTGGGTACCTGCCTGTTGGTTACTGCTCAGCAAAATTATCAAATGACGGGTAATCGTTGTGCATGCAAAAACACAAAATGTTTTAATTTACAAATTATTAATTTTAAATTTTTTTTTAAGTTTTCAATCATTAATTGAAATGAAACAATTTAACAATACAAAATTAATATGTAAAATAAGATCTTGAAGAAATAGTTCTGATTTTTTTATCACCATTAGAACTTCTAAAAAATTGAATAAAAATGTCCGGAAAGTTTTCTTTTACGTAAATCTGAACTCCTCCAACTTATTTATTAGTATGTCTCTATCACAAAATTTTATGAAAACTTAGAAGATGGAGAATAGAATTATCTCAAAGATCTTTCAAAGAAGCCCAAGTTTTAGTTAGGCAAATTATATATAAAATGTTTTCTGTTTCTCATCAAGAAGACAATTTTTCGAAAAAAAAAGTTTTGTAAAAAGAAGTTTTTTTAAATACATGTGGTAAGTTTATTGTAAATAAATAAAATGTTATAATAAATTTTCATCAGCTTGCAACCAGAAAAAGTTTTATAAAAAAAGTATATATATAAATATTGTTTTTAACGGTTACCCGGGTACCCACCCATTCGTTCAACGAGTACTCTGGCAAGCATTTTTGCAATTTTTGACAGCCTTACTGGCCACCCTGACTTGTGCATTGCTTGGTAGCAATTGGTAGCGATACACAAACTTATAGAAAGATCTATAAATACAGAAGTAATACAGAAGTGTATTGCTTGATAGCAATACAGAAGTATTGAATTATTTTTTTAAATTTTCTCATTGGAAATAAAAGTATTAAGAGATCATGTGTTGCCTTTGTATGTATCTTTTGTTTGTATCCTTTGTTTGTATGTCTAGATACATTATAGTATCATCTTTGTATGTCTAGATACATTATAGTATCATCTTTTTATGTCTAGATACATTATAGTATCATCTATAATGTATCTGGATGTATTAACCCGTGTATTTAGAATAATAATCTAATATATACAATGATACATTACATGTTGTTTGCAAATACTATTAACATATGAAGCTCTGGCATAAAAATGATTTCACTATTTGGCTTCTTTTTCTCTTATATCGGGTATAGGTTCACTACATTTTGTTAAAATTTATTAATTTGGTTAACAATTTAATAGAAATAGTTTTTATTATTGTCAAAAAGATTTTAAATTTAATAATAGTTAACAAATATACCTTGAAATTTTTAACTTTAAGATAATTTAAATTATCTTTCACTTATTTATGGTGCAATTGCTTCTTGTATCTTCACTTCGTTAGAAGCGCAGACTTACCTAATTGAATACTACAACACTCAACATAAATAGTTTCTAACATAGATGACAATAGCAAGACATTTCTACCAATGACACATATTTTACGGGTCCGGGTAGCTAGTAGGGGAAGTTGGGGTACAGTGGATCGAGGGGCACAGTGAATAATTGGCATTATCTCAAAGATTAAAACTTTGTTCATCTTGATAATGAAATTATTTTATGTGCTCATATATCAGTCATCTTTATCTATAGTTGTTACCACATAATTTTTGACTACCGGTTTTTGGTAGGAAATTTTTTTTTAGCTAACTAAAGTAAATTTTCTTACCATCCTTATGTTTGTTATGGAGATCTTGGTTGAAATAATTTTAAAATTTGAATTTTCAAAATAATTTCAAAATTTACGCTTCCTTTTAGTAATTTAGCTTTTCTTTTAACAATATTTATGTCTCAAAAAATTAGACTTGAACTTAATTTGTTATGGTGGGACACAGTGAATTGGAGTACAGTGAAGGTTGATCCACTATGCCCAATTAATGATCTTAAAAATTAAATTCATGCATTTTTAACAGACAAACTACATGAAAATGAGTTTATTAGTTTTAAGTTATGAATAATAATATTTGAATAATTTTTTAATATTTTTATAATTTTTTAATCAATAAAGTTCTTTTTTTTCTTCTAAATTTTTAAAATGTCTATTTTTTCGATTTTATTCTAATTTAGTTAATAAAAGTATGCCCAAAGTATAGTGTACAGTGTCTTTATTCCCTCAAACTCAAAGTTATTTGGCTATGCCCCTTTACACTATCATTAATTCACGGCTGTGTTCATTTATTCACTATGCCCCACTGCTGGGGCACAGTGGATAACATAACACAACTCACTTAAAACTTTTCTGTGAGCCGTTACATAATAAATATTTGGGTTTTAGTGATTTATTATCATGAAGGACATATATCTCAATCCCCTCGCCTTAAAAAAAATTAAATATATATTTTAACTTGCTCAATTTAAAAAATAAAGAAATCTGATCTACTATGATCTAATATATACTAATTTCCCCTAATGATAAATTATATAATTATAAAAATATGTTATTGTTGTTTTATTTACTGATTTAAAAATTTGTTGGTAAAGTATAGCAAAAATAACAAAAACATAAAAATCAAAAATTAAAATTGTTAAAACGTATCATTCAGTATCAGATGATTATACTTACAGAAATTTGTATAGTTTTTTTTTTTAACTTTTTTTATAAATGCAAAAGTTTAATTTACCAACACTAAATTTACAAATATAAATTTTTTTTTTTAATTTACAAAATTTACTAAATATTTAATTTTGCCAATTAAATTTACTCACCACCCTCAAATGGTAAACAGATCTCTCTGTCCCTTAAATGTTTTTGTTGGTTATTTAAATTCTAAATTTTTTTATTACATTATTAATATAAAAGTAAAAACAAATATAAAATAAATGTATATGTAAATAATAGATCTCTTCACATCTCCAGTGTGTGTGTGTGTCAGTGTTTATATGTAAAATATATACAATATATATTATTTTGTGGCATTATCTTGTGGGAAGACTCCCATGTCTTTTTTGGAAAATGTCAAAAAAATGCATCAAATAACTATCTAATATATCTCAGAGAAACAAGCCTTCCATTGATGGAAGTTCCATCAAACATTTTGAAACGACAGACACCTTCATAGTTCATGCAGGCCATATGTCTATACTACCACTATCATGTTTTGTTCTATTCGTAGAGCAATTTAGGTCCATTTAGTAATTTAGCTTTTTTTTCAGCATTACTTGGTTTTTTCTTTAAATCAACTTTAATGTTTATTTCATCTCTGAAAAGATTGTTGTGCCACATGCTCATAGACCAAATTTTATGAGCCAAACACCAGTTTTTTCTTGTTTTCTAATGTTTTATCAATAGACTCGGGTTTTTTGCAAGCATCTCGTCACATGTAATTGTGTTTTTGTAGTATTCTTCTAATGAAAAACGTTTGAACACAAGCAACAACACCAGAAGTTTTTTGTCCTTGTCAACTGAGATCAGTAGATGATAAACTTCTTTTTTTTTTTTCACTATGCAAATAAGTGAACGTTCATTTCTTTTATTTGAAATGCGAAGTCTTCCAGGGCATAGAAGATTTTGAATTGTATTGTATTTTTAATATCGTCTGATTATTCTGCTAAAAGGGGAATGTTTTGTGTTGAAATGTTTTGCAGTCTCTCTAACTAGGATGTTTTCTTCATTCATTACTATGATTTTACATTTTGTTATATTATCAACAATTTTTCCAGTCAATTTGATGGTTTTATTGCTGAAATATTGTAGTTAATTAAATACTCATTTTTTTTTATTTCATTTTATGCAAATTTTTTAAATATTGGTAACAATTTAAATAAAAATTATCAAATAATTATAAATAGCAAATTTTGCAAATAAGTGCAAAGTTTTAATTAAATACAAATGAAATTTTGAAGGAGGTTTGAAATAATACAGTGGATTGTTAATTTTGGCCATAATTATTACTTTAGATTATGAGATTTATGTCTAAAAAAGCAGTGTAAACTAGCACATCGAATAATATTTTTATAAATATTTTATTTTGAAAGAAAATAGAATGCTTATCAATATACATTTTTTATATTTATAAAGAGTCAAACAATCGTTGATTTAATACCAATCAAAGTTTTTTTTTTAACATATTCGCTTCCAACAAAGCTGCAAGCAACCACTAATTAGTGTTGGAAGTTACTGGAAGAGAAAAGAAGAAGATTGTAGAGCAAGATAACGATTGACAGACAACTTAAAAAATTGCAAATTATATAAATCAGGAAAGCAAGACGAAGCAAGCGAATTACAAAGAACTGATGTTCGAGGAAAAAAACTAGACAAATAAGAGTTTTTGAAGCACTTATGAACAGTAACAGAAAAAGGATGAGACTTAATTGAATGACGAGTAACATGAGAATGAATTTTAATAGATGGCACAAGAGACACAAGCTCTTTAGAGCAGTGCCCATTATAGTGGGCACTGCTCTGGATATTTCAACTACTCTCCTTCGAAGCAAAGTAAAGCTATTTATCAGTTCGTTAAAAAATCAAACTTGCTATTCACTGATATTAAAGCAATTAGTGGCAATACATAAGAACAAATATTTTACAAATGACGTGGTCGCTACATGTTACACTCTTGGCTTAAACTTATTCCAGTGCATGATAGAAGCAAAAAAAGTTTTTTTTTGCTTCTATCAAATTTAAACAACCTATGAAAGAATTGCAAGCTAATGATGTAACAAAATTAAAAGAATCGTTTCAGTTTCGGAGCTTAAAATAACAACAAGAAGTTTTTAAAACTTTGATGGAGGAGAATATTCCGAAAACACTAAACCAACTAACTGTGGAAAACATAGGGTTGGTTGTCACACTTTTTACATTTTAGACTGTTCAGCTTTTAATTTTCATCAAATCAATGCCAAACTTTGCACGAAAGTAATTTAACTATTTTCGGTAACTAATGCAATATTTTTATGACATTGAGTGAAATTAATAATTCAATATCATTTGTAGAAATGAGAAAGAGAAGCATACATTACAACAATGTGACAGAGGTTGAAGGTTGGCTGCAAGAGCAGGTCCAACTATGTTTACAATGCGTTTTTGCACCATGTCTAAAAGAGAAAGGGCATCATTAGAAGATCCACCCCAGATATGGCAACAGTATTCCATACAAGGCCGAATTTGAGATTTATAGAGATAGAGAATAGAATCCAGAGTAGGAAAGTGATGCGCTCGATAAAGAGAAGCGACTTTAGCAGATGCTAATTTTGCAACGGATTTGATATAAGGTTTCCAAGAAAGATCAGAAGTAAGAGTTAATCCTAGAAGATGAAGGGTAGGAGACTCATCGAGTACATTACCGTTCATAAATATACGAAGGTCTAAATTATTGCAACAACGATTGACTGAAAAAAAATTGAGTTTTATCTGAATTAAAGTTCACCAGCCACTGTGAGCCCCATGCTGTAGCAGAAGTGAGATCCTTTTCAAGCTCAGATGCCCCCTGCAAGCAATCAGAGGGAGTTGGCTTCTTATCGTGACAAGAAGAAATGGTAGTATCATCTGCGAACAATGTCACCTTAGATGTGAGAATATCTGGAAGATCGTTAATATAAATTTAAAAGAGTATAGGGCCAATTTGATTGAACCTTGAGGAACCCCTGAGGTTACAGAATAAGAATAAGAGTGCTGTTCATCAAGGACAACTTTTATACTACGATTGGAAAGGAAGGATTCAATAATCTTAAAGATGTTTCCAGATGCACCATAAGAAGAAAGCTTATGGAGAAAACCAGCATGCCAAACTTTATCAAACGCTTTAGAAATGTCAAGAGCGATGGCCTTAACCTCTCCATCTTTATCTAATGCGCGATAAAACCTATCTGTTATTACTGTTACCAAATCAGTTGTAGAACCAGAAGATCGAAAACCATATTGATGATCAGAAAGTAGGTTATGAGATTCGAGATGAGAGATTAAGTGTTTGTTAATTAAAGATTCAAAAACCTTGCTTATGATAGGAAGAAGACTAATGGGACGGTAGTTAGACAAATTGGATCGCTCTCCAGAATTTTTAAAAATAGGGATAACAGATGCTGCTTTCCAGCAGGCTGGAAAACAGCATCTGATAAGCACTTTTTAAATAGTTTTGAAAGGATAGGCGACAGCTCCGGAGAACACTTCTGCAAGACTATAACAGGTATGTTGTCCGGGCCGCAAGCTGTAGAAGAGTTTAAGCAGGAAATCACTTTAGATACAGAAGCTGGAGTGATACGGATGTCGAGCAGTGGATCAACCTGTTTGACGGCTATATCAGGTAGAACGCAACTAGTAGAATCAAGAGATGATATTGATGAAAAGTTCTTGGCAAACAATTCAGCTTAGTCTTTAGGTGAGGTGACAAAGTCTGAACCGTACAAAAGAGGTGGAATTATAGGCTTGCCATTATTATTGATATTATAAAAGATTCTCCAGAAGTCACGAGAGCCTAATTTTTGCAATGAAATACAAGATTTCATGATCTGAGAATAGTGGGCTTTGGCGTTAGACAAAACCTTTTTACAATGGTTCCTAGCAGTAATAAACAGACATCTGTTTTCTGGAGAATTGTTTTGCTGATAGATATGGAAGTAATGGTTTCGATTGGCAATTGCAGCAGCATAATGTGAGGAAAACCATGAAGAAGAGTGAGGCTTGACCTGGAATCGTGGAGAGGGAATAAAGGATTCCATGCCAGCCTGAATCCACGAAGTTATGTAAGAAGCACATTTGTCAACAGGAAGACGAAAGATTTCTACCCAGGGGCCATCACGAAGAAAATCACGGAAAGAGTCCCAGTCAGCTTTAAGGTAGTTGTAAGATGTACAATGATAGGGGGATTCTGATGGTAAAGAAGAATGAGATAATAGTTTTAGAAAGACCAAACCATGATCAGAAGCACCTAAGGGTGAGTGTGGAGAAACTGAGCACTGACTAGGATTAGAAACAAGACATAAGTCGAGTAGAGAAGGTAAATGATTTGGGTTGTCTGGAAAGCGAGTTAAAAAGTAGACTATTTGAGTTAGTGAGAAAGGCAAAAGTTGTGGGCCTTAATGTCTGCGGAGTCACTGACACTAGAGCCAAGCCATTCAGTGTGATGAACATTAAAGTCACCTACAACAACAATATTGGCTGATGGATAAAGAATGAGGGCTTGGTCAATATAATCAGAAATAACATCAAGAAGAGTGTAGTCTTGAGATGAAAGAGAGCGATATAGAACAAAGAGAAAGGTTATAGAGTGAAGTGGTGCTAAACGAAAGCACATAAAAGAGTAGTCTATGAATTCAAACCTAGTTTCCCGACAAATGGGTGAATTCTTACGAATGTAAATGCCTAGGCCAAGCATGTGACTATTGGAGTCTTTACGAATTAAAGGAAGATAAACATCAACACTAAGATCACAAGATGAGACAGCTGAACTCAAATTAGTCTCACAAAGAGCAAGAGGTCTGGTGAACTTTGCAAGAGATAAGACTAAACAGAAGAAAATTTACGAAGACCACGAATATAGGTGAATGAAAGTTTTAGGAAACTTGGTGATGACTGCGGTTTTTTTGTGTTTTATAGTTTTTGTTACTTTATTCATTTTTAAATTTGTTAAAGAACTTGACTCGAAACATAGATAGTACTCAGTACACTGTTTTATAGCCCAAGCAATTGCCTCATTTCTACTAATAAACCCTAAGCCGTAACAAAGGGCTCCAATGTGGCCTTGGCAATGCACACCAAAAGTGCAAACATGGACACCATTTATGCGCAACATGGCACTGTTAGTACTTTGATATTTTTCAGCTGTTGATAGAATCAGCCTCTCTGAGAGCTATAACAGAGTTCAGGAAATCTGACTACCATTCGGCCTCAGAACCATAAAACTGAGTTTTAGATCTGTACCCTCATTTGGAGATAATAGAATGAGTTGCCTAGTCATAAAAACAGAGACACAAGCAAAACCCATGCATCGAGTCAAGAAGATCCAGCGTTCAACATCTTAAACTGGAAACAATGTATTAAAAATACATCTGCGTCAGCCTAATAGATGGAGAAGGGGTGAGAGGCTCGTCAATAGATAGAATCTGTTTACCTCTTAAGTCTTTGCCTAGGAGGCCTTCTACAAGACAGCTGGATGCATTTAACATCTGCCCAAGATGAGTATTTTTATCAAGACACCATCTCTAGCCTTTACTCAACCAAGAGCCTAAAGGCAGGGGGTGTTTTATGCCAGAGTTTGCATCTCCTAGCCTTTTCCTAAAAAGGCATATCCTACAAGGCAGCAGGACATGAAGCAGATTGTACTGGGTTACATGTTACCAGCAGCAAGATAAACCTGATCTGACTGAACCTGACTGAAGTCCAATGATGTCAAAACCTGACCTGACTGATATCAATGATATCAGTATACCTGACTGATATCAATACCTGATATCAAAACCTGACTGATATCAATATACCTGACTGATATCAATAAAACTGATATACCTGACTGATATATCTGATATACAATACTGATATACAATACTGATATACAATACTGATATACAATACTGATATACGATACTGATATACAATACTGATATACAATACTGATATACAATACTGATATACAATACAATATAATACTGATATACAATACTGATATACAATACAATACTGATATACAATACTGATATACAATACTGATATACAATACCTGATATACCTGATATACCTGATATACAAAACTGATATACCTGACTGATATCAATACCTGATATCAATACCTGACTGATATCAATGATATCAAAACCTGACCAATGATATCAAAACCTGACCTGACTGAAGTCCAATGATATCAAAAAAAAAATGCTGGGTTGTTATTTATGGCCAATACTGTATACACAAAAACCACCACGTTTGTATGGGCTAATTAATATTGCGGACATATCAATACCATTTGAAGAATCAACTTTAATACTTTTGGATAAATAAATAATATGCGGTAGTGGTGTAGTGGTAGAGCGCTCGCTTCATAAACGAGTGGTTCAAAGTTCGATCCCCACCACGTCCCTGGTAGTACCGCGCTCAACTCGTTTCTCCGCGCAGCGGCCTTGTTCGTCAAGGTTCGTGTTTTGGAGTTATAGAGTTGAGAGAGGGTTATAGCCACAAAATAAGTAGCTTCCTCGTCTGTATCGGCCTTCTCGGCCTTGAGGAGATGAAGTAAAATTAAAAAAAAAAAAAAAAAAAAATTAAAGCTCATAAAAAACACAAATCTTATCCAATAAGAGTCATTTATCAACTAATGGCACGCCTTGTTATGGAATTTTGAATTACTTGATTAAAAGAATACAACAAGTCTTACATAAAAATCCTATTAGATTAAAAAATTTAAAACTTTATTAACAAAACTAAGTCATGGTTCATAGAAAAAGATGAAATACAGGTATCTTTTGTGAGCTTATACATATCAATACCATTTAAAGAATCAACTTTAATACTTTTGGATAAATTCATTTTTTTATTAAAGTGTTTATTGAAAATGGGTACAATAAAAAATACTTAAAGATATTTCTTATGTATATATATATATATATATATATATATATATATATATATATATATATATATATATATATATATACATATATGTTTATACAACTATAAATGTGTGTTTGGATGAACTAGCCTGCTGTATAGGGCCTAATTACATACATTGACTATAATATAGCTGTTGCAAAAGAGTGCCACTGCATTGACTGAGGGTTTCTGAAAAAGCTGTATGCTATAAAGATAAATTAAGTAAGTTAGTAAGCAATTGTTTATATAAATACGCTATAGTATTTTTTACCATAAAATGTTGGCATTATCATTTATTTAGAAGACTGGAAAAAACTTAATTTGATTATTTGATTTGTTATAAACCAAAAGCCTAAGTGAAAGTAGCGACACTTCTTGCATGTTCTCCGTTTTTTAGTCAGTCAATGTATGTACATTCCCTGCGTGTTCTACCTAGTTAAATTAGTTGATGTAAGTACACTCCCTGCATGTTTTCTCTATTAAAGTAATTCAATGTATGTACACTTCCAGCATGTTTTCTCCATTAAAGTAATTCAATGTATGTACACTCCCTGCGTGTTTTACCTAGTTAAGTCATTCAATGTATGTTCACGAAAATTTATACAATATAATTATATATATATATATATATATATATATATATATATACACACATATAAAAATTTAAAAATAAATATTTATATATATATATAAATTTAAATTTATATATATATTAATATGAAATAAAAATCGTTACACAAAATATAATAAGAAGGTATACAATTTTTTTTTTTTTTTTTTTTCACAGAACTTACAATGATAATGACTCACTTCTTATCGAAGATAAAAAAGACTCTTCTATGTTTAATGTAGATGCATATCTCAATTGTTCAGTTGATATAGAATTACTTAAAAAAAGTAAACGTTTACAAACAAGTGAATCAACTAGATTAATTGATCCAAAGCTTTCCAAGTTAAAAAAATTCTGGATTTTGTTAAAAATGAGTAGTTTTTTTAAACTGTTAAGGTATTTTTTTTTTAAATTTTTTTTTTTTTTTTTTTCTAAAATGTTTTTTAAAAAAAAAAAATTAAATTTTATCTAACATAATATTGTTTTAATGTTTATTATGTATTTTATAAATATTATATCTACTATATAATTTTATTATATATTTTATTAATTTTTTTAATTATATTATATTATATTTGTACTTATATTATATTATATTTGTATTTATATATAATTATTATGAATATGATATATTTTATTATATATCTTATTAAATTTTTTATTAGTATTTTAATTATAGTAAATAATTATTCAAAAATGTTTTTAAAGTTAAATTTTTCTTTTTCTTCATTTTGATATCTTTAAAATATTTTTAGAAACAAAGAATTCCTTATTTCATCTATGCTTTATGGATTATATACTCTGTTTACTATTGGTTACGAAGAATTATTTCCAGTCTTTGCTTCTACTTCTATTGAATATGGTTGGTAGTTTCTTATATTATTATTATAATTATTATAAAATATCTGTAATTTTAATATATAATTATAATAATAATATAATATATAATTAACAATAATATATAATAAATATAATAATAATAATATAATATATAGTAATATAATATATAATATGATAATATAAACCTCAACTTTTTTTTAAGGTAGTAGAAATTCCAAATAAAGATAAAAGTAAATATTTTGCACAGTTTGAAAAAATATTTTGGCAAGCACATAAAAAAATATTTTTAAAAAATTTAAAGCATTTTTAATTGCAACAAATCTTTTTTGTTTATCAAATACTTTTTTGAAAAATCGTGAAAAGACTTTTATGTGTGAATTATTTAGAATTTAAATAAAACATGTGTTTTTTATTTAAGTTTCTAATAATTTGTTTTAATATAAGCCGTTTTAGTTTGAACTATCTTATTTAAAATTCGATTTGCTGTTTGTAATTATTTTACTTAGATTTTAAATAAACTGTTTGTTTTTTTGCCATTTTTATTGTTAATGCCGTTAAACACAATATTTAAAATAAGTATTTGTAATTTTTGTTTTTATTTTAACTAATTTGTTTAATATTTATTTAAAACAATTTTTGCTTTTACATGCCTCGGCCGGAATAAATGAGGGCGAGAGCCGAGAGCTGCTCTCCTAAATCAAACAAGGAGAGCCAGGCAAGCTGCTCCTCTAAAATGAATTTTACGAGAGCTTTCGGCTTTTATGAGAGCTCTCTCTAAATTCATTTAAAAAAAGGTTTATTAGAATTTTATACTAAGATTAAATTATAAAGATGATGATTTTATACTTGATAAAACCATATGTAACATTAATGTTACAAGTATGCAACTTATACTAATATATATATATATATATATATATATATATATATATATATATATATATATATATATATATATATATATATATATATATATATATATATATATATATATATATATATATATATATATATATATATATATATATATATATATTATTATATATATATATATATATTATTATATGTATATATATATTATTATATATATATAAGTCTGCAAATTTTGGACCAAGTTTTGTATAATTACTAAAAAGATCGGAAGATATATATTTCTATCCTAATAAACTGTTTAAAAATGTTACAATAATTTAATAAAATAGGTACTAGATGGTTTAGATTTGCTCTTAGTAACAAGGATAGACTTTTCTTTTATAAACATCTTTGCTAACTTTAAAATATTGTCATTATTGTAAAAGCAACATTCCACAACAAGGATTTTAGATTAAGAAAGATGGGCCACGGCGACATAGCCCCTTTCATAGCCCCTTTTTTTTACAACGTAGGGTTTTATTATTACTTTAGTATTTTAGGTTTATTGGTGCTTCGGTGCCCCCCCTCCCTACCATAATGTCATCTCGCGGCCGTTGAGAACAATCTATCTGTACTGCATATCTGCGTTAGAAATAAAAAGAAAAAGTTTTTATTATTATTTCTATTATAACTTTTCAGTGTAATTATGTAATATTTATATTACTATATTAAAAAAATTTATAATACTATATTAAAAAAACACTCTGCTTTACTAAAAGACAAAATTATTGTTGCATAGAATAACTTATATTACTAAGTCGACAAGTTTTTATCCATTTGTAAAGTTGAAATAAAATCGCAAAAAATAAAAAATAAATCACAGACTACTACTTAAAAAAATAAACGAGCGCATTTTGTAAGCTAAAAAGTCAATCTGAAACTCGAACTTTATCTTTTTTATACGATATATTTTGCACCAGAATATTTACTTTTTCAATGAATATCTAAAAGAAAAAGTTAAAATATAGTGTTTTACATTTATGACAACATTATAGTTTTGCGAGAGCTGTAAATAGCTCTCGTAAACCAATTTAGGGGAGTGTGGGTGAGAGCGAGAGCTAGAGCTCTCGCTTCCTGCCGAGGCCTGCTTTTAGTTTTTACTAGAATTTTAATAAAATGTTTGTTTTGCTATTTTTTCTTTTGTTTTATTTTTAAAATGACTGTGCATTTATTCAAGTTGACATAAATGATTTTTACCCCTCAATAACTGCAGATATTTTAGATAAAACAATTGAATTTTCAAAAAGCCACACAGTTATTTATAAAGAAACAATTTGTATAATAAAACATTGTAGAAAAACCTTACTTTATTTTAATAAGGAAACTCGGAAAAATAAAAACATATATGACTGCTTTGATGTAACAATCGGCAGTTATGATGGAGCAGAAATTTGTGAATTTGTTGAACTATATATTTTAGATTTATTAAGTAAAATAATTGCGACAATGGTTTATTAGTAATGCGTAAAAAATCTGGTCAACAGCTCGATAAAATTAGAAAAGGTATTATAAAAATTTTTGAAAATATTAGCCAAATAAACATAAATTCAAAAATTGTGAACTTTCTTGATGTCACATTTAACCTTTCTGAAAATTCATATAAGCCATTCAAATAACCTAATGATAAATTATTGTACATTAATATTAACTCAATTCATCCATAATTAATATATATTATTATTATATTATATTATATGTATATTTTTTAATATAATATTATAATATAATATTAGTATATTATTAATATATTATATTAATATATATAATTATATCAAATGTATTTAAAAATAGTTATACGCTGTCTTTTATTAAAATCAACTTACATATTATAAACCTATCATATAACAAGAATACGACTTTTAAAGCTTTTATATATATATATATTAATAAGCTTCTTTGCTTGAAGATATATTAGTGATGCAATTAGAGATCATGGTATGGATTTAATGATTCTTGGTAGATGATTAGAATTGATGTTTATATATAAAGGATTATCTCTTGGTTTTTTATAAGGTTTAAAAGAGTTCTCAGAAAAGTTAAATGTGATATTAAGAAAAGTTTTTAAGTTTGGTCTGATAATAATGTTAAGATCAAATTTTTCTTTAAAAATTTTTATTAGATTTTTTGTTATTTTTTCTGATTGAGGACCACTGATATTATAGAAGCAGTAAAGACCATTATCTCTTTATAAACCAGTAGTATTAAGACCATCTTTTTTGGCATTATTTAGGCTCCATCAAAACTACCCATGGTGACATCAAAATTAGGGTCCGCCGACTTTTTAACCCACGTATTACCTTAAAGGAAATTATCCTTATGGTCTTTAAGGTAATGAATGCTGCATTCATGGCTAGACGCTCTAGCCTATTATCTATGCGCAAAACTTTGGCTATGATTATAACATCTGTGTTAATGTTGTTATATCATGTGATATCAGATTTTTTATAAGTTTTTGTAATATTTTCAGTATAAAGTTTATGATACAAAGGTTTATCTAGCTCATACAGGTTTCTTGATTTATCAGACAAAAACATTACTTGAAGATTTTATTTTTACTATTTCAGTTTGCAGTTGCTTTTAAAAATGGTTTTGAATGGTAGAAAATAAAATGTTCTTAATTAGCCTAATTAACTCGTTTCTAAAACTTACCAAATCGATATGTTGGGGCAGAGCTTTCTATCTTATTCACTTTATTAGTAATCCAACTTTCTCCGTTAGGCATTTAAGTATTGTTTTGTAGATGGTAATGGTTCTTTAATGAATAGTTGAAATAATGATAATTGTAATTATTTAATATAAAAATTATAAATATATTTATATAACTGAAGATATTAGAGAGTACATAAACATAAAGGAGCATATTAAAGGCTAAAATTATATAAAAAAGAAAATATTATAAAAAATGTGCGTGTATATATATATATATATATATATATATATATATATATATATATATATACACACACACACACATATATATCAGTTTTCTTTATTAAAAAATACCATTTTTGTGTAATATAAGCATGCTGAAATTACCCAGTGTTTTTTGTTAAAACTACTTAGTTTAAAGTCCTAAAGTTGCAGTGGTTTAACAATATTAACATTACTACATAAATTTCTGTAATTTAAGTTCAAAAAATTTGTATTTTTGTTGTTTAAAGGTTTGAGTTTATAAAATTAAAAAAAAAACGAATAATTTTTTTTATTTTGCGCAAAACAAGGTAGTATTGTTTCATTAATAAGTTAATTATATTATTAACAAGGTAGTATTGTTTCATTAATAAGTTAATTATATCATTAATAAGTAGCTTATATAATCTTCAGGTTTATGGTTGCTTGATAGAAATTTATTTTCGTGATGATTTTTGGAAGTTAACTGTTTTTTTATTAAGTATATAAGCAAACATTATCAACAACCAATTTCAATCAGTTTTTACAAAGGAAACACTGACACAATTGTTATACTAAGTCAAAACAAATGTTTTAACTTAGTATAACAATTGACTAAAACATTGATCTCAAACACCTAAATATGTTTGATGGAAATAAGTCATTAGACGCTGATAACATTAGTCTGTTTGTTTTAAAAGCATGTGCCACATCAATGACAGTTCCGCTAACTTCGATTTTTTTAACTTTAAAATTAAAATCTGGAAAGTTTTTATCATCTTATCTCAGAGCTAATGTTACACCTGTTTATAAAAAAGGTAGCAGAATAGATCCATAATTATAACAATAGCTCACTTCTGTTCCATGCAAACTTATGGAAAATAGTTAGACAAGTCATAATCAATCATTTGGTAAATAACAAAAAAAAAATCATGTTGCTTTTCAAAACTCAACATGATTTTTTTTCGAGAAAGACTTGCATCACAAATCTTTTAGAAAAATGGAATTTTTGTCTCATAGCAAATTAAAAAAACAAACAGTTTACCCAGTTTTCATAGACTTTGCAAAGGCATTCGATAAAGTTTCGCACGTAAGACTGCTGCAAAAGCTTAAAATGTATGGTATAAATGGCAGTCTTCTAAATTGAATAAAAGCCTTCTTAACAACCCGCATGTTATACTTGGAGGTTCAAAATCTGACTGAATTGATGTAACTAGTGAGGTTCTCCAAGGTTCTGTTTTAGGACCAACCCTTTTTGTCATATTTGTTAATGACCTGCTAAATCATGTCGAATCAGCCATTTGTAAAGTATATGCAGATGACACAAAGCTCGTAAAAGTTGTCGCAATGATGAAGTCTGAGCAAATTCGAACTAGAGGAGATTATTAAATATGCGCAAACCTGGCTAATGGAGTTAAATGCATAAAAATGTGAAGTCATGCATGTTAACTCTGGAACAATAAAATTTGATTATATTATGAATGAAATCAAAAATGACAGCACAACCATCAGAGTAATTTTAGAAGTCACAAATTCCAAAAAAGATCTTGGAATTCTAATCTCTAAAAATCATAAGTATGCTTAACAGTGCAATATAGCTGCAAAAAAAGCAAATAATATGCTCGAAATTCTTAAACACACATTGGTATCAAGAGTCATATTAGACCACATCTGGAGTTTGCCATACAAGCCTGGAACCCTTACCATAATAGTGACATAAAAAAATTTAAAAGGTTCAACACAACGCAATGAAAGTTCCTCAGGCTTTGAAAAATAAAGACAACAAAACTCAATGTAAAATCATGAAATTAGCTACTCTTAAGAAGATATAAAAAACGAGGCGATCTTATTCAACAATTTAAACCTAATTGGTAAGCACAATCTCAACATAGAATCAAGTTTTAATGCGAGATTGTCAGGATCTGCGAAGTCAGACAAGTTTTATATATATATATATATATATATATATATATATATATATATATATATATATATATATATATATATATATATATATATATATATATATATATATATATATATATATATATATATATATGTATGTATATACAAATGAAATGTCTAGATGGAAAGGTGGAATGATTCTCTTTGTGGAAGAACTTCTCAATCGAAAACTTTTTAGATCTTTTTGCTGGCTTCACATTAATGAGCTTCCATTTCGTCATATTGTTGAAAAACTTGATGGACCAACTTTGATACATCAAAGTTGGTCCATCAAGTTTTTCAACAATATGACGAAATGGAAATTTTGAAATTCTTTCAAGATTATCAACACCAAAGTTGATAATCTTGAAAGAATTACTCAATTTACTCCTATTTCGCTTCTGAAGCCTCTTGTTAATATCAGTGAAGATTTCTTAAAGCAAATGAGCACTGACAGTTTAGTTGCATGGAAGTACTTGAATGCAATTCTGAAAGGAAAGCTTGATCCTGAAGTAGAAGCTCTTAAATGTGGTAGATTGTCTCACAGTCGATGGCTTACTTGTGGCATGAGATGCTTGCTTCTCTATATGAGTAAGCATGATCTTGAACCTGTTAATGCAGAGATCTTAAGACTGCTTGCAACTTGGGTGACTTTATCTTCCAATGTTCTTTGAGATTAAAGTAAAGCATGACATTAAATACAGTTCTTGTCATCTTTTAAAGCTGTTTCGACTTTGGCAGAAGCAAGATGACAGGATTAAAGAAGCATCTAAACTTTATCTCAGAAATGAATCTTGGTGGGCTCATCCAGAGAATATACTTGTCTCGCTTCTCTGTTCTGATAACTCAGAACAAAGGTTATTTGCAGTCGACACAATATTGGCCATTAAGAAGGTAAGTGAGCTGGGCTCAAATGATGTTAGACCTTTTATAGTTCCACAAACAATAAACCTTGATGCATGTGACCTTAAAGAACTTATTGATTGGAAAAAAGAGGTTGTTACTGAACCAATTTTCACTACAAACATGTTGTTAGTCCAACTCAATGCATTGATAGTTTCTCCCCTTTAGCTACCTCCTTACTCATTACATACTCAAAGTTGCGAGAGAGCAGTCAAATTAGTCACAGAAGCAGCTGACTTTTATCCCAACCACAGACTGTGGTTGGGATAAAAGAGATGGTTTTATAAGAACACAATTGCAAAATCGTGAACTAATGCCTTTGTTTAAGTCAAAAAAAGACTTTCAGTAGCTTATTTAATTACTAATTTGGTATTTTTTGATTTTATTTAAACTTTGTTGTGCATAACATTAAATGTTTGAAAAAATTCTTGTTTTTTCAAAGTTTGTAGCAAAAAAACAACAGCAAGACTTTTAATTTAAACGGGTATTTTGAGTAAGTTTGAGGGGAGGGGGCTTTCACCCTACGCACCCTCCCCTTGCTCCTAATCCAGTGTGTGGGTATATATATATATATATATATATATATATATATATATATATATATATATATATATATATATATATATATATATATATATATATATATATATATATATATATATACCTTGATCTTATAATCATAATAAAACTATAAATATACCTCGATCTTATAATCATAATAAAATTATCAAATATTGAAAAAAAAAGGGGGGGGGGAGCCGTAGCCCTTTTTACGCATTCTGGATCTAGAATCCTGGAAGTTAAATAATAATTATATCTATTTTATTTCACATAGTTTACTTTTTACCTAATATAATTGTAATTTTTAGTATTAATTGACTAAAACCTTTCCAAAATTAAGCTTTAGTTAAAATAGATTAATTTTTGAAAAAAAAACCTAATTTTAAAACCTGTTTCCCGGTAGCTAGACATCAATATTTTGTAAAAATATTATTATATTTGAATTCCCTATACCCAAATACATAGGAATCCAAGCGTGCTAGTCAAAATTCTAAAAATTTAATTTTTGGCTCTTGTATGATATACCCTAATATATATATATATATATATATATATATATATATATATATATATATATATATATATATATATATATATATATATATATATATATATATATATATATATATATATATATATATATATATATATATATATATATATATAAATTAGCAGAAAATCACTTAACAAAAATTTTTTTCATTTTACACTGTGTTTCATCAACAAAGACTCATCAGAAATGAATTTCATTTCTGATGAGTCTTTGTTGATGAAACTCAGTGTAAAATAAAAAAAAATTTTATCAAGTGATTTTCTACTAATTTATAATTGCTCTGTTCTTTTAAGAACATTGAGCACTCTATTTTGTAGAAAACATTTTTAAAATTGTTTATATACATATATATATATATATATATATATATATATATATATATATATATATATATATATATATATATATATATATATATATATATATATATATATATATATATATAATATATCACCACCCATCACATATCTTCCATTGTATATTTTTTATTTAATCTTTTTTATTCACAGTAAATTCATTTTATATATATATATTTTTTCCCACTTTGCAGGTGGTCTAGGTATGTCAACATCCGAAATAGGTTTACTTTATCTAGTTATCTCTATTACAATGTTCATTTTACAACTTGTTCTTGTCAACAAGGTATGCAATAACTTTTATGGCACTTTTTGAACAGATTAATTTAACATCTTTATTTTTTAATTATTTCAAAACTGTAACGTATGATAATAAAATTTAAATAGATAAAGTTAGTTATATACTTTTATCTAAATTTCATGTTTAAAAAAAGTCTTTTATGAATGTAACTTGTAAAATATTTGAATAAACCATTTCATATCAAATTGTTGACACAATGTAAACAAGTTGATTAGAAGTTTCTTAACAAAAATTTTAAGACTCTGTTACTAAGAGACAAATTTTAATGAACTTTTTGACTATTAAACCTATTAAATGACTATTAAACCTATTAAATGACTTTTGACAATTAACTATTAAACCTATTGTTACAATGATCATTTTAATAAAGTAAATTTTCTCTAAATAATTTATATTTAATGAAAAAATGACAATCCAAACTATGTTTTGTGTAAAGAAATGTGGGAAGATGTGATGTAGTAATTAAACATTTTAATTTTAGATGATAAACAGATTTGGTTCAAAAAAGGTATTCTTCAACTTCAAAGACTAAAATTTTTGATGTTGTAATTTTATTTTCAATCATACGGCTCTATTTGTCTGAACTCATTGTCTCTAAATGTCTGAACTTTATTTTTAGATATTTATAGTATCATCTCTCATATTCGGCTTTTTAATGCCTTTTATACCTTTGATTAGCGTTATAAAAAACAAGTGAGTTTTTATGTTTTCACTTTTTTTTTTAACAAGTGAGTTTTTATGTTTTAACTTTTTTGTATAGCATTTGTGTTTTTAATTTAGATAAAGTATTTTTTTTTTTTAATTAAAAGAAAAAAATACAGATTGAGTAGTTGCATATGTATATATATGTATATATATATATATATATATATATATATATATATATATATATATATATATATATATATATATATATATATATATATATATATATATATATATATATATATATATGTATATATATATATATATATATATATATATATATGTATATATATATATATATATATATATATATATATATATATATATATATATATATATATATATATATATATACAGGGTCTATTCTAGGAATAAAATTTAGCAAAATTTAGCAAAAAAATGGTGTTTTATTGCAAAAAAAACAATATTTGCTGTAAAAAACTTGACAAAAAAGAAGTTTTTAATTGTTAATTTGGGTCAACGCTGCCTAAAATGGTCTACAATAGACCCTGATATATATATATAAATGTATATATGTGTATGTATATACATACATATATATATATATATATATATATATATATATATATATATATATATATATATATATATATATATATATATATATATATATATATATATATATATATATATATATATATATATATATATATATATATATATTGACTAAAATACACTACATGATATGACTATAAAATGATATATATACATGATATGACTGTATATACATGATGTGACTATAAATTACACTACATGACTATAAAAATCGCTTCAATTTTTTAAAAAAAGTTTCCACTATTTTTGCAGGTTTTTTTGATTTGCCGGATTTATTGCAAATAGTTTTTGATAAAGCAATCAGTCTGCTGTATTAATAAATGAAGCAAAGTCCTGTTCTCACTTTTTTGAATTAGAAACTTGGATTTTTTGCGAGTTTTATTTTCAATTGCGAGAATAACAATAAGAATAAGATTTAATTACTAAATTGGATTTCTAGAGTTTATGGAAATATTAGGCCATAATAGCGATCTTTGCAACAAATTACGATTTTTTGATAAAATTGCTGTATGTTGCAAGAATAATGATAAAAATGCGATTTAATTGTAATCGCTGTGATTTTTGTGATTGTAAATTGAAAAAAGTAGCATTTCGATTAGTTAGTAGCTAATTGTAATCAAAAAAATGGCTTTGCAATTATCTAACTAAATACCGGAATTGTAAATAATCGCCTGCAATTCCTTTTTATAATATCGATATCGAAGTTTACCGCATAATTACATTGCAGTAACGCCGGTGCTTAGTAGGTTGTATGAGTCAGGAGAACATGACTATGGTAGAGAATTCCAAATGGTTAAAGTGTGGGGTGAAAAAGTTGAAGAATAAAAGTTTTTAGAGCATTCAGAAACAGATACAGTAAAAGGATGCAACTGTGCTGAATGACATGTCATGCAAGCATGAGTTTTTGTTGATGGAACTAGAGATGATAGAACCTTTAAGCAGCAACCAGTATAGTATTTGTAGAAAAAAGAAAAGTCAGGGAACTCAAAAAGTTCAACTCAGGGGAAAACGCTCTTTACTCAGGGAAAACTGAAGGAAAAACTTTAAAATTTTTTTGATGGACAGTAAATTGTTAGACTCAAGGTAGGATGTTAGAAATTTGTCGATCAAAGACTTGAAGATCTTGCTAAGTAAAGAGAAGACTCATCAGATTATAGTTAGAAGGCTCAAAATGTTCTCCAGCATTTTTAAAATTTAGAACCACAAATGCCTGTTTCCAGCAGGCAGGAAAACAAGAATTAGTGAAGCACTTATTAAATAGTTTAGAGTTAAAGAGATTTCTGGAGAGCACGTTTATAAGACTATGACAGGAATGTTGTCTGGATCACAAGCTATAGAAGAGTTTTATTAAGAAACAACTTTAGCATCATAAGCCAAAGTGATTTATAAGCAAGATTGAAACCGGATTTAGTTGATAACGATAAATTAAATCAAAAGTAACCTTTTTTTACAAATAGTTTTGCTTTGTTCTTGGTAGAGGTGGTAAGACTCATGAATTAGAGATAAAATGTTAAACTTATCTTTGTTATTTACACTGTTTGACAATATTGTTGAATATTTTCCAAAAGTCTCTTGAGCTATGAAAAAAGTCTCTGAAGTTATCTTCTTATCTCTGAAGTTAACTTCAGAGATAAGGTAACTTTATACCTTATCTCTGAAGTTAACTTCAGAGATAAGGTAACTTTATACCTTATCTCTGAAGTTAACTTCAGAGATAAGGTATAAAGTTTCATAAACTCGGAATAATGGGTTTAAGCATCAGGCACCACCATTTTACATTGACTTGTTGTAACTGAAAAAGAAGTGTGTTCTCATTAAAGTTGTTCTTTTAAAAAAAAAATTTAAAAGTTAGTATAAAGAAAACCATGGAGTATAAGGAATAGATATATCAGGTGAAAACCATGGAGTAGAATGAGGCTTGAATTGGAACTGACAAGACAGAAAAAATCTTCCATACCTGCCTGGATTCAGGAAATTATGTAAGAGGCCTATTTATCAGTTGAGAAAGAAAAGATATCACCCCAAAGACTGTAACAAAAGAAATCACGTAAAGAGACTTAGCCAGCTTTAGGGTAGTAGTAAGTAGTGTGATGATAGGGTAAGTCTGAAAAAGAAGTACATGGTAAAAGATTGTGATATATTTTTATATATTATTGCAATGATATATATTATGCAATGAAATATATATATCATTGCATAGTCGGAACCACCTAAAGGTGATCAAGGAAAAATTGAACACAAGCTAGGGTCAGGGGCAAGACTCAAACTAAAGTGTGAAGGTGATTAGGGTTTTCTGGAAAACGAGTCACAAATTAACTATCTGAGTAAGATATTGAGAAATACACAAATTCAAAAAAATATTTAATAATCTGTTCTTTTATCAAATGAGTTGTTTTAAAATTGTGGTTAACTCATTTTTACCAATAATTAATTACAACTTAACTGAATTTATTACTGACTTTACTGACATTAACTGAATGCCACATAAACATTAATACATAAATGCCACATAAACATAAAAACATAAATGCCACATAAACATAAACACATAAATGCCACATAAACATAAACACATAAATGCCACATAAACAATATCAAAAAATAATTTAAATTAGATTAAATTTCTTGCTCGACTTAATTGCTAAAATTACCATTTTGTAAATAAAATGCATTCAGTGCAACACTTCTTAACAAGGCCTTTTTACATACCATCAGGCCTGTACTACTAAATGATTGCAACTTTTTTTGTCAATTTTAATCCAAATTGTTATTTTGAAAAAAGAACAAAAACCCAAAAAAAAGAAAAAAATACTTATCACTACTCCAACCCAAACCCTCAGTTGATGTAGCAGCAACTCTCTTCCATATTCTCCCTATATATGTTGATGTATATACTAAAGCTTATTTTTTTTGTTAAGATCCATTTAACATATATTAAAATTTAGAGAATAAATTTAGCATGCATATAAGAATATAAGTTATATTTCATACATTAAATATTTTAAGTTCTAGACATTTTTAAAATTAGATAATTTATATATTTTAGGTTGTTTCTAATATATTTATATTTCATGATGTCTTATATAGTTTCTGATTTTCTGTTATTTCATCTAATTTATAAAAATTCTTGTAGTCTCTAGTGTTTTGTAATGGTTACTGATATTTAATAAATGTTTCAGGTCTTGTATTGAAATGGTTACTGATATTTAATAAATGTTTCAGGTCTTGTATTGAAATGGTTACTGATATTTAATAAATGTTTTAGGTCTTGTCAGGTCAGAATCAAAATATCATACCAATAAATTTTATTTGAGTAATAATTGCTACATGTTTTGCTACTTTGTAGGACTCACATATTTAGGCTAACTTCTCTACCTTTAAATAGTGCTCTTCCATCAATGATTTTTTTTCGACTGTGTTCACCTCCCTTAGCACAAGAAAGCCATTAATTTTTTTCAACTCTCTTACTCTGAGGCCTAAGTCTTGACAATCAATGAAGAAAAAAGTTGACTATTTGGTTAAATAAAGGTTTTAGCTTTCACTGGTGTCTCAAAATGGTGTCTATGGTGATAGTGTCAATAAAAATATTCATCTGGGGCATTTGTAAACAACATCAACCTATTTTATAATGTGTCTTGTTTAAGATAACAAATGCTGGGACTTCTTGATTCTCTGCTTAAGTTTTTAGTCATGTCTTCTCTATAGTGGCTGTCAACTCTTTCTGTTGTTTTCTTATAAAAGTACAGTTTTAAAACTCAGTTTAATAGTTTTAAGATTGCCAGTATTCAGACTGATTCCATTATGATTCTGCAAAGTTGTGCTTAGAAGGATTTCTTGTAAGTATCTTGTGTCAAAGCTGTGTAAGGATTTTTTTGTTGTGACTTTAAGTGCATTACTGGACTAAAGCAATTGCACACCTTATTGTTTTGGAATTCAATCACAATCTATAATTGAGTCAAGTTCTTTAATTTATTAAAATATTACAAACATAACGTAACTTAACAATAAAACTAGAAATTCTTGCTTTTTGTAATTTAAATGCAACTGTTTTAAATTAGGATTATATTGAGATGGATGAGATCTCAGTAAAAGAATCTCAGTGTTAATAGTTTTTGTGTTAATTACCCTTTACATTATTTATTGACTTTTATGGCTCAAAATAATGAAAATCAAAATTTTATTTTAATCAACTACCCAGATATTTAAATTTGTGACTCATATTTAGCACAACTCAAATCATTTACATTTGCTCCTTAATTTGTGTTTTGTTTTTAGATCCTAACATGTGCTCAATTTCTCCTTTTACTCATTTATGAGATCTGTAGCATGCTATGACCTCACTTGATTTTGTACTTTTTCTGCACAAGACTAAATATTTACTTTTTCTTTAAAGCTGACTAGGATTCCTTTTTTTAATTTTCTTGTGATGATCCTTGACTATTCTTGTAATGATCTATTACCATTCTTGTGATGATTCTAGACCATTCTTGTGATGATCCTTGGCCTAATATCTTTTTTTTTTGCACATTCTACATTCTACTAAACTCATGAAAGTTTTTTTCCTTGTTTCAAATCTTTTGCTCTACTTTGTGGCTTTCTTGTGCAGCTGCTTCTGATTCTGTTTATTTGTTTTATCTTTTTTATTTTTATCTTTTTATCTGATTCTATTTATTTGTTATAGCACTGCAAGCTATTATTTCTTATTTACTCTCGAGTGACATAAAGTTGTATCCCTTTACTGTTTTTTCATGTCTAAAAAACTTTTATTTATCTAGTTTTTTTTTCTCCTACATCAATGCTTCTGAATTACCTACGGTCTTCATGTTTTTTTGAGTTTGTCTCAGCAAGGAGGTAGGCACTAGAGGAGGCCACTATTTTCTCGTGGATTTGAACCTTCTGGTTTGTAAAGTTAATTTGTCAATTAATTTACCACATTTAGTAATTTGTAAATTTTACTTTTAATTTAATTTTTCTGCAGTTTTAAAAAAAAAAATTTTTTTTAATATAGTCTTAAATGTGATATTGTTGTACTGTTATTGAATGTTGCAGAATATTGAGATTTTTTTATATAGATATTATTTTTAAATTTATATAATATATTTTAAAGTTTTTTGTTTTTTTAATATAGTTATTTTTTTTATATTTTAGAGTTTTTCTTTGGATTATCTTATGGATTAACCAAGTTTTTATTCGTGTTGCTATGACGTCAGGTTTTACAGCTGTCAATATTTTCATAAACAACTCTGTTGAGTCAGACTTACTTGGTATAGCTAATGGTGTTGGGATGTCAGCTTCATCTATAGGAAGGTAAGTTTTTAATATTTAAAAAATTTTTAATATAAATATATTTTTGAATGTCTTCTTAAAATCTCACTGAACTTTATTAAACAATCATAGCTCCTAATTTCTCACCATGGTGGACATTTACCTCAGAATTAACTAAAAGTTTGGTGCTTGTTTAGGTTTTTATGTGCTCCTTTGGAAGGTTTTTCTAATGTAACATCAAGGGAAATTTTCTGCCTACCAAAAATATAAAGAGGCTTGTGAACTACTTTTATGAAAAAAAAGTAATGACTTCTAGGTTAAAGGAACACTCAATTTTGATACCAAAGTTCTTTTGTATAACGGCGGCAAGGACTCCAAGACACTAGGCTTAAAAATGATAAGTTTTAAGTCATTAAATTTCATTAATTTTTTTCTTATTGTAGATTTAAATTCACTCAACTTTTTAAAAGCTCTGGGACACCAGAGACTAGGATAAATAAATAGAAATTTATGTCAGGAGTCCCTTTGGGACTCTACATCCCTGAAAATTACTACCATATTTGTGTCTTTTAACCTGACATAGACAGATGTTCTTGTCATCTCCTGTCTGTACTGATTCCTCAGGGTTTCAATAAATTTTAAAAGAAGACTGAGACTGAAGTGTTATTTTTTCTGAAGGTCTTGAAACTTTTATAGTTGGATCCAATAAATCCACCACTATTATAGCTACAGGTATCTACACATAATCCAGGGTTATGTTGATGAATTTAAAGTCAGAGGCTTCAATACAAGCTTTAAACGATTGAGTTGAATGAATTGGAATAGTATTTTTATATTTTGATGATCTGGCTCAACATTTCAAACTATGTCTACTTTGTTCTTCTAAATGTAAATGCTCTTCTATGTCTACTATGTTCTTCTTCGTCTAAGATCTTCCAGCATCTTTTCTTATCTACTTCAATATATCTAACACCGCACAAAAAATAATTGTAATTTATTATTATAATTAAAACAAATTATTATTACAAATAATTTGTTTTAATTATATTTCTGTTTTAATATAATAATTAATTCAGGTATAGACTCAAATGACAAATAAATAAAATTATTTGTATATCGTTTGGCAATATATAAACTGCTTATTGTTATTGTGTGGTGTCTAAAAAATTAGTTTAAATAATTATTTTTTTGATTTTTGGTTTTTGTATCGCATCTCTTGAAAAATTACCACAAAAAGTTGGTTATTTTCAACCTTTGTTAAAGAAGTTTTCTAACAACTTTAGCCAAAATAAAATTTATGTATCTAAACGTGCTAAAATTATGAAAAATTTAGACAGGTAAACATTTTTTAACAGTTTTATAATAATACATAAAATTGGCAAATCTGGTTTCTTACATTGCTGTATGTTTAATAATTTTTATGTTAAAAAATGTTACAACAAAAAGCTTAGTGATTCTCACAAATGAATGAAGCCAACATATATATATATATATATATATATATATATATATATATATATATATATATATATATATATATATATATATATATATATATATATATATATATATATATATATGTTTTATTTTAGATCTATAGGACCCGCAAGTTTTGGCAGTCTTTTTACATGGTCTTTAGCAAATAGACGTTCGTTTCCATTCAACCAGTATTTTTCTTTTATTTTGATATTAGTTGTTACAATTATAGTATCGTTAATTTCACTTTGTGTTCCTGAAAGCTTAAATAAAAAGAAAATAGAATCCGTAAAAAAGTCGACTGTTACTGTGACAACCAGCGTTTTTAAACTTTGATAATTATTTTACTTTTGTATTATACATATGAATATATAAAGTATATGAATAAATTTTTTATAAAAGCTTTTTTATTTACAACTCATTCACTCGTTCAGTTCATTTCAGTTGTTTAGTACTCTGCAGCTGTATCCACATTCCTCCGTTATAAGTTATCGGTTGGTTAAAAGCCGTATTAAACCCTGCGATAAGTTATCGGTTTGTTAAAAGTAAATCGGCAGTTTTTAAGGCCAGCAATAAAATGAACTCGTATTCTAATTTTTCTGTTTGGTTAACAGTTGGAGTAAATTTAGTTATTGAAAGGCTTTTAACGCCAAATTCTAAACCTGCTATACGCAACTGTAGGAATTTTCTACAAATTATAACCCTGCTATACGCAACTGCAGGAATTATCTATTATATTAAAGAAAATAAAAATGGTATCCAATAAAAAAAAGCATAAACAAATAAGTTTTAGGCCATAATATATACAATATCAAATTTATATGGTTTATCTTTTAATTGTGAACAAATTTATGTGTATTGTTTATGTACTTATTAAATTTTAAAATAAATGTTATATAAAATATAATGTATTTTGCATTTGATAATAATGTTAAAATATCTTGGCACATTTCAAAAATATATAACTCCTATTTAAACAAGATTAATTCCACTTAAAATCAAAAATTCTTTGTCTTATATTAAACTGCCGTTTTTGGGGAAAATATCTGATTCAACTAAAAAGAGACTAAACTCAATTGCTAAAAGATATCATATATATATATACATATATATATATATATATATATATATATATATATATATATATATATATATATATATATATATATATATATATATATATATATATATATATATATGGTTGTGCCTGTAGTACCGCGTCCAACTTGTTTCTCCGCGCAGCGGCCTGGTTCGTCAAGGTTCGTGTTTCGGAGTTGTAGAGTTGAGAGAGGGTTATAACCACAAGTAGCCTTCTCATCTGTAGTGGCCTTCTCGGCCTTGGAGAGATAAACTACAAAAAAAAAAAAAAATTACATTTTTATATGTATATGTGTATATATATATATATATATATATATATATATATATATATATATATATATATATATATATATATATATATATATATATATATATATATATATATATATTCTTTCTAAATTTGACACTAGCGATTAAAAAAGATGTTTTTTCAATATTATTGTTGTTACTATTATTGTTGTTATTACTCTTGTTATTATTACTATTATTATTACTATTACTTAGTAATTGGTCAGCTTTAGGTGAATAAAACTTCAGCAATTTTGCTTAAGTTTTTATTCAGGTAAAGGTGAGGAATTACTGAGTAAAATGCTTAACTTTACTTTAATAAAAATTTAAGCAAAACTGCTGAAGTTTTTATTCACATAAGTTGACCAATTACTGTGTAAAAACAATTGCTCATTTTTATTCACCCGGCCCTGGTGATAACATAAGTTTATATGACCTAAAAGCCCATGAATTTAATAAATTTTTTATTAGGACATTTCTTTCCTTATCAAATAAGATTCCAAATACAACGGCTTCCTTTAACGATTTCATTGTATCTATGGATACGTTTGCTCTGATGATTAACTTCAGAATCTTTTGAGGAACTTGAAGTAGCTATGAATTCTGTGTAAAGAAACGAAGCAACTGGAGTAGATGAAATTTCTTTTTAAAAGTTTTAAAGCTTGTTTTAATAAAGGAACATTTCCAGAGCAATTAAAAGTTGCTAAAGTTACTCCTATCTTTAAAGAAGGTGACAGATATTCACAAATATCGTCCCACCTCTGTTTTTTTTTTATTTTCAAAAATTTCATAAAGAATAATGTCTAAAAAAATATACACACATCTCAAAAAAAATAACTCACAATACAACAAACAATTTTTGTTGTCAATACTACAAACAATCTTTGTTGTATTTTGAGTATTAAACAAGATAACTCAACAAAGCATACAATAATCCAGTTTGTACATGAACTTTCGAAATCTTTTGAAGAACCACAGCACTCGGTTTGGTCAAAAGAAAAGTATTTTTAAAAAAAATTTTAAAAATACTTTTCTTTAAAAACTTAAATATTATGGAATTAAAGGTATTGCTTTAAAATGGTTCAGATGATGCCAATAAGTTCCGCTCAAGCAGTAGTATATATAAACTCTTTATTACTATGAATAAAGAATTAAAACTTATATTTTTTATAATTTATTTTGTCACTAAATATTTTACATACAATTAACTTTAACTCATGTATGCATTTATAAATAAGATGAAAATTAAAATTATGACAGGAGCAAATAGAAGACTACAGTCTTATCATCAAGCCCCTTTTATTTGCAACTTTGCAATAAGTTTCACGTGAGTTTAACGTGATATTAAAAACTCAATTCAAAGTAGAAATAAAGCAAATACTTAGCCAGGTATAGGAAAGAAAAACTAATTGTATTGTGGTATAATCATCGTTTGTGGTCATCCAAAAGGGATAAGTTCGTTTTAGTTATTATTAATTTGATCTTTAAAAATAAGAGAGTATGTTGACGTCACTTAAGTTAAATAGGCGTTGTTTGACAGCTGCTTTAAAGAGATTTGATGACTTCATGTTTTTTATTTCTTCATTAAAGATCGAATTCCATAGCCACGGTTCTTGAGATAAGATAGAGAAATCAGTTATTTTAAGTAAAGTTTTCGGAATGTTAAAGTTTTGAAAAGAGTACTTTGTTGGGTATTTGTGATCAATGGTGGAAAATTGATTTTCAAAGTATTTTGGTAGTAAATTGTTTTGCGATTGAAACATAAATAATACATTTTGGAGAATGTTCAGTTCATAAACATTTAGAGCTCAAATTTCCCTGAATAATGGTTTGGCATGGGTATATCTTTTAGCATTGCATACAATTCGACACGCTTGCTTTTGTTTTACATATATCCTTTTTAGTAATGATGAGTAACGATATTGCAATAGTTGATATAACTGTAAATGAACGAATAATATATATTTTTTAAGCAAATTTTATTTAGAAGGTGTTTTCTTTTATGCATGATGCCGATTGACTTGGAGATTTTATTTTCGATGTACAAAATATGATTCTTCTAATTAAGATTTTCTTGAAAAATAATTCCCAGGATTTTCATTAAATGGTCTCTTTCTATATTAATATTGTTGATCATAAGCTGGGGAAGCTGAAGTGGTAAATTAACAAAGTTAGATGATTTGTGAAATAAAAGATATTTGGTTTCGAGGATGTTTAAGGAAAGTTTATCAGCTTTAAACGTTTAAGTTTTGCAGCTCGTGATTAGCTGTAGAAAATTTTGTTTTTATATTTGAGTGAGTAAAAAAAAAATACTCGTATCATCTGCAAAAAGAGTAAAGTTAAGAATGTTTGGAGTTAAGTAAATATTGTTCACATAGATTAAAAATAGTAAATCCAAGTCCAAGAATGGAGTGTTGGGGTACACCACAACTAATTGTTTGAAACCGTGTACATGCTTTGTTGTACGACACTCTTTGTTTCCTTTTATTTAAATAATTTCTGAGCTATCTTAGATTGCTGTTTGTTACTCCATAAATTTCTAGTTTGTGAAGGAGGATCTTGTGGTCAAATGTATTGAATGCTTTGGTTAAATTGATAAACAAGGCTAAAGCATATTCATTATTTTTGAAACCATTCAAAATTTTATTGACTAATTCAATTATTGCATGATATGTTGAATGACTCTTGCGAAAACCTAATATCAAACTGGTTTAAATGTAATAAGATAACTTTAAATGTTAATAAAACTAAATAGAATTTATTTCATTCCTATAAAAAAAAAGTGAATTTTACCAACAAACTTATATAGACAAAATTAAAATGAAAAATGATTCCGCAGCAAAATTCTTAGGCGTTTATCTCGATGAATATATTTCCTGGGATAAACACATTATTTATCTAATGGTTCAAAAAATATTGAGATTTAATATAAAGTTCGTAAATACTTAAATAAAAATTGCTTAAACTTACCTCATTAATATTTTATCATAAATTATTCTAGCACTGCTGGGAAAGTGTTATAAAAAAATAAGTTTAAACTTTTTATCGCCCTCAAAAACATGCAATCCGCATATTTAACTATGCTGATCGTTTTACATATTACAAAGCCTTTTTATACTGAAGTGAGATTATTTTATTTTTTTGAACTCCATGTATTTAAAGTGTCATGTTTCGTATATTTATAGAGAAATAATCTACCCCCTAGCGTTTTTAATAATACTTTCAAACTCAAACAAACACGATATTTTTGTCATACAAAATTTAATTAATTTTGCATTGCTTATTACGGACCCCACCTCGAAATAATACTGTTTGGCGGAAATTTGATCAACCACACTGTTAAAAGAAAAGCGCGTTTTTTACAGAAAGGTTCCGGCAGCTACCGATGACCAAACTACCCTTTGTTTTACGTCGCATGTAAACGGTTTTGCAAGTTCATCGCAAGTTTCCGTTAACAAACCGTTAAAATACAAAGGGTTTTTTCCGTTAAACAAAACAACGTCAATACAGCTGCCGAAACTTTTCCGTAAATAAACGGATACATCCGTAAAAATTAAACAGTTAAACAACGGAAAAGTTGTAGCAAATCAGCAACAGGATAGTTTCCGTAAATAAAAGTAATGTTGCTGTTTATTTAAAAATTTAAACAAATTATTTCTAGCAAATGTTATATATATAAAATCGACTGTATGTTTTTGAAAATATTTTCTGAAAACAAATTTTCTTTGATCACGTTTTCAAAAAGTATATGAATAAGCATCTGAGTCACTTAACGCTTTCCGCCAAAGCAGAAGCATTTGTCATTCACTACCAACATATGTTAGTAGTAATAAATTCACTAACTATATTATTAAGCAAAATAAGCAAAAAAAAGTGGTATTAAGCAAAAATTATAAACAAAAACTAAAAAAAAAAAATCAAACAAATAAACAAAAGAAAAAAACGAAAAAAAAAACGAGGAAAGAAAAAAGAAAGAAAAAAAAGTTATAAGAAAAAAACATTCGAAAATGGAAAGTAATTAAAAAGAATTATATAAAATATAAAAATTGCTCCATTTTTGAAGAAACGAAAAAGAAAAATTTTTAAAATTTGAGGAACGATATGTTTAATGGGTATTATGGTATGATTTCACATTTGAATATTTTAATTTATTATGAGAACTCTATATTTTTGTTTAGTCAAGAATCTTGACTAAATGTTTGTGTGTGACACATTTTTATTTGTGAGTGTTGTTGAAAATTTGTTTATGTATTGCTATTTTTTAATGAAATATATTAATTTTATTTTTTTTATTATGATTATTGATATTAAGATTATTATATTTGTTAAATCATTGTTACTTTTTTTTGCAGTAATTGTTTTAGTTACATGGTAGGTTGTTACGTTTTGTCAATACATAGCTGTTTCTAACTTGCCATTATGTGGATAATATTCAATTGTTGTTTTAAAATTAATATTGGTTTATTATTATATAATTTTCTTATAATTGTTAATTTATCATCATTATTATTTGCATTATTAATACTATTTCATGGTATTTACTTAAGATTAGTTATTATCTATTTGTAAATGATCTTTTATCGAAATATATTGATTGGTAATAAACTTTCTAGCACAAGCTAATCAGGAACTATAATGTATCTTGGGTGTTCAGAAATAACAAAAAACAAAAAAAAAAATGCCTTTGTTAAATGTCTTTAAAAAACTTATTTACACACTTCATAATATAATAAAATTCAAACTATGCACACAAACTTTAATTATGTATGTTTAATTAAATTAAAAAAAATAAAATAATAAAAGAAAAATTTTAATTTATTAATTTTTTGTTAATCTTTGTACTATTATTTTTTTTCTATTTTGAGATAAAAACAAAATCAACAAACAATTATATATATATATATATATATATATATATATATATATATATATATATATATATATATATATATATATATATATATATATATATATATATATATATATATATATACATATAATCATAAATTTACAAGATTTATAGGCATATGTTATTTAACAATATTATAAAGCTATACACAAGATTCTTCTAAATTATCCAACTTAGAATTGACTACTTTTACATTTACTTGCAGTGGAAGTTGAGTAGATTTTTCAAGGGTAGCAGGAGAGGTACATCTGTTTACTAAACCATCAGCTTCATTTTGTTGGCTAATTTCTTCAATTTTTTCTGCATTTTCAAACGTTGGTTCCTTAGTTGTTACTTTTGATAGAGTTGTTTTACGAAGTAATTGTTTTTCTGCTTTTTTACTCTTACTTGTTTTTTTGTCTGATTTTTCAGCTTGTGCCATTAATTTTGCACAATGAGCATTCATTTCATTTCGTCCTTTAATATATCTTCGTGTGCTGTGACCAATAACAAACACACATAAAAGAAAAAGTAATGCAGAAAATGCAGAAATTATAATTACTGTCCATTCATCTGTTCCTTTTGAATTTTTCACTTTACTTCTGTTATAACTATTATTTGCAAAAAATATCGGAGAAGAAGTTAAAACATAATTTTGTTTATTATTTGAAAATGACAACAAACTTGACGTTGTCTTGACTACACTTCCAGCCTTCACTGAAAAAGAAAAACCTGTATCCGATGAGGCTATGTCTGTTTTAAAAACAATATGCAATATTTCTGCCTTAACATTCAGAGTTGAATTTGGCTTATTGCTATTGCAAAATGGTCCAAGAGATGTTTCAATTCCTTTTTCAACTACAACAAAAGTTAAAAAATCATTTGAACATGAGTCATCTGAACTACTCTCAATAGCAAAATTTTTAAAAATTATATCTAGTTTATTAATAGCTTTTGGAGCATAAAGATGCCATTCACAGTTTAAATTATCAAAATAATTATTAGGAAAATTTGGAGATTCAATAGCATAAGGTTCGCCAGCATTTAAATAGACTTCTTGGTTACATTCAGAGAAGTATTCAATATGAAAATTATCTTCAGTAGATGAAGAATTTGAAACAAAATAAACCCAAATCTTGTTGTAATTAAGTTTTATTGGAGAGAGTTCTTCATAATCGTAACTTAGACAAGCTTTATATACACTTGAAGAAGACTGAAATGATTTATGCCCATCATAAAAAGCAAGAAAACCATTTTTACAAAGTATAAAAAACACTTTAAAATTAAAGGTTATTGAAGTTGTATTCAAAACTTCAATTTTCCATAGACAACTTTGATCAAAGTTAACAGAACTTTGAGCTTCAATCTTACCAAATGGTTGGATTAAATGCTCACCACAAGTATATATGCATCCAAAAGCTTCTAGTTTTAAACAAGGAAAATTATAAGACTCAATAGGAACCAATTTTAAGTACTTTAAAACAAGATCTTCTTTAAAACTGTTTCTAGTAATTACATTAGGCAACAAATTTCCTTTAAATATATTTATTGTTTTTGCTTCATCTTTGTAGACAACATTCCAATTACTTGCATCTAAGCTGTGTTCTATTCTAAATTTACTTACACGACCATTCTCATTTCCTATTATTTCTACTGCTTTAACTTTTGCAAAATATCCAAAGTCAATTACAATAAACGTATTAGAAAAAAAACTTAACTTTGATTCTGAACACCAACCAGTATTATTATTTAAAAAGCGTATATTGCTAGGCGGGTTTGTTTTTAAAAAACTTGAAGCAGTAATTTGGTTTGAACTTATCCTTTCTGGAGAAAGCATAAGTGGATTATCACAATCACACTGTTGATATCTATTAGATGGACCTAGACAATCTGCACCTCCATATAAAGGTGTTGGGGAATTGCAAGATCTGTTTCTAGATTTTAAATTAAAATTTACCCATGAATAAAAAAAATTTGACTTATCAATAGTGTTATGATAGCATGATGACCATTCATTCCATGATGACCATGAACCATCAATTGCAGGGGGTTGCTCTCCACGACCAAATAACGGCAACTTTCCTTGTTGACAGTCAACATATGCAAGTTTGAATAAAATGCTTAAAATTAAAACCAAGGAAATCATTTTACATGCTGTTATTTATATGCGGATACAAATAAGGATAATATGTCACTTAGAGTTACACTAGGCAGAGTTTACAAGCAAAAAACATTCGCATAGAAAACTCATTGTAAAACAAAAACTTTTTTCAGCATTAAATTGCAATAATTAAGCTTCGTTTATCATTTTATATGCAGAAGGCTGTGTACTAAACAGATTTTTTTTTAATAATAAATAAAAAGACTGCTAATTTCTCTCCGATAACTTTAATTTCTTACAAAAATTAAACAGAGCGGCTTTAAGCAGTCGCCTGAGTTTGAATCAAGCTGTAGGAGAGAGTGCAAGCAGTGAGATGGAATATAAAAACAATTGATTTGAAAATTAATTGCACCACCAAATAAATGATAAAGGTCAAGAATTAAGTTTTAACTCATCGAAATTACATTAAATAGATAAAAGTAATAATCTTTTTAGATTTATTTGTTGTAGCAGAAAATTTCACTGTTTGACCACGAGCCATAGTTAAAATTAGTTGTGTTAGCGTTTTAGGTTTTTAATTAGCGTTTTAGGTTTTGGAGAATCAGAAATAAAAATTTCTAAAATCAAAAACTAGCATTTTTTAACTTATCGTGCTTCAATAAACTATTAAAACAACCTTTCGATATTTATCAATTTTAATGGGGAAAATCTCAAAGAAGTAATTTTCGAGAAAAAAAAAATTGAAAAATAAGAAATTTTGGTGCATTTAAGAAGTCACAGTAAAATGATGAACTTAATTGAATGACGAGTAACACGATAATAAATTTTTGTAGATGGTACATCGTAGTATTTATTGAAATAAGAAAGAGAACAACATTACGACGATGTGACAATGGTTGAAGGTATTCTTGCTATAGTCTAAAACCTGAGAGTGTCAATGGTTGAAGGTATTCTTGCTATAGTCTAAAACCTGAGTGTTGCATCTCTTATTGTATAGATTGCATTAGATGAACCATGTATGGATACATGTTAAAGCCTCTTTGAATTTGCTGCAACAATATCTTTTAGCAGGCCCGTGCGGTAGATTTTCTCATTATGAGGCAAATCTTCGAAATGCCGCCCCATTAAATGTTTTTCTTTAAAATAACCTTCGATTGTGATTTAAAAAAAAACTGCACAAAATGTACGAATTCTACTTTTTATTTAGAAATTTTAAAATAATGATTTCAACTATAAACTACAACAATGTACAGTATTACAGCTTTACTCTTCTAACTTTAACTTTAGCAAATTCGTTAATTACTGATGTGTAGTCTAGAGTGCTAGCCATTGCAGATTCAATAGAAATTAATGCCAGATTTTTAAGTTTTGTTTGTTCTATTGAAGTTCTTAAGTAGTTTTTTATTAATTTTAATTTGGAGAAACTTCTTTCCCCACTAGCTACAGATACAGGGAGAGTTAATAAAATTCTCAGAGCTACAACAGTATTTGGATAAATAATTTAAAACATCCAAAGGTTTCGTAGAATATGGTAGCATTCTGGATACATCACGCAATTCTTCTCTAAGGTCATTTGCATTTATATCTGTTTCATTTTCAACCGAAAGTATAAACTCAAGACTGGAACAATAATTTTCTAGCGTTTTGTCATCTATATCCTTGAGTTTTAAAATGTCATATAAGAACTGAAATTTTTTGCTATGGGTTTCCAGAAGCGTGAATCGTTCATTCAGAGAATTAAGGGTAATGTCCAGAATATAGTTAAAAAAGTTTATTTTAAATTTTTTCTCCTCTGTTAAGGGTTCATCGACAGCTTTTTCATAGTCAAATTGATGCTTTTTCCTTCTGGGTCTAACTTCAGTGTCATCAGGAAATTCTGTACTGCATTCGAGATTCTCTGCTATCTCCTTTGCAGCAATTTTCATCTGAATATATCCAGATTGTCTATAACTTTTCACTTTTTTTATGGTTTCTGATAGCATCCTTACACAATCTGATATATTTATAGTAACAGATTGCAAAAGCTTCGAAACTGAATTAATTTCAAACAAAATATCATGCCAAAGAATTACTCCACATATAAACTTGTAATTTTTAATATTTTTTGCTAACCCTCTCGCTTTAACTTTAGTTTCTGCATCTCTATTGACGTCTTCTATTATCAGAATCAATGCATCATAGATTTCGCAAAGTTGAAATCGTAAAGGTTTTAAAGCATCTATTCTGCTTGCCCACCTAGTAGCACTTAATGGTTTCAGAGTTAATTGAGAAACATATTTTTTTAGCACTTCCCAACGCTTTGTAGAACCAGAAAAAAGAGTGTAAAGTTCTTGTACAATAGAAAAAAAAAATGTTGTTTCTGTAGTAGAAGATGCTGCATCATTCACAACAAGGTTTAAAGAATGGCATGCGCAGGGCACATAAAAAGCCCTTGGATATTTTTCAAGTATTCTATTTTGAACACCCTTTCTTACTCCTTTCATATTGGCTCCGTTGTCATAGCCTTGTCCCCTAAGCCACTTTAACTCAAAACCTAATTTTTCCAAATGTGTCAGAATAAGTTTTGCCAAACCTTCTCTGGTTGAATCACTAGCTTCAAAAAAACCAATAAAGAATTCTGCAATTTCATATTTATTTTGAATGGAGTTAAAAGTAACAACTCTTATTGTTAAGGAAAGCTGTTCATAATGACTGACGTCGGGGGTACAATCAGCGATTATAGAAAAATATTTAGCAATTTTTGTTATTTCGACAATTTTTCTTAAAATTGAATTTCCCATTAAATTTATCAATTCATCTTGTATATTATTGCTTAGATAAGTCACTGACCATTTATCAGACTCTCGTTGAACTCACCTGATATGTTTTTCCATAACTGGATCAAACTCAGAAAGTAATTCTACCAACTTTAGGAAGTTCCCGTTATTAGGTTGAAACAAATGTTCAGTTGATCCACGAAAAGCTAAACATTGTGAGGCCAATAGTTTAATTATTGACATAATTCTTTTCATAACTCCTCTCCAATGCTGAAGTTCCATATCCATAATTCGTTGATATTCAGCGTCAATAGTTTTTTTCTGCTTCAATCGAATGCCCAATTCTTTCCATGCTCTAAAAGCATTTCTGTGATTTACAGACTTTTCGTGCATTGTGAGGGCTCTTATAAGATTTTTCCAGTCAGAATAGCCTTTTTTGGGCCAGTCACTAATATCAGACGAATTATCAAATAATATACAACAAAAGCAAAAAACGGCATCACTAGCAATAGAGTAAATAAGCTAACTTCTCTCAACGACTTCACCATTGCTCAACACTTTCGAATAATACGAGGGCAAAAATCTACGCTTTCCTTTATTAATAGGAAACTCGAATTCTTTAATTTGATGGGGACCCCTCTCAACCAGTAGTTGACGAGTTTGAGATGACATGCAGAAAGTAAGCCATAATGCAGGATCTGAAGGAATTTCTTTTAATACCTGCTGACTGCCACTGTTAATGCGGCCCGGTTCTTGATGAACTTCTGATGATCTAATTTATTGGATCTCTTCAACAATTTTTTCTGGAATTGATTGGGGCGGCACTGTGTTTTTATTTGCCAAATCCAAGGCAGTCGCAGTTGACGTGGATGTGCTGCCCGGCTGTTCATGAAGATCTGATGGTGTTAGTGTTTGGCTCTCTTCAACAACTTCTTCTGGAAGTGATTGGGGCGGCACTGTGTTGTTATTTGCCAAATCAGTTGCTGCTGATGTGGATGGCTCATCTAAACCGCACTTTTGTACTAAGAATTTCTTCATAACATTGCTGAGCTTTCTTTCTTGTTCCTCATTCTTTAAGCGTTTCTTTTTGTATTGACTTCCAGATAATTTTTTTCTTTTTTGTTCCATGCTGACAATTGCTGTCACTGCTGTAATAAATTTTTGTAAAAATTTTGTAAAATCTTTGTAATGTCATCATGTTTTTAACAGTTAAAAACATGATGACATTACAAAGTTAAAATTTAACTTGCAAAGACAGGCAAACACAAACGTTTAAAAACGTTTGAAAACAGTATTTTGAAACATAATAAGAAAATAGTCCACGCTAAAATGCGTTTCAAAACGTTTTTATTCATATTGAAAGGAATAGCAAAAGCGAATGCTAAATGAGGGAGAAATTTTTTTTTTATTTTTATAGAAAAATGTGGACAATGAAAAAACTTTTAAAGTGATAAAAACATTCAAGAGTTTAGTAGTAATTAAAATTTAAATAAGTCCAGTTTATGATTTAGTACCTAATTATTATTGCAACCCTAAAATTGCATTTTGATTTCGCTACTTTGCCGCCCCTTAATGGTGCCGCCTGAGGCGGCCGCCTCTTTGTATCATAGCACCGCACGGCCCTGTCTTTTAGAATCCAAATTTTATGAGAGCATTTTCACGCTTTCAAAAGTTTGGAATCTAAAATATATTGAGACGCGGTTAAAACCTCTTCCATAAAATTTTTCTGTTCTCGAAAATGTTAAATAGCAACACTAATTAACACCAAGTTAATTATTTTATGTTTAGTAGAAGAATATTAACATTAAAAGACCTCTGTGTTACAATAATAGGGTACTTATTTTTAAAATAAAGTTTAACTACCTTCTCTTTTATTCAATTATCACTCTTTCTTTGGATTTAAGTTTATTTATTGTTAGTTTTCCAAAGATTTAACTTTACAACTCTGGTAAAAAATAAATAAAAATAAAATAAGATTGCGTGTGTGTGTGCGGCCGTGGCGTAGAGGTTGCAGCGCTTGCTTTATAAACAGGAGTTCCAGGTTCGAAACGTGCTCTGGACATATTTTCGCGTCACGGTAGGAAGGAGGCGTGAACTTCCTGATTAAATGCACTTCCGCGGTGCTATGTGACAAGACCATTGGGTCTTCTTGGGGCACCTAAATAATATATATATATATATGTATATATATATATATATATATATATATATATATATATATATATATATATATAATATATATATATATATATATATATATACATATATATATATATATATATATATATATATTTATATATATATATATATATATATATATATATATATATATATATATATATATATATATGCAGTACTGGACAAAAGTCTGAGACCAAGGGTTGAAAAAGACTAAAAACTGATTTTAACCATAAAATTTTATTCAATGAACAACCATGTCAATTTTTTCCAATATAATTCATATTAGTAATTCAACATAATTCAGAACACAACAATTTATTGTCAGCAGCACTGATGATGTGAGGAAAACTGATGAGTAATACAATTGTCATATATGTAGTATGTTGCACGCATAACTTCAGTTCACGCATAATATCAGTTCGAGCACAGATCAGTATTTTAAAAGAGGAGGGATACACCGAGAGAAGCATTGCTGAACGTTTGTCTGTTTCTAAAACTGCAGTTCATAACACAATAACTCGATTGCAGCAGACTGGCAGCTTAACTTCCCGAAAAAGATCTGGTAGACCAAAATGTACCTCTATGCAGACTGACCGCTTGATTCATCGCACTTGTACTAATTCTACAATGTCATCATCCACAGTAATACAACACAACTTGCCATCCTCTGTTACTGTTTCATCCAGAACTATCGGACAAAGACTATCCTCTGATTTCAACCTGCATGCCCGGCGTCCTTCCATTAAACCTAGGGTTTCTGCCAAGAACATTAAGGATCGGATTGCCTTTTGTCAAAAGCACAAAGACTGGACAGCGTTGGATTGGGCGCGAGTAATGTTTTCAGATGAAAGTCAAATAAAGCACTTTGCTCCTCTTCATTCTTTTGTTTATAGACCTGTTAATCAGCGACTGAATCCCAAGTACACCAAATGAAATGTTAAACAGTGCCGATCAATCATGGTCTGGGCTTCAATTTCAACCAGAGGACAAGCAGGTATTTGGTTCATGCCTCCTAAAACAACCATTAATGCCAATGAATATCTGAAAATTTTGAAAAGCAATTTGCTTCAGTGGCTGCCTCTTTCTGGTTGTACAATCTTCCAGCATGATGGTGCACCATGTTACCGGGCAAACGTTTAGCAATGCTTCTTTCGGTGTATCCCTCCTCTTTTAAAATACTGATCTGTGCTCGAACTGATATTATGCGTGAACTGAAGTTATGCGTGCAACATACTACATATATGACAATTGTATTACTCATCAGTTTTCCTCACATCATCAGTGCTGCTGACAATAAATTGTTGTGTTCTGAATTATGTTGAATTACTAATATGAATTATATTGGAAAAAATTGACATGGTTGTTCATTGAATAAAATTTTATGGTTAAAATCAGTTTTTAGTCTTTTTCAACCCTTGGTCTCAGACTTTTGTCCAGTACTGTATATATATATATATATATATATATATATATATATATATATATATATATATATATATATATATATATATATATATATATATATATATATATATATATATATATTAGAAGTGTTCACATAAACACTGGAAAAAAAAAATTTTCTTTGACCTGAATGCACACTAGTTTATTTTGTACCAATTGGCATTAAAATTTACTGTGCAAAAGATAATTAAAATAAATTAATGTTTAGAGGTTGCTCAATGGCCTTTTAGTTTTACAATAATAGCATTACGCCTTAAATAATTTTCTAATTTTATTCCATGTTCAATTTAGATAAAATATTAAACAAATTTGATGTATCATTGACTTTTATGAGCTAACTTCTTTGGTCATGAGACAAGCAGCCATCTTGTCATCTGATGTTTTTGATTGAGAAACATTTTTATTAATTGTAATTTTTTGCTGAACAACTGAAATATTTAAAGATTTCGAGGTTCTTATTTATTTTAACCCTATAAAATAATAATTATAGCTGTTATGCCAATATCTTTTTTTTTAGTGCTAAATATTGTTGGGTGACTTAACTTACTTTAGTGTTTGTAGTTTTGTAATACTTATGATTTCATCACATTCATATTGAAATATTGATCACATATTTTAAATTATACTCTACCTTGCTTGTCATCACCATATGCATGGAGTAATTATTGGGGAAATATACTCAGACCCAGCAGTGAGCCCAACATAGCTCTATTTAAACGATTTCAGATGTGTTGGCCAAGTATAAATTAAGCCAATTATACTCCATTAAATGACGCCCATCTTGCTGAACGACAGCTTTAGCAACTTAGATCAGAGGCTGGCTCCTTTCTGCAGCCTTTCTTATCAGATGACTCTTCGCACTTGCCAAGAGAAGACTACAAAAAGATGATTGAGATGTGCCTTTTATTTTTGGGTTTTCCGCTATCAGATTATACCACCAAGAAGAATCACTTTCGCATGCCGGGAACTTATCACATCGCTAGATGGATTTCTAAAGTCATCTGTTGTATAAAGATATACCTCTTAAGAAATTAATTCAAGCTGACTATGAAAGAACAGAACAACTTGTGCGAATTTTGTATTGTTGCTGCTCATATCTATGTACCAGCATGGATTGCTTGTCCAATTGCATGTGATGCTCCAGCAAATGACCTGATGCTCTTTACAAGAATTAAATAATATTCTGAGATCAACAAGGTCATTTCAAATGCTGCTATGAAGAAGCTTCAAAATTGCACTTGGTACCTTGGGTCAGAAATGATTCCACTTTGATTATTTTCTGACAGGGTTTGTGACACAGAAAAAAAGTTAATTGTTGAAGCTATGATTCAAAGTAGAGCTGTTTGGAGTGTCAGGGGTATAAAGTGTCCAGCAGCAGAATTAAACAAGTTGGAAAAAAAAGCAACTTTATGAGCTTGTTACATCATTATCAACTGCTGCTTTGCAGTCAATTGGTCTCGATGTAACCATTTTATCAAGAACCGATCCAAAGACCTGGGAGGAAATTGTTGAATTTCGTTATACTAAAGCAATTGTTAAATCTGTGAAAGTTATCAATGATAATGCTGAGCGTTATGTTGCTCTTATGAGCACATTTAATCAATCCATCACAAAAACTGAATTTGAAATGCAGAAACTAATACAAATGTTAAGGATAACAGAAAACGCATTCCAAATTGCCGCAAAAGCATCTTGATGACATATGCAACTGTTGCTACAAACTTTTAATCTTGTAAATAGTGCAACATTTGAATATTATTTGCATTGTTTAAGGAATTTTTTTGAAAATGATTAATTGTTTATCATAGCTATAACTCAAGTTTTTTAAATATTGTTGTTGCGGTGCATGCTTTTAACACAGTAAATTTTTATTTTCCTTGAGCAACCTTTAAATAATATCCAAAACACCTAAGACTTTGCACAGAATTTTTTTCAATCAAAGAAACAATTTTTAAAACTGTGCAACATTTAATTCAAAAAATTGTTTTTTGAACACCCCTAATATATATATATATATATATATATATATATATATATATATATATATATATATATATATATATATATATATATATATATATATATATATATACATGGTTTTTCAGAGCAGATGCCAATAAACCTCTTGCAAATGGCTCAAATGTCATCTGCCGAGAAATTTTATCTTGAGAGCTCCATTTGCTTCAAGTGATTGATCACTAAGCATCTCCTCTTAACAGGAAAATGTGTGCTTATGATGATATATAATATAGATATACTTTACTTGGCTTCTTTTGTTGGTAAGACTCAATCCTGAGTCAGCCGAAAACAAGAACGATTCTCTTTGGAAGATAAGAAAATAACGACTTAAATAAAAGATAAGAAAATAAGACTTAACGAGTTATTTTTGGAAAGTTGTAGAACGGAACGGAACAGTAGGACAATAATCTTTGAAACTTTGTTTTCGAGAATCTCATCACGTCACATTTTTGTTAAAAAGTACGCTAAGTAAGTAAATTTGAATAATGCATGCAAATATATATATATATATATATATATATATATATATATATATATATATACATACATACATACATACATACATACATACATACATACATACATACATACATACATACATACATACATACATACATACATACATACATACATACATACATACATACATACATACATACATACATAAACATACATACATACATACATAGATACATACATACATACATACATACATACATACATACATACATACATACATACATACATACATACATACATACATACATACGTTCACTCGAAATTAATTCTGATCCTGAAAGACGTTGGTTTGTCTTTGTTGATCTAAAATAATTTTTTGTAATCTTTAGTTTACTGAAACTTATTTCAGTATTAGCAGATGTAACACGAAGAGTCATGCAGATTTTGTAAAGTATAGACAAATTAGGGAGACCGGGTGCAATCTGTTTCTCAATCAAGAATTACATCTTTCAATTGTAAGTCAGTTGTCAGTGATTGGAATAACTTTAATGTCTCATACTCTACGACTGCTTCTTCAGTGTTCACTTCGTTACAATAAATTTGACAGTAAATTTGAATTTATATTTTCTTCAGATAATTTTGACGAATTTGTGTAACTGTTACTAAAGTCATGAAATTGTTTATTTATTTGTATCCAAAAACATTGAAGTAGGTTTCACATTTAAGGCGTGTAGTTAGATCATCAACTCTTTCATTTCTCCACAGCTCTTCTGTCATGCGTTTTTTTTTTTGGCATAATGTTAGGTTAACTGAATGACAGTTAATTAAAACATGAGTTTTCTTTAAATTCAGTATACAATTTTTCAGTTGTGCCTAAAAACATCTGGACATCGCTGTTTACAGACATTGCTTCGATGGTCACCAAATTTAAAACATGAGCACAACAATTAACATAGATGACATTTGGTGAAAGCGCTTTTATTTGAGTTTAAAGACCACTTTTAATTCCAAAACATTACATAAACACCATCATATGCTTGTCCTCTACAGAGTTTAATACCAATGTTTTTCTTTTCAGAGTTTAATATCAATGCTTCGAAAAAAAATATTTTAAAACCTCTGTTTAAAATAATTCCTCTCTCTCTCTTTCCATTTGTACTTATTTTTTTTCTTTTTATTTTGTTTTTCATTGGTAATTTAAATTTATAATTTTTTTTTCGAATTTTTAGGCGGAGCAGTTTGATCGTTCTAGGGGGCGTGGGGAGGCAGTTGCTCCCTCTTCCCTCCACACTCAATACTAAATCCGCTATTGATCTGTACTATTGTAATTTTGTTTGTTTCTGTTGTGCTTTTGTTGATATTAAATAATTAGTAATAAATATTTAGTTATATATCATTATTTATAATAAAACACAACGCAATTTTTGTGGGTTGATAATTTCTTGGTTATCTATCTTTTGTTTCATTTTATTGCTTCAATTATTTCGTTGAAATACTGTTGTTAAAAGTGTTTTTGTGTATATACTATTTTATTTTATGTTTTGTGTATATACTATTTTATTTTGTGTATATACTATTTTATTTATTCTGTGTATATACTATTTTATTGATTATTTATTTCGCAAGTAAATATTTAAAACGTTTACAAAACAGCAATCTAACGGGGGCTCGGCGATAAAACCATTTGTATTCTTTTTTGCACCTGCTAAGTTTTTATTTAATTGTAATTTCTTTTTGTTATTTTAACTAACATATACGAAATAAAAACAAAAAGCTTTAAGTTTATCAAGAAAGATTTTCTGTAAATTGTAAATTATGACCTGTTGTATTTTGGTAAATAATGAATTTAATTTTGTATGTATAAGCCTAACCTACAAATTCCACTAATTGTCTTAAAAAAATGCTCAAAAATAATTACAAGTCAAAAAAAAAGTGTATCAATGTGCCACACTCGACGTTGAACAATAGTTCACTTTCACTATTGTTCAACGACGTTGAACAATAGTGAAAGTGAGTCAGATGACATTCATCAAAAATGGATAATTCAATTTAAACGAGCTCAAGAAAAGACAAAAGCGACATTACACGAACAAGACTGATGGAATTACTTAGTTCTGAACTTCCAAGCAGAAACGATGTTCGCGAATGTTGGGAGAAGATTTCAATCGAGTATCGGAAAAAGAATGAACTTGAAATGGTGACTAAATTCACAAAAGAAATTGAAGTAATTGAGTCTGCCTACATGAAAGCAGACGAAATGTCGCATGAATATCTTTACTTGCGAAAAGATGACGCATCAAACATTGTCACGATAGGAGATGATGGTGTTTGGGATATTCAAAAGCTGCTTACGATGCTGCAAAAAAGATCAACTTGAAAGGAAATACGGTGGAAAACGATAATAAACGGCCTTGAATTTGTAGAAAATTGAAAATTTCAGCCCAGTAAAACCTTTTAACCCATATGATCTTGAAAATTTTGCTGATATGTTGGACATTAGAGTCATAAATTTAAAAGAGTTGGTAAAATTTGATGAGTTAGTAGATGGCTCTCTATATACAAAACTTATGAAAAATTTACCAAAAAGTCCTGGAATGGAATCGTCGCGAGAATGGGTTATTCAAGAAGCGGAATTTTATACGGCTGCGCAGGAAACCTTATGTGGTCTGGAAGAACCAAGATATAATTAAGAAAAACTCTTTAAAGGCTTCAAAGAGAAACAAAAAACTTACTTGGGAGAAAAATTTAAAGACGATGTATCAAAAAAGTGCAAGACTTGGGATGGTATACACGAAGTTTGGGCATGTGAATAATTGAAATCCATGGCAGTTAGTAAAAGATGGGAGCAAGCAAAGTTCCATCGACTGGAATTTTGCTCGAAATTTCATGTTATTGTTGTTTGGGTTGTGATTACGTTGGCAATAAATGTTGTCAGGTTGTCAAGAAATTCTTAACAGACTGTTGCATTTGAAGAGACGAACGAAAGAAAAAATGGAAGAAGAAGCAATTCTTCTTACCAAGTTTTCAAGCAAATATCGAAGTTAAGAGGTAGCCATGAGGACTTTGCTTGTCATTTTATCCAATTGACAACGATCAATATAAGTCAAAGCTTTATTGGATGATGCCAGTACCCAAAACTATAGTAATGTAGCTGCTGAACTTGGATTACAAGAAGTGATGAAAGAGATTAAATGAAAGAGATCAATGCTAGAATAGACACCTTTTCAAGCAATACCGGTTGAAATCCAGTTAGAAAGCATTGACGGCAAGTAGAAAAAGAAGATAAAAGCATTAACAGCTGACAGAGTTACAAGTAACATGCAAATAGTGGACTGTAATAATTTAAAAAAATATTGGAGTCACCTAAGTTCTATACCATTTTGCAGATTGGGACAGCGACTGATTGTAAATATTCTTTTTTAATTAGACAACGCAGAACTTTATTTGTAAAAAATAGAAGTTAAAGGACGCACTAATAATCCTATAGCTAGACTCAATCCACTGGGGTGGACATGCATGGAGGCACTGGAACGTATTCTAAATTATTATACTTGTTACACTAAAACGTTGAGCACAAACATTTGTTTGTGCTCAACGTTTAATTTCCTAAAATATTTAATTTAATAATCCAAATTTAATATTGCCCATCCACATAAATTATCGAATTTTGTGCTTGATTTAGGCTATTTTATCTTCAACACTTCTAGCTTGCGTATCCAATGATGGATGAACATTTTTAATTTCCTAAAATATTTTTAAAAATAAGTTTTATTAATTTTTTCAGAAGTTGAAAAAATTAATAAAACTTATTTTTAAAAATATTTTAGGAAATTAAAAATGTTCATCCATCATTGGATACGCAAGCTAGAAGTGTTGAAGATAAAATAGCCCTAAATCAAGCACAAAATTCGATAATTTATGTGGATGGGCAATATTAAATTTGCATTCCTTTGAAAGAGGATCCAAAATCGTTGCTAAACAACTATGAAATGGCAGTAAACTGATTAATATGTACGGAAAAGCGACTTAAAAAAACACCGAAGGTGTCGGAAATTTATAAAGAAACAATACGGAATTACTTAAATAAAGGTTAAATCAAAAAAGTAATCCCAAATAATTACAAAAATTCTTCTACAATTGTCGTAAAAATTGAAAAGGAGGCCACAAAAGTCAGAATCGTTTTCGCGCTGCAGAAAAATGCCAAGGTGTTTTCCTTAATGACGTTATTTTATTATTATTATTTTTTAATATTTTACCTTTTAATATTACAATAACTTAATATATATTACAATTTTTACATTAGTAACGACAGGACTTCTAGAAGATCGTGAGGATCTGTCATTAAGTCCATAACAATATATGGTTAACTTTTAATAAAAATACAATGTCTGTAGTGAAATAATAATGATAATACACCTTTATGCAAAAGTATTTAAAAACCAAGATAAAATGTTAAAAAGTTATGATGAAATGTTAAACCAAATAATATACAAAATAAAACAACAACAACAACAACAACAACAACAACAACAACAAAAAGCAATTAAAAATAAATTAAGATATTTTCAATTATTATATTTCAATTGGTCTTTGCTTATTCGACAAAAAGGGGCAATAAGATTGTTATTATTTCGAAGATTATATTTGTTTTTAGGTTTCATACAATAAAGATTATGTATTATATTTGGCGATAAATTTTCTCTACATTTAAACATGAAACATAAAATATTAAAGACATTTAGTTGATATACATTTACATATTCATTTCTTTGAGAAGTTGTTTCTTATGAAAAAACCGATTTTTAAAATTTATTGCGCGAGTTGCGTGTTTCTGATGAAGGTAAAGAGATTTTAGCTTTGTTCTGTGAGTGCTTGCCCATATAATATTTGCGTAGTTTATATGAAAATGTATAAATGAATAATATAATTGTGTTAACTGGTGTTTACCTTATATATTTCTTGCTTTATAGAGAATTCCGATGCATTTAGCAATTTAATGGAGGTATTATCAATATGATTTCACTAAGATAGATTTTCATCAATATATACTCCGAGAAACTTAGTAAATGTTTCTTTTTTTATTATTATATTATCAATTAAAAAGTCTGGCATAATCTGGGGCAGTTTCTAATTTTTTAAAGGTGAATAAAAATGTGTCCATATAGTTTTTTCTATATTTAGAGACAATCTATTTTGTTTAAACCAAAGCGAAACTTTTTTTAATTCATTTTTCATATTAGTAAAAATAAATATATATAATAATATTATATATTTGTATATAGATACATTTTAATATATATATGTATATACATACATATATATATATATATATATATATATATATATATATATATATATATATATATATATATATATATTATATATATATATATATATATACATATATATATATCATGTTATGATATATATATATATATATATATATATATATATATATATATATATATATATATATATATATATATATATATATATATATATATATATATATATATGTATATATATATATATATATATATATATATATATATATATATATATATATATATATATATATATATATATATATAGTTTGCAAAATAAATTGCAAACTAAGCCAAATTTCATTATATTTTATTATATTGGTTTATTATATGGTTTAGTTCAGTTAGAGACTTTATCGAGAGTGTTGTGATTCCTGAAATAAAATTACAATAGTTTATCTATTTTGCTTGACTAATAATATTAATTACAGTATTTTAAGAAAGTGATATAATTGCGAGTTTCAACGAAACTAATTTTGTTTGGAAATATAGGTGACAACAAAATATATTTTCATTCATACACTGTATTAAAGAAAATTATAAATGGCTGCAGTCGCAAAGTCAACACGCAGTTCTACAGCAAAATGGTTAATTAGTCAACCAATATCAATGCTTTCCCATCTTAAGCTTCCAACGATTTTGGAAGTATTAAAATGTTTTTTCTTCCACCATGAGGTGAAAGGATTGAGTAAACATAAAAGTTCGGTAACAGTTATCAAATCAACTTGTGAAATTTGGGAAAAAGCTAAAATTCCTACAATTCGAAAGGATAATGCAGTTACAAGGCTTGAAAAATTTCATAAAGAATATACGGATCTATTAAAAGACAGAAATAAGAAATCAGCTGTTGCTAGAAGCAAAGTAACAGACTTTGAAAAGAGAATTATGAAACTTTTTGATATTGCTCCAACTAATGTTTTTGATTAAATAAAAATTGCTGAAGATCGCGATTTCCTCATAGATCAACGAGATGATAGAAACATGGTCTTGGGTTCCATTGATAAAGATGATGCAGAGAAAGAAGAAAATAAAGTTTGCAGAGAGATAAGTTTGGATAAACGTTTGCAAAAAGAAGCGTTAAGGAAACAACGCTCTGAAGAAGTAGCTGTTCTTGAGAACTCACCTTCGCGTTCAAGTTCTGCTAGTAGCGATCATGATGATATCGTAGTTTTGAAAGGAAAAAATGATGTTGCAGACAGCTCCAATCTGGAAAGAAAGCGTTCTATAAAAAAAATTATTACCCCTGAAGTTGTCGCTTCCTTAGATAGAGGAAAAGTAAGCAATCGTGTGGCAATGCAAACTATAGCAGCTACAATGCAAAGTTTAGGAGCTCCCATCGAAGAGTTCTCTATATCTGTTACTACTTTTCATAGGGCAAGAACTGTTTATCGTGAAACTCATTACAATGAAACAAATGAAAATTTCAAACCAGATGTACCTCTCGTAGTTCATTGAGATGGAAAAATGATGGCAGACATCGCTGGAAGTGGAAATGTTGAGCGTTTATCAGTTTTAGTAACAGGGCGTGGTGTTGATAAACTTCTGGGAGTGCCAAAACTTCCTGATTCAAAAGGAGAAGCCATTGCTACTGCAGTTGTAGCCTCCCTCCATGAATGGGACGCTTCGAATCTTATTAATAATCTCTGTGGCATGTCGTTTGATACCACAGCTAGCAACACAGGATCTGAGAAAGGTGCTTGTAATTTACTTGAAGAAAAATTAGGAAAAGAATTATTGAATTTAGCTTGTCGTCATCACATTACTAAAATTGTTGCAGGATCTGCGTTTAAAATTTATTTTCCAACAACGTCCGGATCAGATGTTGCTATTTTCAAACGATTTAAACAAGCCTGGAAGAATATCAAGAAAGATGATTTTAGCCCAACAGTGCAAGATGAAGAAGCTGAAAGATATCTTTCAAACGTCTCGATTGAAAAAAAATTGTCTAAAATAAATTACTTAAAAAAATGTTTGCAAGACTCACAACCACGAGATGATTATAAAGAACTTCTTGAATTATGTCTATTATATTTAGGAGAGCAACCTCCTAGTGGAATAAGATTTAAAGCACCTGGAGCCTTCCATCATGCTCGGTGGATGGCAAAACTTATTTATTTAATTAAAATATGGTTATTTAAAAATCAGTTTAAAATGGTGCAACATGAATTAAACGCAGTAAGAGATATTAGCATGTTTGCTGCGTTAATATATGTTCGACAGTGGTTTACTGCACCACTCAGTGCCTCGGCCCCATTTAATGATTTAGATTTTCTAAAAAATATTGATGAATATTGTGAAATGAATAAAAATATAGCGACCGCTGCAACCAAGGCAATGAAGCGGCATCTATGGTATTTTAGTGAAGAACTTATATCTTAGGCCTTTTTTAGTGATTGTAGAGATTGAAGTTAAAAGAAAAATGATAACTGCCCTTCAGCGTCAATGCGTAGACAATAATAGGCCATCAAAGAAATTAGCAGATATTACAAATGTAATGAGTAAATCCCTTGAGGACTTTATAACGTGTAAATCACTTTCATTTTTTAATTTCTTAAATATCGACATTTCCTTTCTTGAAGAGGATCCTTCAAACTGGAAAAACAATGAGTCGTATGCCGACTCTAAAGAAGTAGTGAAGTCTCTTAAAGTTGTTAATGATTGCCCCGAAAGAGGGGTGAAGTTAGTACAAGACTTTAATGCTGTCTTAAAAAAAGATGAAGAGCAGCAAAAGCATGTGCTAAATTTAGTTGCAGAAAACAGGGCTGTCTTACCAGATGCAAAAAAATCAAAACTGAGTGCTAAACAAACCAGGCGACAATGAGCAGCTATTGTTGTTTAATGTTGTTTAATAAAAATTATTATGCGTAATAAGAGCTTTATATTCGTTTTTATTTTATTAAAATCAAACGGTAAATAACCGAAATGTGCACAGAAAACGAAGGTCAATATTTTACTAAACTTTTGAAAATTCCGATTTTAGAGCACTGATCTCTATAATAGAGTTATTATAGAGATCAGTGTTTTAGAGGGGTATAAAGATCGCCTCAGCGCGACCTCTAAATATTAACCGATTTGGCTGATTTTTTTGGTACAATGTTTTTTTTCATAAATGAACACATTTAGACCTTAGGAATAACAAAAATTAAAAAAAAGTTTTTTTGGATCACCCTAATATATATATATATATATATATATATATATATATATATATATATATATATATATATATATATATATATATATATATATATATATATATTGCCAGTTTCACCTTTGGAGGAGTGGAGAAACATCATGAAAATCAGTGTTTTTTTACTTACTGATCACAGCTCTCTTCTTTAAAAACAGAGCAGTAATACAACTAAAATACAAGTTATACAACTAACCACTCTTTCTATAGAAATTCTACATAAAGAGAAGCTAATTTTTTTAAAGAACAGTACGTTAATCAATTAATAAAAAAATACTTATCTTAAACACTATTTTACTAGAATGCACTACATTTACATCCAATTTAAAAACAATTTATATTTTAATCAATATATTACTAACTCAAAAATATTTAAGATTTGAACAATAAATAATATCTATTTTTTTTTTAAGTTGATTAAGGTGCCCCAAGCAGTTCTTACGGTCTTATCACAGAGCACCGCGGAAGAGAATTTATTAGGAAGTTCACGCCTCCTTCCCAACCGATGTCACAAAACTTGCCCAGAGGTGGGGTTTGAACCACGGATCTTACATTTCTGAGGCAAGTGCGCTACCACTGCGCCAAGGTGCAACGTGAGGCAACGGCGCTACCACTGCCACTTCCGTTTGTTATGAAGTTGTTGTATTATATGATAATTCCATAGCATGTTATGAACTCATAATATATATTTGAAAAATCAATAATTGCTGAAAAAACTTTCTTGTCGGGCTTTTTAAGTCTAGAAGTCACCGATATATTGTAAAACAATGTTTTAAAATTATCCCGCGAGAACTGAACGACAAATTATTACGTTACCCGCAGATAAACGAAGTAAACCCGAGACTGACCTTAAACAACCTGAGAGTAAGGACTTCTTGGGGCACCTTAATCAACTTAAAAAAAAAAAAATATCGGATAATGGAGCAACAAAAGGAATGTACGGACGGAAAGAAACAATTCTAAAAATAATACTTTGAATACATCATCGTTTTTAGTCACGTTTTGGGATACAAATTCATGCCTTAGTATTTGAATACTCTAGTATGTTCTATGAATACTATGACTACGTTAATGCGAATTAGACTGTCACTACGCTCCGGACTAAAATCAGTATTTTTGTGAAATCTTATTATTTTACTAAATCTATACTACTATTCTTCTGTCGAGATGTTTTTAGTGTTTAGGGTACCTGACCTAATTAAATAGGCAATGTTGCATAATTACAGCAGATAAAGATAGCTAAGATAAATAAACTTATCTTTTAACTTTTTGCGAAACGAATGAAAGCTTAAAGTTTATTATTTTTTGTTTGATTCTTTTTTTATAACTTTACTTAGTAAAGTTTTTTTTATAATTTTACTTAGTAAAGTTTTTTTTGATAACTTTTTGATTTACTTGGTAAAGTTGTTTTTTTAATTTTACTTAGTAAAGTACAAAAAACAAAACATTTAATAGTCATTAAATGTTTAATGACTATTAAATGTTTTATTAAATCAACCCCATTTAATTTAAAACAAATTCATATTTTAATTTATAATTGGCTAAATCAGAACTCTTCTAACGTAAATAATTTACACTCGTCTAAATGTTTTTATGAAGATGCTCTTAAAATTAAGGATTTAAAATTTTGAAATTAAAATTAAAAAAAAAAGATTTGCTTAAAAGCATAATAGAAAAAGAAACATCATTTTGTTTTACCCTCGTATAGCAAAAATATTTTAAGAAATATAGAAAAAACTTTTTTAAAAGTTAACTCACTACAAAATTTTCACTAAAATGATAAAAACTAATTTTTAAAGTTAACTCACTAATAAAATTCACATATTTTCAATAGAAATACTATTATGTAAGTTATAGTTGTACAAAAATTAAAAAAAGAACTGCAAAAGTCAACATTGATTAATAAAAATGAATTTCTAATAGAAAAAATACATATAATTGTAATTACAAAAAAAAGAAAAAAAAAAAAAGAAAATGCTTTTAAAAAAATGTTATTTACAAATGCATTTTTTCCTTACAAACATCCCTGATAAACAAAATATTGGCTTAAACAAGGGAGAAAGACTTACAATCTTTTAAACAAAAAACACTCTTAAAACACTATGCTGTCAAAAATCTTTTGGTATCTAAAGTGAAATAGATTTTTTTAAATTAAATTAGTCAAAAGCTACTCCCGCCTATAATAATGTTTAAAATAAATATATGATATGTTTGCAAGAAAAATTTAATTATGAATTTAGATAAAAAAAATTTTTCAAATAAAAAAAAAATGAATTTCAAATTCTGATTGTCTGCAATCATGAAAAAAAGTACCTTTTAAAAAATTATAAAAAACAAATGGCTAAACTAAATTTATTATTTTTTCATTATTAGTTTTTACAAAAATACTATAGTTGATGTAACTTCCTGTTGACTAAAATTTATTAAAAAATTAACTATATCTAACTTCTTGTGAAAAATTTTTTCTTTAACTTTTTATAATAAAAAAAGAAATAAGAAATATATATATATATATATATATATATATATATATATATATATATATATATATATATATATATATATATATATATATATATATATATATATATATATATACACACACTTACTAAAGCGTGTTTTGGTAAGCATTTGTTCACTTTTCTGCTTACCTTAAGCTATACCGTTTTTTTCGAAAAAGAAGAAGAAAAAACGAAGAATGATGAATAAAACGATTGCTTCCCCATCCCAAACCCTCAGTCATTGTAGCAGCACTCCACTGCAAGTCAGTGGAGTGCTGCTACAATATATATATATATATATATATATATATATATATATATATATATATATATATATATATATATATATATATATATATATATATATATATATATATATATATATATATATATATATATATTATAAAGTGATAAAGCACTATTTAATGAATCCACTAGGATTTAAAAAATAGTTTTTTAGTCATTATATAAAAATATTTGTTTAGAAATAGAAAGGGGTAATATTTTATTGGAGTTGCAGATGATTACAATCTTTTGCCTAGTTTATAAAGGAACATTTCATTATAGATATTGACTATAGATATTTATAAATGCTTGACTATAAGAGTAGCCAATCAGTAAAAATTTCCGGCAGAGTAAACCAGTCATAAAATAATTTCAACAGTTTTTTATTGAGGCATCTGTGCATTAAAATGTAGTTTTTAATATATCAAAATGGTATTAATTTAAAGTTTAAAGACATTAGTCCATAAAAAAACCCATCCTTGTTGTGTGTAACTTATTAAGTTTTGATTTGAAACAATTTAGGGAAGTGAATGTTACAGTATTATTATCAAGTGAGTTCCAGCAATTGACTACACATTCTGAGGAGAAATCTTGTCTGACCATAGTTGTGAATCTATGTTTAACTAATGTAAGTGGGTGACCTCTTGTTCTTTTGTTTGTGGCTAATTCAAAAAATATTTTTGTATGAAATAGTAGAAAGTCTATGCAACATCTTGTACACTTGTTCTGTTCATTCGTTCCTTAAGTGTCCATAGACCTATTTTTAGTATTCTGTCTGCATATGATATATGTTCCACTTTTATTATCATTTTACTGAAATGATGTTGTATTTTTTCAATAAGTTCTTTATCTTTGAATTAAAAAGGTGACCAACAGATGTACAATATTCTATGTGTGGACGAACTAATGGTTTATATAGTTTCATCATAATATCAGATTGTTTATAGGCAATAGTGCATTTATCATTCCTAGAATCTTCTTTGCATTGCCATAAGCCCTCATACACTGGTTAGATGCTTTTAAATCATTTGATATTACTACCAAGGTCTATTTCAGTCTCAATTTCTTCTAAAATAAACCCGTTTATACTATATTCATAACCAATGTTTTTTTTTTCCAAAGTGCATAACATTAAATTGCATTTGCCATTCAATGAACCACTTAACAAACTTTTGCAGAGATGCAAACCATCACTTCTGGTATTAACTTTAGAGAATATTTTAGTATCGTCAGCAAATTTTAATAAATGGTTTGTCACACTAGTATCCAGATCAATAATATATATCAAAAATAGGATTGGACCTAATACTGATCCTTGTGGTATGCCACTATTTACTCTCCTAAAAGAAGAATTTCCATTCAAAACTACTTGTTGAACCCTGTTAATCAACCATGAATTTATCCATTGAAAAAGTTTGTCTTCAATACCATGACTATACAACATTTTTAGCAATTTTTGATGAGGAACCTTATCAAAGGCTTTTGCGAAATCTAAATATATCACATTTACACAATCTCCATTGTCAACAAATCCTGTTACTTGCTCCAAAAACAATAATAAATTGGTCACACAGGATTTTCCTTTCCTGAATCCATGTTGAGAGTCTACTATTGATTCATTTCAAGGTAATTATTATAATGAAAAATTTTTTTTTTAAGAATTCATAGACTTTTTACTATTGATAAATTTTGACCCTAACTCACAATTTTATATGTTAGATGAGAATGAAATAAGGCCAAGTAAATAGATTTTATGATTTTTTTGTTTAGGAATTCTCTCATTTAGAATAGCAATACTATTGTTTAACTTAGTTGAGGGTTATTATATCGACTTGATTTTACCCATTAATAACAGATACAAATTATTTTTATGTTTATATATATATATATATATATATATATATATATATATATATATATATATGTATATATATGTATATATATATATATATATATATATATATATATATATATATATATATATATATATATATATATATATATATATATATATATATATATATATATATATATATATATATATATATATATATTAGGGTTGAATAAAATTAAAACAGTAAGACAACATCAAGAGAGTAGAAAGTAAAAACAATTTAAAACAATTCAAACTTGAAAATAAAATTTTTACTTGTACTTTTATATTTTGCAATGCAGTGTTATTTTATTTGTAAAATAAAAATCTAGTTTGATGAAGGAAAAATAAATCTTAATCAGCTGATTGTTTTTAATTAAATTGTACATTTTGTAAAAAAATTATTTTTGTTGATAAGAAAATTGTTTTTGTTAAGTATTTTCTTTATTTTTTATTTTTAACTCAACAGTAAAATGTAATTAAAGAACAAATACTTAATTTATCTCATGAGTTTTTAAAGAATTATTCATACATATATGCATGCATACATACATATAGTATATATATATATATATATATATATATATATATATATATATATATATATATATATATATATATATATATATATATATATATATATATATATAAATATAAATATATATATATATATATATATATATATTTATATATATATATATATATATATATATATATATATATATATATATATATATATATATATATATATATATATATATATATATATATATATATATATATATATATATATATGATGTTGTTTTATTGTACCAAGTTATGATACAAAGTCTCTTGTTTGTTTGAGATCAATATTAAGTAAATTGTTTACTAAATAAATCAGTATTATTATATAAAGAGTTTGATTATTTGAAAAAATATAACTTTGTGATGGAACTTAAAATTTCATGCCCTTTGGCAACGAAGTTTAGTTATAAATGTATGTCATTGATAGTTATTAACATGCATTGGTAGCTGTATATATATATATATATATATATATATATATATATATATATATATATATATATATATATATATATATATATATATATATATATATATATATATATATATATATATTATCCATTTTTTTATTAAGAAGCATATTTAGGTCTTCATAATTCTTTTTGTAGCTTCATCTCTTTTTTACATTAGGTAAATTTATGGTTCTATTAATTAAATGCTTAATTGTTAGAACCTTTAAAATAATACTTAATTTGGTTTTTACTATGACATTAATTTTTAACATTCTCTAAAGCAACTTGGCTTATTAATATACAACTTGGCTTGGTACCCGACTTGGCTTATAAATAAAATTTATAATTCTTACTAAAAAAACTATTTCTACTAATCAATACAAATCCATGAACATAAAGTCATGAATAGCTACTTTACACTTCTTTATGTTGGTAATATATCTGATTAAATCAAAAAGAGTTTAAACTCTATTAAAAGATTTGTAAACCGATAAACATTAATTTAGTTTTTATCTTTTTAAATTTCGAATATGTTTTCACCAAACAACTTTTTTAAAAATAATTTAATCTTTTTTTGTTGTAGTTTTTGGTATTGTCTGTTTTGTTGTAATCTTCCTAATCTTATGAATGGTAATGTTGTAATCTTTTTATGATACCCTTCCTCTTTTAGACAAAGTACAAAAACACATTGTAAAAATAGTAAGACCTGCTCTTGCAGCCAACCTCTAACCATTATCGCATCGTCATAATGTTGCTTTTCTTTCTCTTTTAAATAAATACTATCATGGACACTGCTCTAAAGAGCTAGCGTCTCTTGTGCCATCTACTGAAATTCATTCTTGTGTTACCCATCATTCAATTAAGTCTCATCCTATTTCTGTGACTGTTATTAAGTGCTCCAAAAGAACCTATTTATCTAGTTATTTTCTTTAAACATCAGTTCTTTGGAATTTGCTTTCTTTTTCTTGCTTTCCTGATTCATATAATTTGCAATCTCTTAAATCTGTTGATTGTTATCTTGATTGGAATCATTTATTGTTATTTTATTTGTTAAATATAATATATGAAGGTTAAAATGTTTTTATGGATGCCTTAAACCAGTGGCGGATTAAGACTTCTTGCGGCCCGGGGCTATTTTTGAAGGCCTCTTTATGGGCCAGAGCCTAAAAATGACTATAACAAAAAAAAGGTTCTCTTAAATTTTTTAGCCCAGAGCCCCTAAATTTGCGGGGCTCTGGGCTATAGACCCCCTCCCCCTTGATCCGGCACTGCCTAAAACCTTTAAACATTAAATGGGTCCCTTAATATTATTAGTAAAATAAAAAAGCTTTCAAAAGTATGTCTTGTTGAAGAAATTTTAAAACCAAATTAATGTTATATTTGATATATATATATATATATATATATATATATATTGTATTTTTTTTTAATTTTTTTTTATTTTGATTCACCTCCTCAAGGCCGAGAAGGCCACTACAGACGAGGAGGCTACTTATTTGTGGCTATAACCCTCTCTCAACTCTATAACTCCGAAACACGAACCTTGACGAACAAGGCCGCTGTGCGGAGAAATGAGTTGAGCGCGGTACTACCAGGGACGTGGTGGGGATCGAACTCGGAACCACTCGTTTATGAAGCGAGCGCTCTACCACTACACCACTACCGCATTTATTGTGTATATATATATATATATATATATATACATATATATATATATATAAATATATATGTATATATATATATATATATATATATGTGTATATATATATATATACATATATGCATACATATATATATATATATATATATATATATATATATATATATATATATATATATATATATATATGTATATATATATATATATATATATATATATATATATATATATCTGTATATATATATATATATATATATATATATATATATATATATATATATATATATATATATATATATATATATATATATATCTGTGTATATATATATATATATATATATATATATATATATATATATATATATATATATATATATATATATGTATTTATATATGATTTCTATTCATTATTTCTATTTTGTACTTTATGTTTTAAAGTAGAATGACTAACGGAAATTTGGAATGTCTAGAAACCTATTCAGAAAGTATTCTTGAACGTTTAAGGAAAGATAACATTGAAGCTAATTCTAAAATCTTCAAGGAAATCTTTCCTGATGGAATTCTTTTAAACAAGGAAAATTTTACGCAGGTGACTGTAAGAAAACGAAAATCTGTCTCAAATTCTGATAAATTTGTTGTTCATCGACATTCTATAGAGCGGTCTTGTAAGAGAAAACGAATTGATTGTAATGACGATGAAGAGCATAATGATAAAGAAAATAAATCCGCTTTAATACGCTTTTCATGGAACAAAAAAGTTTCTAAAAACCTTTTTACAAAAAGTGAGGCTTACCTTCATGGCTTTGAAGATACTTATTCAGATGATGACCTCAAAGATGTTAAGCCTAATAAATTTTTATCAAAAAACCGACCCTTCGAAGATGTTAAAGAGGAAGACTTAGTTTTAGTTGCAGAAAGAACAAGTGATAAAAATTACGATTCTGTTAATGGAACCTCATGTCATCAATGTCGACAAAAAACAGATGATTTAAAAACTGTATGTCGAAGAAAGGAATGCATCGGAATAAGAGGTCAGTTTTGTGGGCCATGTTTAAAAAATCGTTACGGTGAGTGCGCTAAAGCAGCTATAATGAACCCAGAGTGGATATGCCCTCCATGTAGAAGTATTTGTAATTGCAGCTTCTGTATGAAGAAGAAGGGAAAACGAGCTACCGGTATCCTCATTCATATTGCTAAACAAAATGGTTTTGATGATGTCAAGTCGTTCTTAGGAGATTAGTTTTATTATTCCAGTTATTCTTAGAAGATTAGTTTTATTATTCTAGTTGACTATATTGTTCTAATATTTTTTGTTTCAACTACATCAAGTAGGTGCACACCCAAGTATATGATTCATATGAGGGCATAGTAAACACATCTCAATCCTCTATAATTGTCCCAAGACCTTAAGGACTGTAAAAATTCGGATATCTTTTAGAGTTGATTTAAATTGTTTGAAGAAAAAAAAAGTTACATTTTCAAAACCAATTTAAATCAAAATTATTTTAGTTGAAGGAAAAGCTTTCAAGGGCTGGGTCTGAATCTCTTTTTCTTGGGTACGCCTCTTATTTTATGTGTTACTAACAGTTTTTTATTTTTTTAAATTAAAACTGAAAATCCTATTTTCCTTGTTTTATTTCTGCACGTAGATTTGTTTTTACATTTTTCTATTAAAAAAAATGTTTTTAAAACTAACCAAAAAAGTTTTTTTTAAATTTAAAAAAAGTATATGTATTCGCTCTTATCAGAAGTTTTTAGTTTAAGTTGTTTTTATAAGTCTTATTGTGTTATTGCATTTTTGAAGGCATTTTTGTTTCTGTTCTCCAATTCAGTGATTCTGGATTTGTTTAATCGTACGAGAGATTTGGTCAGTATTAAAGCGAGTATCTACGCGGTTTGCCTCCATCCTATTACTTGTTTTTTTTTTGTTTTTTCAACAAAGCATTGAGTTTTGTACATATCAAAAAAAAAGATTTTAGAATTAAGGTTAGAGTTTCCCAAATATTTTTATAGAACTTTCATCAGTGACACTTCAGGATACTGCTCAATGCAACTAAGGCATAGAACAAGTAAACTCGTTAAAAAAAAAAAAGCTACTAATTTTAAACAAATCCGATTGGTTGTTAGTGGCATACCAAAGAACTTTTTATTTTTTGGTATTTAATTTATGCAAGCAATGCATTCGTAAATAATGACAAAATATTGTAAACAACTAAAGTGTCCGTTAAAACAGTTTTGCAGGAGATATATCAATATAATTACATTACTCGAAGTGTTTGTTCGACATAATTTATGAACCTAATAACAATTTGTGTTGATATATTTAAAGAATATGCTACCTTTAAAGCAGTTAGAATGAATAATGTAATATATATTTCATTTTGCGCTGTGCTAACAATAAAAAGTATTTATCTTATTACATTTCTGAAGCCATAATAGTTATTTGTATCGACTTGGTATTCATAAAAATAATTGTTTTTACAACAATATGTTAAAAGTAACTTATGTTAATTTTAAATTATTGTTATAAAAATAAAAGAAACCAAAGCTCTATGATTTTCTTGAAATAAACATTAACTTATGGAGGTACTATAAATTTATGTTTATGTAATATAAGGCTTTATTAACAATATTTTGATGCTTAAGTTATGATTTCATTATTTATTAATTATAACATAGCAAAGAATACAGTTTGAACAGAAAGTCTATTCTTCATTGCTAGACATAACTGTTAGAATTACTATTACGTATGTTACTAATGCTTTGCATAAGCAAAAAAAGAGAAAATCTGCTGGACCAGATGACTTATTTATGGAATCATTTATACATGGAGGACATTCTAAATAAGTATTTTTTTAAATTTATGCTTGTTGTATGGAAATTTGCCATCAAAATTTTGTGAAGCCACGATAATAACTAGTAAAATATAAAATTGGAGAGTTGTCAGATGTAAATAATTACAGAGCAATCGCGATCTCTCCCGCTTGCTCTAAAATACTTAAACGCATTTTACTAGAAAGAATTGAATCTCATGAGAAAGCTAATGATTTCCAGTTTGGTTTCAAGAAAAATTATTTCTCAATGTCTTGTACATATTATTTAAAAAAGACAGTTGAATACTATGTTTCTAGAGGAAGCCATGTATTCACATGCTTTAAAGAATTCTACAAAGCTTTTGATAGCGTTAATTATTATAAACTGTTTTTTAAATTAATTGATCAGGGTATTACCAAGAATGTGGTCTGTCTACTTGCCTCTTGGTACAAGAACCAAACTATGTTTGTCAAATAACAGAAAGTAAACTCTGATAGCTTTATCATAAGCAATGGTGTACGGCAAGGTGGAATTCTTTCACTGTTCTTGTTCATATTTTATATAAGAACACTGATTTTCAATACTACAAATATGCATATTGGATGTAACATAGGTGGAGCGTTTTAGAATCTTTTGGCATATGCTGACAATTTTGTACTAATCGCTCCGTCTTGGTTTGCATAGAAAAAAATTATTAAATGCATTAAATGTTGAAGCCACTGCCATTAATATGTCATTTAATACAAAAAAACGGTGTGTATGGTATTTAACCCAAAATAGAGATGTAAGATTGAATCAAGCGATTTTTTACTCTTTACCTTAGCTGGATGTAAATTAGTTTTCATTGACGAATTCAAGTATCTGGATCACAAAACAGAAAATTGTTTGTTTGATAATGCCGATATACATAGAGAGATTAAATGTTTTTATACACGTGCAAACATATTAATCAGACGATTCAAGAAATGCTCGATTAAGGTAAAAGTGCAACTATTTAAGACCTACTGCTTCTGTTTTTATGATGTGGCTCTCAATGGACGAATTTTAGTGCAAATAATATGTTAAAACTAGACTTGTTACAAGAAATGTGCTAAAATATTTTTTGGATATGACAAGTACTCAAGCGCTAAAAATATGTTTATGGTACTAGGCTTGCCTAATCTAGATACTTTATTGCATAACTACAGACTTCTTATAAATCAGTTAAAAATAAATTTTGCTATACAAAAAAAAAATTGTTTGCTCGGCATTGGAGAAATTTTTTTTTTTTGTTGACCTGTATATTTTATCACTATAACTCCTCAACGTAATAACTATAAAATGCTAAATGTATATATGTATATATATATAACTATATGTATAAATAAGAAATATTGTTTAATATTGTTAACTAAATATTAACAGAATACTAAAATAAAAATTCTGTTAAAAATTCATTTCCATTCTCAGCAAATTTATTTGTTTTGCTTTGTTTATAAGCTTGTCATAACAAATGCTTTTTTTTTCTGTTTTTTGAAGTTAGTGTTAAAATGACACTATTTTCCCATTCTATTTTTTCTATTGATTTTAATTTAGACTTAACGTTATCATACGCTAAAAGTGTTCTAGATAATCTAAGAGTATTTTTACTTCTATTTCTGCAACTGTATATTGATTTTTTGTTATAAAATCTTTGTCTAATTTATTTTGTTTTAAATAAACTTCAGCTTTTACAAAAGATTTGCAAAAATCATATTCTTCTGGTAAAATCTTTAATAGGAGTACTGATGTATGTGTTTTAAACAAAGAACTAACGTTAATATTAGGTTTTACAATTAACGGTAATATATAGGGCTTTGTTAAAATATCAGATAAATGGAGAGTACTGGTTGTTTGGTCCACACTTAGGTTCTTTGATATGATCATTTTTTGCATCTTAGGTTCTTTGATCTGATCATTTTTTTTCTGGTTCTTATGTTATTAGAGCAAAATTAATAAGAGTTATTAGTGCAAAATTAATAACCGTTGATGTTGGTTCAAATTTTGGTGTTTTTATTTTCTGAATCTATATATTTTTTTAAATCATTGCAATTTAAAATTTGAGTACCCCCGTTACACACAATCGTGTTTTTTGTTCATGAATTTTTGTTTTGTCCAACAAATATTTATTTCAGATATTTTTGAGATTGGTATATTCAGACGTTAATGTGGATGAGCAAAAATGATGTAGCTGCTGATGAAATATTATGTATTTTATCTTTGAATATTATTCCATTTTTTGATTCAAACCACCAAATATTATTACCTTCTGACAAGTAGTCTGATGTCCGCTCTAAATGTCTTTGCCATACCCATGGATACATTTCAATCATCCAAAATGAAATTTCTGGTTTTGTTTGTTCATGTTAATTTACTATCTTTCTTATTGCATGTTGATGGTTTTAAGTTTTGTAGCCCTCGTTTAAGTTTTTATGACATCGTAGTCAAGGTGTTTAATATCACATGCTTATTATGGTGGTTTGTAGTTGAACTGTTTATAGTTTTAATTGTATTAAAAGTTATTTTTTCTTCTTCAGTGTTTGCTCATATTCCAGAAACTATTCTCAACATGTTTGGGGCATGCATTATAAGGTTATGTTGGTATTTGCATACATTTTTCTTTGTGAGACTGCTATTGGTTTGTCCTTTATTAGTTCTTTTAAATAAATTGAACGCAAAAAAGTTTGATTGTAGAGAAACAAAATATTTTCAATTGTTCGACTGAGTTCATTACTATACAGTATGCCTTGAATGTTAAACATTGTTAATAAAACATTGTAAGCTTTTGAATCAATTTTACCTTTCAATGTCAAAACTAATTTACTTAAACTTTTGCGATAGTCAGTGCCACCTTTGCAGTTTTTGTTGTCAAATAATAAATTTACCATTTCCTTAAACAGTTTTCTTTCAATAGTATTCAAATTAGAACCGATTTCTTCATAAAGATTAGATGTGTGACCTTTCACATCATGCAATGGTACACATGGCAAAGTTTTATATTTACCCAATTATAGCTTTTCTTAGTCATTAAAATCCTTATTTCATAGCAAAGCTGGTAATTTCTGCATGCCATGCATTTCACAATCAAGTTTTTGTTGTAAAATTTGTTTGTGTGACTTTTATTAAAAGTATATTCCTCTTTCATTAATCTCATCGATAATTTCATGTTTCAGTAAGTTTTTGTACAGTTTAGTTTGCGGTTTATTTATTTGATTTCTACATATTCGAATTAGGGTGAGCTTCTTCACTCTACTTTTTATCTTCATCAGAGGTTGATAAAATGAATGAGCTGTACCATTTGAGCGATGTATGTTAATTGGACATGTACAACAAAGATAATCACCTTCTTTTTGCTGTCCAATCTCAAATTGACAGGCAGGTGCATCACCATGAAAAAATTGCATTACATCATTAATTTTTTCACCATTTATATAAACAGACTCACCTAAACGTCTGTTATCTTCATTTCTAGTACTTGTGTACATTAGTTGTTTATCTGTTGATGAACAACGAGCAAATATATAGAGTTCAGGTTTTTCAATCTGAGCTTGAAAATCAATTTTAAAACTTTCCCTTTTCAGTGTAATATATTGCTTTATCATACATACAGTTTACCATAAACAGTAAATGAGAATGGTTGTTTATAGTAGATCCATCATGTCAAATTTGAATGTGTACTTTCCGTTAAAATATAACAGTTTATTTCGCAAATCCTGAAGTTTGTGAATGTTATTGTCATTTTCATTTATACGCAGAAGCAATTTTATGAGTAGGCGTGTGTGTTTAGGGGGGGGGGGGGGGTTACAGTTTATTTACGAATTTAGTTGGCAGTCGGCTATATGACACAACTCAGTCGGTTAAACTTTCGTTTTGAGGACCTTTTTTTTTTTTAAAGCTAATCGGTACTTTTTGAGGATTTACCCCCCCCCCCCCCCCTCATTTTATTTGTAGAATCGCCTCTGTTTATACGATTTAGCTCTTCTCTAACCATTAACTATTGAATTTATTTCAGATTCTGAATGTGATCTGATAAAACAATTGTGCTTTTTAGCAAGAGTTTTTCTAATATGATTAAGAAGGATTTTTCTACCTGCTCCATCAACCTCAGATTTATCATCAGTTATTGTAAGGATTTGGAGCTTTTGTGGTTAAATCAATTCACCAATTGTAAAATCTTCTTTAGACACTTTCTCTTTTATATTCAGCCTTATTTTTTTCATTGTTGGTTCAGTAGGTATACTAATATCTGTTGCATGTATTTTCTTTTTGCATCGTCTATTATTTCCTTGACCTTTATATTGAAAACAACTTAGGTCAATATCTTTACTTAACAGAAACTGTTGTACAATATCATCCCCATTTTTAGCTATCTCACCTTTACTGTTAATAACGTTGCATTTTCGTGCTAGTTCAGTAAAGTTGATTTTCTATCTGACGCATAAAAAACTACTTCCCTCCAACAATCATTTTCATTCCATTTATTTGTGTAGTTTCCAGTGTGATTTTTTACTTTGTTAGGATTTTTTTTTATTACGAATTTTTGAATCTGCAAAAGTTTCAAAGCTTTAATTCAATCGCATTTTTGTTCCGCAAAGATATTTCAGTTCCAAATGTCCTATAAAATAAAAATATTTGTATTGAATGTATAAATATCCCATTTCACCCCAACCGTTGTGCAATATCACCACAACACGGAGTGAAATGGGACGAACCGTATCACATTAAAAAACTAATGCTTTGAACTTAATTCAATGATTAAGTAATGAGTTAAGACAATTTGTTGGACTATAATTTTCTTTGTCTTTTTACATCTGACTTTAAATTTTTTAGCAAACCATTATTTTTAAATAATTTATTACTTTTATGACATTAATTGTTCTTGAGTAATGGGACTAAGAAGAAAAATGTGGTCAGCTATTCTCGGGGAGCTTTAATAAACGGTGTCACGTGATTTTTTTGAAGCCAGTTTTAAAAAACGGCCGCCATCTTGGTTAACCCGAAACATTTCACGGAACTTAAAATTTTACTGAAGACTTTATTAAAACATTGCATTCAATGATTGAATTATTCGATAGTTTATGTTTGGCAGCTTCTACAATCTAATAAAGAATTATTTGCAAACTGATTGTCTTCTTCAGTTTATTCCAATAACTTTCCGAACACTAAAATAGACAATCAGATAGCTGTATTTCAACATGATGTAGGAAAATATTGTATTTTAGATAGTATGAAAGATTCTTGAGAAAATAAAACCAAATGTTTGAGAGTTATTACCGATATTTAAACAAATAAATAATACATATATATTTACATAAAAGTGTTATATATATATATATATATATATATATATATATATATATATATATATATATATATATATATATATATATATATATATATATATATATATATATATATGTATATATATACACACACAAAGAGAGATTAAAGAAGAAATATTTAGTATATTTATGTTTACATTTGATTTTAAAAAACTCACTAACATTTGTTTTTATTCCAAAAGATGTTAACACTGTGTAAAATACGAAATCTGCTAAAAGTGTGTTGACTATCTGAATGTCTATTTTAGTATTCCAATATTTTGGAATGAACTGAACCCGATAATCAGTTAGCAAAAAATTCCTCGTAGCATAATATAACCTAAGAAATATAACTGGCAACTTACTCAATTATTTATATCAAAGTTTTCATTTCATTTTAGCAAAGTTTTATACTAAAAATATAGAGTTCCGTGCGGCTGTTTTTAAAAACTGGCTTCAGCGCGTTTTATATAAAGTATATACTAAGGCGTCTTCTGTTTATTAAACCTCTTTGGCTATTCTATTGTAATCAGCTATTCTATTGATCTCTTTGACTATTTTATAACTCAGAATAAGAATTTTTGAGAAATGCAACTTGAGTTTCATGTAGCAATGTCTTTGCAAAAGACCTGGCGGGTGAAATAGCTTCATTTTTGTTAATTTTTACTTAACCCGACGGGCATTTGTTTTTAAAAGTTACGTTCTGAATGTATTTTAAACGTCTTTTAAACGTCTTTTAAACATTAATGTTTAAAAGACGTTTAAAAGACGTTTAAAACACATTTAGAACGTAACTTTTAAAAACAAATGCCCGTCGGGAATGGTCTGAATTTTTTTCCGCAAGTTTCTCTGCAATTCTCAAGAATCTAGATGTAAATTGTTTTTAAAAATTAGTTAAACTTATATATAACTTATATATTTTGCTTTTGCATAAATGTATTTTAAAGTGATATAATTATATCTTTTTCTTATTATTTCCTAACGTTTTATGGTCTATCGAGTTCTTGCAAGTTTTAAACACCAATAGAGCCTGCTTCCCAAGCAGGGGACCTTAGATTCTGGTGATTAAATTTCAAAATTATTGTCTCATTATTTGCAACAACACCATCATAGCTCAGAGATTTAAATAGTTTATTCTCCGACTTAACAGTTTTATTTACAGCTGCCGATATATGGACGTCCTATGATTCAACCGAATCAATTCGGTTGAATCATAGGTCAAAATTTCAATTTAGAACCGAATATGAGAAATTTTTTACACAACCGAAAATATTTACGAAAAAAATTAGAACCGAAAAAATTTCAATCGAATTTTCGATCGAAAGTCATTAATGATTTTAGAACCGAAAAAATTTCGACCGAATTTTCGATCGAAAGTCATTAATGATTTTAGAACCGAATTTCATTAAAATGGTTTACAACCGAAAGTTACACTTAATTAATTACAACTAAGTGAGCGTTTTTAGAAAACGATGAGGAAAAACGAAGAATAATGAATGAAAAGGTTGCTGACCCATACCAAACCCTCAGTCGATGTAGCAGCACTCCACTGCGAGTCAGGCTATTTGTCAGTCGATGTATGTACTGAAGCCCCCAGCAGCAGGCTATTTGACGTTAGGTGAGTATGACATCATCATGCTCACCTAACTCAGCAGTATAAGATATATGTATATATATTTTAAAGAAATTTTAATTGTTTATTTTATTGTAAAACGACTAACTGAAAATAAAATAAATAATAAATTAAAAAAAGAAAGGATTTGTAATTTGATCCAAACTTTTTCGGTTGTAAAATTCGTTTTAAAAACTTTCGGCGCAAGAAAGGGTTTTGTAATTCGATCCTGCAATGAAAGTATACTTTTCGGTTCTAAAATTTTCGGTTCGGTGATATTTTCGAGGATAAATATTTTCGACTCTATCATGTGACACGGATATATGAAGCTCTCCAACAGGAAGGCGGAATGTTAAAAAAATAATGGTCGGCCATAAAACTTATGTAATCTTGCACAAACCTTTTTAATTTAACCTTTTTAACTTAATCTAACCTTTTTAACTTTTAATTTAACCTTTTTAACTATGTAATCTTGCACAAACTTTTTGTTCAAAGTGGGTGAACTGTCTGAGATCAAAAGAATCTAACGAACTTAAAATTGTTGTGTATTGGACCTCAACGCTGAAAATCACGTTTTTTTAATTTCAAAACGAATTAGCGTGGTTTTTAAAATAATAACAAATAATAATAAAATAATAATAAAAACACGCACAATCGGTTTCAATAAAAAACCTTTAATTCTTTGTAATGACGAAAGTATAGAGTTAATAATTTGTAAATTTTTATCTGCGCTAATAGTAAAAAAAAGAGTGGCGCAAGTATAAATAGTCAAAAAAAAAAAAAAAATAAAAATAAAAAACAATACCTTGGAATCAGTTTGAAACGCTCTGGGTGTTAAAATTTGTTCATAAGAGTCAAAATGGATTGGCTTTGAAAGTCTACTTGTAGTAATGGGATTATTGATATTATAAATTCATTTTAGCCATGTTTTATTTTTTGCCATTTTTTTGTGCAATTAAATTAAAACAATGTAATGTCAGACGTCAAATTTATCTATCTGCAAACTTATTACACTATTTGTAGCGATAAATTATCCATGTTAAATGAATGATTTATAGACTATTTTTACTTCTTTGGGTTCTATATTCATAGCTCTATATAAGATAAAAAAAAATTATATAGGTTTTACACAAGTTTGTTGGGTGGAATAAACTTGAAACCTTTTATATAGATGCTAATATTGCGTTTAAAATAATCTTTTTGTAATCACGTTCTACAAATTGGGTATCTACTTTTAAGTCAAAAAAAAACGTGTAAAGTGATCACAAGAAATCGTTAGCTTTCACCACTACCCCAAAACTTTTTTGTTATGTTTTTTAATTAAAAAGAACACCCTACTTCGAATGCGTACATTTTGATTAAAAAAGTAGAATGCATTCATACTACAAAATAAAAAATGAGATATACAAAATAAAATTCATTAATAGTTTATATACAAAAGATATAAAAATATATGTTTAAAATATGTGTACTTCAGCTAATGTTTGTGTTGTGATGTACTGTGTATAGTTTACTGATGTCATGAATCTTTAAGCTTAATTGTTCTAGAAGGATTCTGTTTTTCTAACTTTGACAGATAATTGTTCCAGAGAAACCAGTTACTTATCAAACGTGTTGGAGTAAAAGGTGTCTCTATTTTATTTTTATTTGATGCATTGTTTTGTTTATTCAAAAGTTCATTTGGCATCTTTTTTTTAATTTTGGCTTTTAATTTATGGCTGCCGCTTGGCGTTGGTTGATTATACCTTGCTAAGCTGTTTGTAACATCTTGAATTTTTCTTTCAATTTCTAGCATGTTTTTTATTGAATTCTTGTTATGAAAATTTATTACCATTCTTTTTAGCTCTCTCATTGTTGGGTAAGCTATGCGCCGCTGAGCCGCTGTCGTAGCTTCAAACTCCATCTCAATATATTTTGGTAGGTGATTGGTTACTAAGTAGTTGGTTTTATTTTGGATATTACGAATAAGATTTTTATACTCAATATGAATGTTTTTATGTACGTCTCTAACTGAATCATTTTCCTTTTTGTTAATAGAACCTTCTTCTTTTCTTTGAAACAGTTTATCTTTGTATTTTTTTAAAATGGCTTCCTGCATTTTGTTTTTATCTTCCCAAACTTTCTTAAGGCTCAATTCGTTATCATTTTTTTTATCTAATTCATCGGCAAACGCCAACATGGCGACAGCTTGTGGACTCAAAGCTAACAGTTTTTTGTTTTCTACATACTTAGCATTTTTATGTATTTTTTCAGTTTTGAAGTTATCACGCATTTTAGTAAATTTTAAAGAGTAAGGGAGCTTTAAAACTTTATTTTTAGTCAAGCCAGAAGGTTTTTTATTTATGTTTGTACTATTATTTTTATTTGAAGCAGACGAGGAATGGTTTTTTGAAAACAAAAGCCAATTAGTTTTTTCTATATTCATTGGTGACATAAAAATTGGTTGTTGTTTAAGAACTTTCTCTGTACCTTTTTTGATTTTTATAGCATGCAAGTTGTGTTGCGGTCTGCTCATTATTTTAGATGCATCTGGTCTATGTTTTGGTATGCGTATTGTTATTACTGTATCCAAGGTGTGATTCGGTGTCTTTTTTACCTGTATTGCGTTGGAAATGCTTTGCGGTTTCTTTTTTAAATTTTGTGCATAGAAATCAGTTTGTGGTTCTCTTATTATTTTTCCTGTATTCGAATTACGAAGTGGATTACGTATGTTTATTATATGTGAAGAGTTCAAATTTTTTTGTGGTTGCTTATTTGAAAGTATATATTTTTGACTTTCAATGCCCGTAGTAAAACGATTGCCACTAATTGGTAATAGTAGGTAATTGTTATTTTTTAAAGGGAGAATAAATTTTGAAACCTGAGTAGATATTGGGTGTAAAGCACGCAGATTCTTTTCTGTTGGTTTGAATTTAAGCCGATTAACTGTTTGTTTAATGAAATTGTTTGTCGTATGTTGACTAGACTTTATTGGAAAGTTATTTTCAGGATATCTGTCTTTAGTTTTTTGAATGTAATTTGTTTTCTTTATTTCCATTTTAAACGTGTTTTTAATTGGTTGATTACTATTTTTACCATTTTTTAACGAAAAACTTAATTGAGGATTTTGATTAAAACGTTGATTTGTTTTGAAAGCATTTTTAACTATGGGTTTTAATTTTGGTTTTTGTGAAACAAAGGCTGTCGGTAATTGTTTTGATGTAACAACAGGGTTTTGAGATTTAAGTCTTAAATTTGGAACTTTAAGATTTAAATTTGGATTTTTTGTAAAACCATTAATACCATTTTGAAACGATTTAACTACAAGAACTTTTGAAGAGGAGTTTATCTTTGCAATATCTAAAAGTTTGTTTTTTGAAGATGAAAAACCAAACAGATTTTGTTTTGATATTTCATTTTTTGTAGTTGTTTTTGATCGCTTTGCTCCAACTGCCTTTTCCATATTTCCACTAGTCAGGTTTTTGAACAATGTATTATAAGCGTTTAATGAATCGATTTTAGAATCCAAATCATTTTTTTTTATAGTTATTTTGTTAACATTTGATTTTTGGTTTTGAAGCAATTCTTTATGTTCAGTATTTTCATGTCCTTTACTAGCATAAGAAAAATAATTTGATAATCTGCTTGCAATATTATGTCTCACTAATCCGTTTTCAAAAAACTCACTCAATGGATTAACTTTTTTTTTGAAACCACTCTCAATGTGTTTTTTTGAACCACTAGTCTGCTTAGCAGAAACGATGGCTTCGGCTAAAAGATCAGAAATTCTTTCTTCAATATCTGACATTGGTATAGCTCCTGAATTACGTGCGTGGTTGGTTATTCCTTTGACAAGCTTTTCAATATTATCATTTCCTTTCATATTCTTTAACTGATTGCGAAATTTTTTATTTTTTGCAAGTTCCAATACACTTTGACTTGATAATCTATCCTTAGAAGAATTACCATCTACTGAGTTTGATTCGAATACATCTTCAGAATCGAATACCGTTCCTTCCTCTTCTTCCGCTTCATTTTCCAAATTTCTTGGCTTAGTGTGCACAAATGAAGAAGATAATAACGAATTTTCCGGATCATTAGATGGGTCATTATTTGAAACTCGCAGTTTATTTTTGAAGGGATTATTGCCAGGAAATTTATTTTTACTTTTTTGATACTTTGTTGGGTTGAAATAACTTGGATTTTCTTCATAATTCATTGAATCCTGATCAACTGTTGAGTTTGTAGGTCGAAAGTTATCCCTAAATCGGTTTTTCTGACGAAGTGCATTTAATTTCCTTGAATTTTTAGATAAAGGATTGTATTCATAAGGAGTACTTGTTTCACTTGGAAGTCTATTTGAATAACGATTAATTGAAGTAGGTCGTGTATTTAATTCACTAGGAACTCTATTCGAATAACGATTAGCTGAGGTAGGTCTTGTAGTTTGTTTACCAGTGTTTCTACTTGAATATCGATTAAAAGAAACAGGTCTTCTGTTATACTCTGAGTTAATATTATTTTGATAATTAGAAAGTCTGTTAGAACCTCTATAGAAAGATGGTCTTTTGAATTGATAGCTCTGTAATGGTTTTTTAATTATTTTCTCAGCAGCCATTGGTGCTGTAACAATTCTCTGTGGGACCTTAGGATTAACAACAACTTTAGGTTTCGAACGTTGTGGAACACGATTTATATAACGAATAACATACAATGGTTTAGTAACCGTTGGTTCAGCAGCTACATTAACTATTCGGGGTGAACTAGTACTTGGTTGGTAATTAGTTACAACTGGTTGTACTTGTATTTGATTGGTAATTGGAGTGGTTGCAATAGATACAGTTTTATAGATTGTTTTTGGAGCTTGGACTGAATAAATTGGTGGTGGTGGTGCTGGTGGTGGGGCATAAATTATTTTAGGTGGTTGAGTGGGTGCAAAAACAATTAACACCTTTCTTGTTGGTCTACGCGTGGGCGATTTTGTAGTTGTGTCCTCCTGACTGTATGTATTTTCTATTTTTAAATTTATACTGTTATCATCATTCTCACTTTCTGTATTTTTATTTTTCTTTTTTTTATCTTTAATTTGATCATTTAAACAAGGAGAATTATTGCAGCACATCATATTGGTACATTGTGGCTGATAAAAGTTTGGTAAGTTTCCATAACTGTTTTCAAAATTATTAAAATAGTTTGCAGAGGAGCTGATACACGGTATTCCGTTTCCGCAATTTTGTGGATGGTTGGTGAAATCTTTATTATAATTATTATATTTTTGAGGTAACGAGCATTGAGAGTAAAAATTTTGGGGCGAGAAGCAATTTGTGCTAAAGTTTGGAGGCGAGGAACATTGTGTACCATAACACTGGCTAGAAAAATCATTTTGTTGGCAGGGTGAATTTGTGCAGCGAAAATTACCTGGACTTTGAACAATTGCATTTTGCATACCTGCATTTTGTGTGATTGCATTTTGCATACCTACATTTTGTGTGATTGCATTTTGCAGACCTGCATTTTGTGTGACTGCATTTTGATTATTTTGACATGGGGCATTTGTACAACTTAAAGGAATATTAAAATAACTTTGAAATTGACATGGATAATTTGCACAATTTGAATAAGAATTTGCTTGTTGAATACAAGGTGGGTTGTTGCATAATGGACTTTGAGTTACAAGAGGACGTGAAGAATATGAAGAAAATTTTGGAGTTTCTTTGTCAGTATGACACGAGCAATTGTTTTTACCGTCTAAACACAAACAGGCGGATCCATATGACATATGTGACACTTTCCAGTCAGTTCCTGGAAATGAGCAAGGTGGACTTAAACACTGCTCTTCTTGATTGTAACAAGGTGGTGAAACACAAGATTTCTGTTCGCAAAAATCTCCAAAACAAGGCTCTTCGAAAGTTTGTTTACTAAAATCAAGTAAAGATTTGGTGGTCATAAAATATGGAGATGATGTTGGCTGAACATTTTCAAAAGAGGATCGAGAGCTCATCATTTTTTCATCGTCATAAGAAGAAATTGTCGTTGCTTGACGTCTAATTGAATTTTCATTTATCACTTTTTTACCTAATTTACAAGGACAAGAATCGCAAGAACAATCAGAAAAAAATAAATTTTTTTGATTTAACAACGGCATAGTATTTAATGTTCCTCCCAAATCATTTGTAAATTTAGACGCGTTTTCTAGACGGGAGCCATCATGAAATTCATATTCTAACGGTTGAATGACTCCTGTTACTTTTAAAATAGACTTTTTTATGCTTTTGAAGTCATTATTATTTTTTTCTAGATAACTATAAGGGTTCACTTTTTTATTGTATTTTGGTTGGATATACTTTTGCTCGCTTGATCTCAAAATTTCATTTTTGTATGATGGTAAAAACTCATTAAGTTTTTGAACTGTTAAGTTCCTCTCATTTTTAACTTCCGAGGTTTTACCCCTTGGGTCTGCATTTTTTGCCGAGTTAAATGAAGTACTTAAAGGATCAACAATGACATTAGTTGGAACATTGTCTTGCTTTACCATTTCTTTAATGTTTGTTATCTTTTTCGATGTTTCACTTTTTATGTCACTGTTTGTTAAAAAAGTAATTTTATCTGAACGTAAAAAATCTTCAGCATTCTTATTAGAATTGTTGTATATATTAAAAGAATTGTTTTTATTTAAATAATTGTTTTTATTATTATTCTCGTTTCTATTAAAAACATTGTCATTATTAGAAGTTTGGTTGTTGTTGAAAGTATTATTTTTAACAAATGGGTTTTCGTCATTATTGTTATAAGTATTGTTTTTAACAAATGGGTTTTCGTCATTAATTGATTCATCTCTTAAAAGTTGAGGTATATTTTTTTGTTTTTTCCAGTCAAAATTTTTTTTTATTTCTGAATTAATTATTTTAATTGCAAGATCTAAAGCATTATTTCTTGTATCATCATCAGTTGATTCCATTTCAGGACCTTTATATGACGCATATCTATTAACAGGATTGTTCCGACTTTTATCAATTTTGCTCAAAAGTAGAGATTGACTTCTCTCATCACTCATTTCTTTTAATATGCTTTGAACTGCACTTTTCAAATCTTTGTTAATATCATGAGACTTCAGATACTTATTTAAATCAGTTGATTGAATTTCATTTTCTTTATTTTCACTTTGTTGGTAAACTTCTTCCACATCAGGTTTTTCACTAAGACTTTTAAGAAGATTTGAAGTTTGCAAAATGTCTGTTGGATTTTCTTTCTGATGCAATTTTTCTTCATTTGCTGTTGATATATCTTTGTTTTCGAACAGTTTGTTATTTGACTTGCCAAAAAGTTTTAATAATAGTTTTGTGAGTTGAATTAAAACTTCATCTTTGTCAGGTATTTCTTGAGAGATTTTTGATGTAAAACTACCTATCGGAATAACAAGCTCTTTTATTGGCTTGCTTTTGTCTTTACTTCCATCTAAAACATGAAATTTTATGCTAATCTTTGTTGGCGATCCATTCTCATAACTTTTTGTTGGTAATATATTTTCAATGCTGTTTGTTGGTGACTCACTTTCATTGCCTTTTGTAAGGCCATTTGACAGCTTGTTGTTCGTGTTCTCTTTCAGTTCACTACTTTTCTAAAGACACAAAGAATTTAAGATCAGTTTAATTTAAAATAAAAATGCTTACGATTTAAATTCCATTTAACAAAAGTTCATAAAGCATTTCACGTGAGGTTATATACCCATATTACTATTTACATTATTTATTATTTTATTATTATATCTGCGTGCATTGTTTTTAAAAGTATTTTATATTTATATTCTATATTTGTGATTTTGATCTTACTTAAATATATCTAGCAACGACCCAAAGATAATTTATCTGCTTTAGCATATATGCTAAAACAGATAAATTAGCATATATTATAAAGCAGATAAATTATCATATATTATAAAACAGATAATTATATATGCTAAAACAGATAATTATATATGCTAAAACAGATAAAAGTTATCTTTGGGTCATTGCATCCTAAAAAGAGCTAGTTTTTTTAAGATCTTTGACTAAATCAATCAATTCATATATTCTGAAATAGTTGTTACATTCACAGAAGTTTATAAATAGTACATGTACTAATCTTGAATAAAAACCTTACAAACAAAAGCTAATAAATATATTATTAATGCTAATAGTAATTTTAATGATCCACAGCAGTAGCAAAACGAACATTAAAAGTTGATGGAGTAAAAATACTAATAATGATAATAATAATAGTGGTAGTAGTAACAATAACAATACAATGATAAAAATAAAATGATAAAAATAAAAATAATTACAATAATCTTAACAAAAAAAAAAGTAATTTAGTATTAGTCACATACATACACACATATATAACCACATACAAATACATACAAACCAGTGGCGGATACAAAGGTAGGGGGGCGGTAAGGGGGTAACTATCTCCCGTCTAAGAAATGTCAAACCTCAAAATATTATAGAAAATTTGTAAAAAAAATAACAAAATACAAAAAAATGTTCAGCAGCTAACAATTTTTTTTAAACTAAAACAAAAAAAAAAACTAAAGCAAAACTTAATTTATTTCATAGCACAAAAAAAATCTATTGTTGGATTTTAAAGATATCGAAGAAAAAATGAAGAAAGTTTCAAAACATTTGAATGTTATCATCATTCATTCATTCTATTATATAAGTAGATAACAATAAAAAACAGTAAAATTACTATCATTCTATTTTGAAAAACTTTTTAAACTGTTTAAAAAACTTACAAAAATATATATATAGATATAGGTTTGGTTTTAATGGTAAGTTTTTAATTTCATTTTAATTTGCCCTTTTTGGTAGTTAAAATTTCAATAAAAAAGTATTTATTTTTCAACAATTGACATTATAACACTTCAATTTATACTACGCTTTTATACACTTTTGTATTTAAATAAGATACGAAGTTGTATTTAAATAAGATACGAAGAATTTTTTATTTTAAATAGTAACTAAATGAATTTCTTATGAATTAGTTTCTTATCTAGAAAACAAAAGTGTGCTAATTACTATTTTAAATAAATAAATAACATATGAATTTTACTGTTTATAATAAAATTATTTTTATTGGCTACAATGACCAACAGGGTAAAGAGGACAAGCTCTTTAGAAGACTATATATATATATATATATATATATATATATATATATATATATATATATATATATATATATATATATATATATATATATATATATATATATATATATAATATATATATATATATATATATATATATATATATATATATATATATATATATATATATATATTATATATATATATATATATATATATATATATATATATATATATATATATATATATATATATATATATATATATATATATATATATATATATATATATATATATGTATATATATATATATATATATATATATATATATATATATTCATCAACGGGATAATTAGCGTTTTATAAAATAGCGTGGTATAATATCATCCGAGTCATAATATCATCTAAACGTTTAGATTTTGTTGTGGGTTTTATTTTATAAAATTTATCATTTTAGTATTGTAAAGTGCTATTAGTAAATATTTGTAAATTATTGGATTTATGTTGACATTTTCTTAAAAAGTTGTAAATTTTTAAGAAATGGAATCAAAGTTAGAAGTAAAAAAAAACGTTTTTGCAAAATACCAAGCTAATTATGTTTCTCAGAATGCTGATAAAAAGAAAGAAATGTCCAGAGTAAGATCTAAGAGGTATCGAGAAAATTTGAAAGCTGATCCTATTAAGAAAGCAACTTATGCTGCTAAAGCAAAATCAAGAGTTTTAAAAAGTCGCGCTCTAAAAAGAAAACTTTTAAATCAATCTCAAAGACCATGTAAAAACGTTCAACAAAGAGAAAAACCATTTAAAAAAGTTTTAAAAGCAATACCAATTTTAAGGAAGAAACAATTCAGCATGTTCAAAGCTGTATGGCCTTTCTAAAAGATATGTTTTAGCAGTTGTAAACTTTTATAATGAAGATGAAGTTTCCCAAATATCACCTAACAAAATAGATGTCACTCGAATTCAATTATCTGATGGAAAAGCAAACAATGTTCAGATACGTCATTTATATTATACGCTAAAAGAAGCTTTCGAGTTATTCAAAGAAAAACATCAGCACATAAAAATTGCGACCTTCTTCCACGCAATGTAAAACCAGTTAAAAAATTTCCGCATAATGTTTGTGTTTGTAGTTTGCATGAAAATATGCGATTTACCTTAGATGCATTAAGAAAATCAATTCAAGTGTCTTTAATCAAAGTTGGATCTGAAATTATAAATAACTTTGTTTGTGGACCGTATACATACAATTGCGCCTATGACAAATGCGTTGCGTGCAAAGGTATGAAACAGTTCGATAAACACTTGCAAACTGTTCCTACATTTGGTTTGAAGTATTCTGCGACGAGTGGAAAAAGCCTGAAACGAAAACATTGAAAAAATTTCAAAAAAGTCTACTGTAACAGAACTCGACCAACACATATCAGTAATGCGTGATAAGTTTTTTAAACACGCTTTGTAAAAAAAAGTCAATCAACAATTTTTAAAAAACTGAAGGAAGTTTCGATGAGTATTAATTCTGAAATTGCGGCAATCCAAGTTGACTGGGCTGAAAACGCTAGGTATTTCTATCAAAATGAACCACAAGTAGCTCATTTTGGTCAAAATCAAGTTTCTATCATGACCCTTGCAGTCTGGAACATTGAGTTAAAAACATTTGGCATAGTTTCTGATTCAACTGATCATACAAAGTCTTCCGTTATACCATACATTGATAAAATCCTTCACTTTATTCCTGATCAAGTCAAAGAAGTACATATGTTCAGCTACAATGCCACTTCTCAGTTCAAAAACAAAAGCATTATGGCTGCAATTGTTGTGTTCTAAAAACATTTTCATAAAAAATTCTACTGGCATTTCTTTGCAGCGATGCATGGGAAAGGAGTGGTTGACGGAATAGGAGCTACTGTTAAGCAAATCGCAGCCCTGAAAGTTAAATTTAGTCAATTCGAGATGAGGTCAGCAGCAGGTTTTGCGTTAGCATTACAAGATTTGCAAATATCTGTAATTCATATGTCAGAAAACGACACAAGACAACAAAAAAATGAACTTGGATTCAGTTCAATTTTAAGTTATTCAAGAAAAATCAAAGATATATCAAAATCACATTATTTTTATGTTCAGAATGATAACGTTGTTCCGATGCTATTTTCACCTGAGTATAATTAAAATACATAATCTAAGAGTATATATGTTTATTATAATTTTAATTTTTTTATTGTGCGTTTAGCGACACCAATAATATGATATTTTTATTAACCTTTTATTATATACTTAATATACTATTATTTTTAAATTTTTTAAAAAAACGTGAAAACAACTAAGCATCTTTTCGATGTTAAAGAAAGATGGTACAGAGGAGCGTAGCATTAAATGCAATGGAGAAGAGAGAGAAACTAAGCATGCGAAAGGAGAAGAAGAAGAGAAAGACACTAAGCATGCGAAAGGAGAAGAAGAAGAGAGAGAAACTAAGCACGCAAAAAAAAAGTGCAATGACTTGTATTGTGCCATGACTTTTGGAAAACCGTAAATGGATTGCCGCTAAGCAATAAAAACACGGGCAACAACTAAATTATAGCTAGATTCATATTGACAAATAAAAAGAGAATCTCTTGCTAGGTTTGCCAAAAGTATCCAAATATTAGCAACTTAACCAATTCAGTAACAATGATGTAAATTTTGAAAAAGAACATATTTGTTTCGCCACAATAAAGATGATGGGCGTAAAGCCTGTATTTCTAAATATCGAGAGAACCTTCACAATATAGCTCCAAGTTTTGAGAAAACAATATCGACATCAATTTTAAGAACTACTGAAAATAACCAAGAAGAATTGAACAGACTTTTTCGGATATCGTATTTTGTTGTTAAGGAGGATCTTGCATTTAAAAAATTTCCTCAGCTGTGCGAGCTACAAAAGCTAAATGGAATTAAGTTGGACAAGAACTACTTAAGTGACAAATCTTGCAAAAACTTTGTTTCATCAATTTCTTCTGACTTAAAACGCGAATAAAGTTTAGACGTGTCAGAACTGTAACTGAGCAGCCGTGGCGCAGTGGTTAGAATTCTGGCTCAGAACCCAGATGTCCCAGGTTCGATGCCAGCTCCAGCCCAACAAACGACATTGGTACGGAAGGAGGCGTGAACTTCCTGTTAAATGCTCACCCGCGGTGCTCTATGATAAGACCGTAAGGACTTCTGGGAGCACCTAAATACATACAAAAAAAAAAAATGCTCGTTTTATTACAATTTTATCTGACGGTTCTACTGATAAGAGTATTAGTGAACAAGGTTTAAGGTTAAGGTTTGTTAAAAATGGTAATTCAATAACTATATTTGCTGGTATTAACTCTGGTATATTAACTTTGGTATAACGATGGTATATTAAATGCAATAGAATTTGTTTTAAAAAGTTTAACAACAGACAAATTGAATCTAGATTTATATTTAAACAATATCTATGCAAAAACTGTAAATGTTAACTTTGATGGTGCATTTGTAAGGTCTGGCAATAAAACTGGTTTTCAAACTAAAATGCGAAATAAAAACCCCAATATAGTATATACCCACTGCGTAGCGCATAGATTAGAACTCTCTGTGTTAGACTTAATAAAGTTTGATATTTATTTAAAGAAGTTTGATGACAACATCAATAGTTTGTTTCGTTTTTACTATTATTCATCGCAGCGAAGAAAGGAACTGAAAAAAATAGCTTCTTTTTTAGATAAAGAGTTTAAACAGTTTGGGATATTGAAAAATATTCGTTGATTAGCTAGCCGGGAAAGGGCGTTAAGATTGCTTGAAACTGACTGTAAAGTTATTATTTATGATTTAGAAACAAGGCAAACGAAAAAGATGAAACTGCATAGAAAGCTAAAGGATTTTTGTGTTTCATGAAAGACCCACAATTTTTATTTTATTTACATTTTATTCAAGATATTATTAAATCACTAACAATATTGTCATTGGAGTTTAAAAAAGAAGAAATTTTAATTTTTTTTTTAGATTTTGCGTAAAGTTGATGCAAGAATTGCTGTACTAGACGTTTACTAGATAATTTAGAAATAAAAGAAGATCAGTTAATCTACAAAGGTATTGATTTAACAGTATTAAAAAAGCGTAATTTAATTAATCAAGAGCCATTAAAATCTTTAACCACAATCTTTGATTGTTGAAACTGGCCAAAATCTTTTACAGGTTCGCTAGAGACAAATAAATGGGGATTTAATGAAGTAAAAAGTGTTTGCAACTTTTATGAGAGCAATAATATGATAAACAGAGAAACTTCTAAGTTATGTGTATTGCAGTGGCCTTTATTCAGGGAGAAAGTCTCTTAACTAAGGACAAATTCACTTTTATAGCATTTATAGAGATATCTTGCTGGAAAATGAACCTGAATTGGTAAGTATAAATGTCTTGTTAGAGATGCTAATATTCAGCGCTTCAATGGCAAGCTGCGAACGCAGTTTTTCTTGTATGAACTTATAAAAAAATATTTTGCAAACTTCATTAAATGACAATACCTTAGAAGATATTATGCGTATAAAGCTTGATGGCCAGTTAATTGAAGACTTTTTGCCCCAAAAACATGTCAAAAATTGGATTGACGCAGCGGTTGGTATATAACATTTGGAAGGCCATAAACTAAATAGTTTTAGTGATTTTTAAATCCATTTATATAAATATAAAAATCAATATATAAATATTAATGAGACGTCATTTTGTGATTTGTTTCTTTAGTTCCTTTTATTTTACGTTTATTTAATAAACGCGAAGAAATTAAATTTATTGTTAAATTTATTTACTCATAAAATATATTTTAACAAACCAAATAAAATAAAAAAGTTTTGTATCGTTGGATAACAGTTTACAATCATTGCATATTAAAAATCAATAACTTGCGCGCACTTTGCAAATGCGTGAAAAATTGTTTCGAAAATATGACAATTGATAACTATCTTTCATATATCCAAAAGCTTATTAACTAGAATAAAAATTTATTTGAATATAAAACTCCCTTATTTGACATGTATGACTTAATTTTAGACGTTCGTCAATAATTTAAGATACGAACGTGAACATCCGTGAAAAAAAAAACGATTCGTCGCGCCCTGAGTGCAACAAAAGGTTTTATGGCCTGTGCTACTCTATAGAAAAGAGTTTATGAAATTGCGAAAAAGTGCCAATCTTCAATGATCTTGAAATTTTGTTTATAATAGCATAAGTTGTTATTACTTTTGATACTATATTTTATATTTTGAAGCAGCTCTGTCATAGAGATAATAGAATTTAGAATGACGTAATAGAAAAATTGTTCAAATGGTTATAACTGACTTTATCAAGAACATTATTGATAAAGCAATGCATCTGTTCCATGTTTCAAATGGTCTGATATAACACAGTAACTTTGACAAGTAAGTTTTAATCTTAAAAAGAAACAATAAAGGGATGAAAATTTGCTTGGCTGTTATTTTTGTAGAAACCTTGCATTGTATTCTGTATTACAAAACAAGTATTTTTTGCCGAAGAGAATAAAGCCAAGGAGAGTAAAGTCAAAGAGAGTAAAGCCAAGAAGAGTAAAGTCAAGGAGAACTTGACTTTTTGATATAAAATAATGCTCTTTTAAACTTTCACATTAAATTCAATAACCATCTTTCATATATCCAAAAGCTTATTAACTAGAATAAAAATTTATTTGAATATAAAACTCATCTTAATGAATATAAACCCATCTCAATAATCTATAGGTAACCTTGCTCGGAGTAAATTATATAGGAAATTTTATTTTTGCCTTTGATAAAGACTAACTTCATTAATTTCATTTTCATCAAACAAACTACCAATGTAATTTGTCAAAACCTGTCGAAATCAGATGAAAAGTTACGGCAGAACACAATCTCTACATTTAATGCTCAAACCATAAACATAAATAAGTTTTTGTAATCAGCTATTTCTGGAGTATTCGGTGCAAAGAGCTTTTTATTTTAATGGGAAACGCGAACACAAACTGCAGCAGACCAGAAGCATTACTTTTACAAAACTTAGATTTAAAAAGTTTATTTAAAAATAACCATGTTTTTTTTCAAACTCAATATGAAGCTCTTTAATAAAAGAAATTGTTTTTGGATATGTTGCTTTGTATCATCTAATTTAATTGAAACAAAATTTTTTTTTCTCGACAAACCTTTTTATAAAATTAATAGAATTCAAGAACTTCTGCAACCATTTTTTTTTTGCCGACCAATTAGAGACGCCTGCAGCTGAAGCCAGGCTTACACAGGGCCCTAGAAGGCATTTTTATTTTATGATACTTAAAACAATAACAATTTGTTTCCAGCTTTTGCATAGCAATATAAAACATTGTTATGCAATTTAGTATAAATATTAGAAAATGGATCATATTAAGAATATTACTTAATAAATTACTGAAGGTCAATCCACAAAATAAAAAAAAAAAAAAGAGTGATTTGAGGTAACATCTTCTTTGCATCAAGAATTTAAAAAAATCTTGATCTGGTTGACTTTGCTGATTTATAACTTTTAAATAAAGAATTTTAATCAAATAAGTTTTTTTAAAATGTTTTATTTATCATTAATGCATCAAACTTGATGCATTAATGATAAATAAACTCAAGCAACTTTTTCAATCTGATTTTTAAGAGTTAGGTCTTTTAAATCAAAGAAAATTTTAAATCATTAACAAAAATATTAACTATAGTTGAAAGTCAGATTTTTCTTTTTTTTTTACATTAAAAAAATATTCATAGCCTACTTATTCATAATTCAACAACAGTTAAAGTAAAAAACATGTTGAAAAGTTATTAGCTTTGAAAAAACAATAAAGTTACAGCAAGTTAGCTTGAAGAGAGACATGCAAAATAATCTTTATTTAAGTTGTGTTTTTTCAAGAATGGTATTAAAAATTGATCTTATATTTTAAACCTTTTTTTTCTCATATGCATATGTGCCAAATCAACAAGTTTTAGCATTTTTTAACGTCCACAAGGAACCATTCAATCACTTAACATTGAATAACTTTTCTATTAATTATGTAATATTAAATAGGTTATATAAAGACTTTTTAAAAAAATGAATTGTTTGGTTTTGCAAGTTTTTTAGTGCAGTTGCAAAATTAAATATTTAGAAAAAACCAACTAACAAAAAGGTAATCTTTAGGTATGAGGGAAATTTTGAACATTTATGTTCATACTAATACCAAAAAGAGAATTACTTAAAAAAATATTACTCTGGTTGAAGCAAAAATAGAGCAATTTGCCTTTTTTACTTAAAAAAATGCTCCATAAAAATAATTGTAGATTTAAATTTATTTACTTATTCAAGATGATATAGTAAGAGAGCTTTCTTTAGATTGAAAAGTTCGAGGTTTAAGCTTGCCACTATGTTTAAGATATTGGATAGAAAAAAAGTATTTATTTCTCAGATATATGCTTCTTTATAGTGCTATATGATGGTCCGTTGACCTTCTTGAAGCATCTTAACTATTAGATAAAGTCAAATGTAAAATTAACAAATCCTTATGATCAAAATCATATTTAATCTAAAGTTTAAAATTATTACACCAAGGTTAGACTTTGTGTATCTTAAAACTTTATGACTGTAACAATTTAAATGAGCTTTTTAAACTCTTCTAATGAAATGAACTTGTATAAGATACTATTAAGGTTCAACTTAAATGTAGTTTTGTTTAAAGCAAACATGTCATTGCTGCTTTATTGTTGTTTATTGTTAATGACTTTCATTAAAACACATTTGCATTTGGTAAAAGTATAAACATTAAAAATTATGAATTGTTCCACATATTTCAAAGTGATGGATAAAAATATTTTGGCAATAAAAAACTCTTTATTTATATTGTTTATTAAAAGCAACTTACATTTGATTTTACTCCTGAAGATTTCATTTGTTCTGCACTGATTTTAAGTTTACCATCTTTGTCAATAAAGTTTGGATTTAACGAAAATTTGTCAATTACGTAATCGTTCTGATCAATACCTTTAAATGGAGGGTAGAAGTGATCATCTACTTTTGTGGGGATTAGATTTTCAGTAGAAATTTCTTTTCGTTTCTTATCTTCTTGCTTTTTATTGATAACAAATGCATCCTCAAGCGATTCGTTAGCACTTTTTTTTTTTGATTGCTGAAAGTATTCTGGCTGCTCTGAATATTTTATTGACTTGTACGACTCTAATTGCCTTAGATTCTCATTGTGAGAATCTAAGGCAATAAGACCCTTTTCAAGACCTAAAGAATGTTCTTTTTCTTTATAAGAAAAATTATTGTAACTGTTGTTGGTTATGTTTTGTTCAAGATTCTTTTGATTAAAGTTTTTTGCTTCTTCAGAAGCGTACTTTTCATCTAATAGATCATCTGCGTCAGGTGTTCCATTGAAGTCCAAATCTTTAAGAGACTCATAATTCTGTGCTAGCTGAAGTTTTGGCGGGTTTTCGTAACTTTTACCAGATTGAGGGAGATTTTCTGGTATTCGGTTGCTGGTTACCGGTTCTTTATTTTCGTTCAATAAAGTTGGATAAATCCCAATATCCATTAAAATATGAGGTGACGACATGGAAACTGATTTACCTGAAGTTTCTGTTTCTTTATTTACTCGAGATGTATCTAATCCATTGTTGTATTCGTTTTCTGTTTTGTTGAGCGTTGTATCAGAAACAATTACATTTTTAAATTTTGCTTTAATGTCGCTATTGTCGTTATCATTTATACTTCTTAACGAATTTTCTGAATTGTAATCTGAGATAATTTTTAGGTTTGTAACAAATGATTTGGGTGTGGTATTGTAAACAAAAGGAACTATTGCTTTTGTAAAAGAATACGCAGACGTTGTTGGATTGATAGTTGAACTTTTAGCTGGTATCGGAGAATCTAAAAAACCATTCTGAGAGTCCGAACTCTGAGGGCTAGAGCCTGAACGACTTGTTTGTAAAGTGGTGTTTAAGATTAATAAAGTTTGTTTTGTATCTTCAAGATCAACAGTTGGATGAAAAACGTGTCTCATCCTTTTTACTCTTTCAACTTTTTTTTTATAGCTCTCTGACTCAAGTAAGTCATCTGACTCTATAAATTCCATTGGCTCCATTGACACATTAAAGTCTCTTTTTGGAAAAAAATCATTTTTTTCATCCGCTAAACGTTCTATTTTGTCTCTATCTAATTCTTCAACTTCATCTATATTTTTACTAGGTGGAACTTCATTATCAGGATCTGCGTCATTTGAAACACGAGTGTGTAGATTTTGTATTTCATTATGGAGATCATTGTAACTTAGCTGGTCGCTGTCGTATAACCCATCGTCATAGTTTTCAAAATTGTTTGTTTTTTTGTATAGATGATTTTTATTATCGTTTTCATAATATTTGTCAAATATGAAACTTCTCTCAATTTTATCTTTTAAAGAATTTTTAGTAGTAGAGTAAAAAGCTTTTGTTTTAACTGATTTTCTGGATGGATGATTTTCTTGCATTAAAAAATCTAAAACATATGAATTAAAAAAATTTTGAAATGTTATTTAAAAAATCGTAAAAGACTTATAAAAAAAAAAAACTTTATTTTTAAAATTTGGAAATTTTTTATAGCAAATCTTTTTATCAATAGTTTTGGCTGATCCAAGTAAATAATAAAAGTAAAATAATTTATTTTCCAAATAATAATATTGAAAGTAATAATAAAAAAATAATCTATTTTCCAAATATTTTTTGACATCTAAAAGTTTTTATTCAACTCTAAAAAATTTTTTAAGCTTTGTTTTAATAAATAAATTTTTATTTTAATTCAAAATTATATAAAACGTTTGTGCCAAGTAAGTTTTGAAGTACGTATATTCGATATACTTTGAGAAATGTCTTGGATCCAGCTCTATATCTTTGTTATCAATTACTTTATTTTATCAAGATATATATATATATATATATATATATATATATATATATATATATATATATATATATATATATATATATATATATATTAGGGTACGTCATATAAAATAAAAATGGGCTAAGAAACTTCTAGCATCAATATTATAGTGCCAATGTATACAATAAAAAAAAAAATTGAAAAGAAAGTATTTTAACATATCGGGAACTGGTTTTTTTGTCATCTTATGTCAGATCGTAAAATTTCCGAATTAAAAAAATTTATGTCTCAGTGAATTTAGTTCAATTTTAATGTTATTTGTGGATAACACATAAAAAAAAACTGGGAAAATGATTGACGTCAAATAACCAAGATTAAACGATGACTAGAAGCCCGAAAGACCTGTCCCCCGGCTTTTTTTTTTTTTTTAAGAAATTTCAAGTAATATCAAAAAAAAAAAAAAAAATCGAGAGGAAAAAATTCTACCCACCAGGGTACTTGTTTCTTTTTTAAATGTCATATCGTAAAATTGAAATCTTAAAAATAAATAAATTTTAATCCGATTTTTATGTTATTTGTCTAAACATATATGAAAAAGAAAAAAAATGACATTAAGATTAACTACATGTTTGGCAAAGTTACATATTCATGTTGAAACATATTTACAGTATGAATAATCAAATTCAAGTGTCATTTAAAAAAAACTTTCTAAAATATTTTTTTAGAGTGCAGCTTAGGCTCTAATAATCTTTGAGCCATCCTCATCCATGGCCATCCTCATCCATGGCCATCCTGGCCCTGACAAATCCATCTCTTCTCTCTAATCCACAAACAGATGCAGATGTATTTGTCACCTATTTTACCGCTCTTTCATTTTATATTATTTGACAAGTAAATACAGGTTCTGATTTTTCTTCTTTAATCCAGTGGATCAGTTCTTGTGTGGATATAGCTCCCAGATTGAGATGGACCTAGGCCTGAACTGAGTGTCTTCATACTTCGAACCTTTCAGAATCTCTTTAATGGTTTTAATAGCAAAACTCCTAGATTCCTTATCTGAGCTTGCTATAAAAGAAAGAATCGAAGATTCAGAATGAGCAAATTATGCTCAATTTTTTATGTACGGAGTAACAATTTCTTTTATCTCATCCTCCTGTTTTCTCAGCAGTCTTAGCAGTGTTACAATGTGTTTCGGGGCATACAATACAGTGAATACAAAGTCAAACACCGTATACAATACGGTGTTTCACTTTGATTTTATACCACATTTCAAAATACTCTTGAACTACCGATTTTAAAATTAAGTAAAATTTACTAAAAGTAAAAGCACATCATCAGTAAAGCCATGGTCACTCATATAGAGAAAAATAATAGCTTCTTTAGTAAGAACCTATCTGCTATGAAAAAGATTGCCAAATTTAGCTTTTTTAAGATTGGAAACCATCTTGCCTGTAGTCAAATATGTAATCAGTTTATAGCAGAGAGATGAATCTGTGTTGACATTAAACTTATAATTTTTTCAGGGAACTGGATTAATGGTTCCAACTGCACAATAGGTTCAAATAACTGCTTGATTTAAAATGTTTAATATAGTGACCGTCAGGTTCAGAAGTAACTCTAATGTTTTCTTTTTTCACAACCCTTTGATGAAGTTGTTTTGTTACAGTATTGTGCTTTAAAACTCTGGCAAAATCTTTTCTACCATCAGCAAATATACCTTTGATAGGTTGTACTTGACCTTTATTTCTTCAGATGTCTTTGCTTTAGTCATTACTGTTTTCCTAGCTCTAACAACTTTCTTAGGATCTACAGCCAAATAGCACATTTCACCAGCTGCAACATCAGTAGTAGTTTCAGCTTTTCTTCTAGACCATTATCTGGTTAACTTTTTAACACCTGAAATGTCCTATTTGGCTATTGATCCTAAGAAAGTTTTTAAAGAATGAACTCAGAATAAGGTCTTAAAGAAAAGCTAAAACTAAGACGGATGTTGCAGCTGGTGAAATATCAAATCTCAAAGAAGCTTCAGCAGTATTACTATTACAACATCAAGTATGTTACTATTTTTTTAAATTATTTTTTAGACACAAAAAACATAAAAATTGAACTAAACTTACTAAGATATGGCTTTTTTAAATTTGTAAATTTTTACGATATGGCATCTTCCTAAAAAAACGAGTTCCTCAGTAGGTATTGGCACTATAATATTGATGCTAAAAGTTTTTTATCTCATTTTATATATATATATATATATATATATATATATATATATATATATATATATATATATATATATATATATATATATATATATATATATATATATATATATATAGATATACATATACATATACATATACATATACATATATATATATATATATATATATATATATATATATATATATATATATATATATATATATATATATATATATATATATATATATATATATATATATATATAATATATATATATATATATATATATATATATATATATATATATATATATATATATATATATATATATATATATATAGCCGCCGAGAGTTTTCATGACACCCGGGACATAGCAACAATTAGGTGCCCCTATATGCATATTTTAAATTAAAAGCATGTTCAACTATACAAATTAAAGACTTCTTTTTATTTCTAATACCATTACTTTACATCCATATTTTTGTTTTCAATTGTTGTCCCACTAGATAAAAGTTCATGCTTTACAAGCTTTTGGACACCTCGAAGAACACAATTACCTGAACACTGAAAATTGCTTGTTATTTACAATATATATTAAATGGAAAGCAATATTGTATTGCAGTATAAGGTAATTGCGTTCTTTGAGTGTATTTAAACCTAGTGTTTTTAATGTTTGATTGTAACTAAAATGTTTAATTAACAATATTTTGCTTGTTGATGTTGGACATGTTTGGTTAGAGCATTTTTTGAGAAAGAATAACCAGGCTTGCACACAAAACTCTTGATGCAGTAATTATTCCACAATTGAAGAACTCCGACATAAAAATGAGTTCTTGAGACAGCCAATTATACAACTACCAACCCAAGCACCTGCTTCTACTTGTACTTTGACGTTTGTGTTGTTGGATGTTAGAACTCCAAGTTCTTACTCAATGCATGCTGAAACTAAAATGCGTCTGTTACCATCAATTCAGGTTTGGTGTTGTTAATTAGCTTTTGCAACAACTAACTTACATTACTTTATACTTCTCGACGTTAAAATTCACACGGCAGTTATGCGACAAATTTACAGCACTGTCGATGTCCGCTTACAGTTTTTAATCGTTAGAAGAAAAATGATTGACATCGATAACTCATGTGATGTTGCTATCATTGGCGTATAATTTGGTATGGTTGTAAATTCATGAAAAACAAAAATAACAGTGATGCAAGAACTGATCCTTAAGAGACGCACTTGTCACCCGTATCCATTTGGACGTTTATTCTCCACTTATTACTCATTGTAGCCTATTAGCTAATAACACCAGTGATCTAGTTTCATAACTATGTCGTACGCATGAATCTTATAAAGAAGTCGTTAGTGACACTGTGTTAGTAAAATCGTTAAAAATTATATAAACCAGTTATCCACGGTAAAGTGCTTCGAGGTTCAATCAGGTTTTTAAGGCAACCTTTGTGATGTATAAATCCATGTCTAGACTTTGATTTAAGATTGCGCATAATAATTCATAATTCTATTTATGATATTGCACGGTAAAGACATGAGATATCAGCTCGTAGTTATAAGCCTTGACTTTGTTTTCTCTTTTATGGGTAAGCGTGAATTTTGGTTTGCGTTAAAATTTCAACACTCCTTAAGAAGTCGTTAAACTTTTTCAAATTAAGTTTATTAAGTTTTTTTTTTTAATTAAATTAAAATCGTGATTAAATTTTATTTTAGAACAATCATTAAAGTATTTATATTTTTTTTTTCTAAAATAACTTGACAAATTTTTTAACAAATAAAATGTTTGGTTTGAATAAGATCTTGTATTACCAAAACGTTACCAAAATAAAAAACAAGCCTGTTTTTTATTGTTTTTAGTTTAGTTCCCACCAACCAAAAAAAGAGATAAATTGTTTATAAACTATATTTCTTTGGTAATAGAAATAAAACAAAGTAAGTTGCTATGCGTATCACCTAGTAAGTTTATTTTATACCTTATCAATAATTTTTTTTGTAATTAACATCTCATTTAGTTTTTTTATTATAATGGCACCCGGAGCACGAATGCTCCTTTTACCCCTGCCTCTCGGCGGCCCTATATATATATATATATATATATATATATATATATATATATATATATATATATATATATATATATATATATATATATATATATATATATATATATATATATATATATATATATATACATATATATATATATATATATACATATATATATATATATATATATATATATATATATATATATATATATATATATATATATATATATATATATATATATATATATATATATATATATATATATATATATATATATATATTGAAATATGTTTATAACCAATATTGTATAAACAATAAACGAAATATTTTCTTCTTTTAATTTTACAAAAATGACACTAATTATAAATTTTAATATTTTAGCACTAGAAGCCTTTCAAAAAATCACTACTAATAATTTATTGAAACGCCTCTAGTGCTATATTACACTAATTATAAAATTTATAATTAGTGTAATTTTTGTAAAATTAAAAGAAGAAAATATTTCGTTTATTGTTTATTTTTTTGACTAACTTTTTTTTACTTATATATATATATATGTATATATATATATATATATATATATATATATATATATATATATATATATATATATATATATATATATATATATATATATATATATATATATATATATATATATATATATATATGCATATGCAGTGCTCGAAGTGGAGAAAAAAAATGGCGGGATGGTATTCGGTTAATTTAAAATCCCGCCTAATTATTGTTAAATAAAGAGGTTTATAAAAAAGTGAGAGGATATTTTATACTTTACAAAAAGGTGACGGGATGCCACCCCGCCGCATCTCGCCTCACTTCGAGCACTGTACATATGCATATAAACTGTATTGTTTTTATTAAACTTTTTTTTATATTTGGTTAACACCTTTTTTTGGTCTTTGATAAGATTGTCGAAATCGACCATTCTGCAGCACGGTGCTTCTTAAATAAGTATTTTCAACTTCTGAAACATTTATCCGTTTAAGAACGTATTTTAATTTGGCTTTTTTATTGCTTTGATTACTATATCCTGAATAAATTTTTAAATTCTCATAGTTCCCACCAATGAACATTGAATTATTTTTTTTATTCTCATAATTGCGATCAATGAGCGTCTGCTTTATTTGCTCAAGATCATAATAATGGTTACCGTTAAAAGATTTGTTATCGTTATTTAAGGAGTCAAACACAAATCTAGAACTAGTTTTGTTTTGTTTTTTTAAAGGAACCATTGAAATTACTTCTGGTTGAGATTCATTACTGCTTTCAAATGAAGCTAAATTGTTTTTAAAGGTGATTGAGTAGTTTTCAAACGCAGTAGAATTGTTTTCAAACGCAGTTGAGTTGCTTTTAAACGTGGTTGAATTGCTTTCAAACGCGGTTGAATTGCTTTCAAACGCGGTTGTATTGTTTTCGAACGCGGTTAAATTGTTTTCATACGCGGTAGAATCGTTTTTAAACGCGGTTAAATTGTTTTCAAACGCGCTTGAACTGTTTTCAAACGCGGTTGAGCTGTTTTCTACGATAGCAATGTTTCTAATTGAATAACTTTGATCCATTTCATGATTATCAAATCTTGGGTAATTTATTTTTTCACTTTCTGTTTTCTTTTTCCCTATTTCGCTATTTGTTCTTCGTTCTCCTTTTATTCTATTTTCTTTTATTTTTCTACTTTCGTTTATTTTTATATTTTCATTTACTGTTTTATACCATTGATCATTTTTATTTTCTATAAGTAAAAATTGATTTTTCTCGCTTAAATCTTTATCGTTTATCTCTGATATATTCATTTTCATTTTCAAAAAAGAATCTAATCCATCAAAGTCATCTTTGTTTTTCAAACGAAAATCTGCAGTAAGATTAGTAGTTTCTTTTGTCAAATTTTTTGTTCTCATGGGAATATTTTCTGTTAGTTTTCTGTTGTTTATGGTGTAGTTTTTGTTTGTGATGTTATTTTTGACTGTTTTAATAGGTAAAATTAAATTGATCTTTGATACATCTGGAAGTTCAGTTATGTTTGTTTTTCCTTTTGTTATAGAAAATTTGTTGTTAAACATGTCGTTTTTGTTTTTGTACTTTTCAAATGGAATTTCTAATGCAGTTTTTAAAGGAGCTGATTTTAAAGCTTCTTTTTTTGGTTCGAATGTACTTTGAACTTCATATTGGTCTCCTAAAGGATCACCTATTGAATCACCATAGCTGATTACTCCAGTACTTAAAGACCCATCAGTTTCTCTCGGTGCATCTTCTTGCAAGCTATACTCTAACGTATAGTTTCTTTGATCTCCAAAACCTTTGTTAACATTCTCGTCATCTTTTTCTTCAACTTTAATATTAGGAGCCATACCTTCTAAGTCTGTAATTCTAGTATTATCCAATACCACATCTAGGTTTGCATTCTCAAGTGAGCTATTATTAGGATCATCAATTAAGATCATTTGCTGAGGTTTGAATATTTCTAAAGAAATGTTTTTAAAAAAATTGGGAAATGTCAAACATAATGTAAAACAAAGTAGTTTTACATTTGCAAAATGATAAAATAGGTTTTTTCTAGTGTAGTTTAATTTTAAATAGTTTATTATTAATGTAGTTAGTTTAGAATAGTTTTATATTTTATTATAAAAGTTATAGATGACACTTTCTATGAAGTCTAAAATTTCAAAAATAAAAAATACTGCATGCAACAATACTTAATTGAGTATCATTAGATTTTTTCACAAGCTTGAATTGTCATGAACCAACACAATAAAGTGTATAAGGGTAAAAAAGAGAAAAATAACTCTTGTTTAGCTAGTTGATTTTAGTTTGTTTTTATACATTAAATTACCTAGTGTTAATAGCTTCTTAAAATAAAAATACTCGTTCCCAAAGAAAATGGATATTAAGAATAAATAAATTTCTGAGTTATTCTTTGAATCGCCAATGTCAATGGTAATGTATATGTAAACGACACACAAATACCGATGTAAACGCAATTTAAAAAAATTTGTTAAAGTCTAATAATAAAATTGTTATCTTTGGTATTAGAATACATTATAATCTTACTGTTTATAACAGATTTAAAAAAATTTAATCTAAAAAGATTTTATTTTGCGAATCACGAAAAAAAACAGCTTGTTTTTTCGTAAGCTATTAAAAAACGTTATTTTGTTTTTTTGTTATTTAGGTGCCCCATGAAGTTCTTACGGTCACAGAGCACCACGAAAGTGCATTTAACCAGAAAGTTCACGCTTTCTTTCTTACGGTGAAATATGTCCGAAGCTCGTTTCGAACCTGGATCTCTTGCTTATAAAGCAAACGCTCTAACCACTGCGCCACGGCCAGTGGTTTGATTTGCAAAAAATTGCGACCACTTCATTGACGTTATATAGATCCTAAAAAAGAACTGGTAACCACAATAAAGTAGCGGAGAATTTTTTGTTTTTTATACTTCTTTTTTATTTTTCATTCTTCATTTGATAAAATAATAAATATTTAGTTTGTTTTTTGTGTTTTTCTCATAATGAAACTTTTAACGAGTATGTAAGTATTAAAATATTTTCAGTTTATAACCCAATGCTGACTTAAATATTTCAGAATATTATGTTGATTTATGTAATAAACTAGAATTACAAATAAATATAGTCAAATTAAAAAAAATTGTTTACTATCTTTTATTTCTTCCGTTTTTGTTAAAAATTTAAACAAACTCACCACAAATAATTTTAAAAATGTTCATTACATCTACAATATACAACGGTTATAAGAATTGTGTAACCGTTATATACAGGGGCGGATCTTGCATTTTTTGGTCTTTTGAGATTAAACTCTAACTTCTCCCCCCCTAAAATTGAGGTAGAGTTTAAACTTTATATGGTCATAATTTTTGAATGCTAAAATATTATACTATGAAATTTTAAATTATTGATGAATATAAGTCTAGTTGAGAATAGTACAAAAAATATTTCATCAACTTGTTGCTCTCATGTTTGGGGCAGGGGGCAAAAATTTTGGGTTTTTTTTGTTCCCAGCCTCCAAACAACGCAATTTTTTGCAAATCATACTTATTTGAAATAAGTATAAATATATAAATGTTTGGAGTTTGCTCCATATCTGGAAGTTAACTATCTCAACGACAAAAAAAATGCTGGATCCGCCCCTGGTTATATATGGTACTGTTTTATTGCGTTTGATATAGTGGATTGTTAATTGTTAGTTTATTACATTCAAATTGCCAAACTACGACTCATGTTTAAAGCTATTGTAAATAACTCAAAACTTTACACAAAAACACACTTTAAGATGTTAAGTTTAAAAAATGATGAAATACCGATAAAACTCAATTTACAAAGTTTACATTTAAAAAGATTTTAAATGAAGTTTATTTCATTTTTATTTCATATAAAACAGGTATCTTAATAATTGTGAATTTTTTTGTGCTATAAAGGATGTTTGTGTATGCGTAATACGTTTTACATCAACAGATTTGTCGCATGGTTTACATTAGAGAAGAAGCTTTCTATATGTATTATCCTAGTAGGATAATAGGGCACATAACGAAATTTACGCGTCTAAAAAACGAACTGAAACGTTTTAATACATGTTTTAGACGTTTTAAACACGTCCATTGGGATTCAATAGAACATAAAAAGATAATAACAATAAAAAGATAATAACATTAACGCATTTTGTTTACAAAAATATTTTTTGTTATTTTTAATGTTGTTTTTCTCATTTTTACCATAAATCCTGTTTTTTTGTTTCATTTAAACACACAAAATTAAAACAAAAAAAATTAGCTAACTAAAGAGTTATGTTTCGTAGGAATTTATTGTTTTTCAACAAAAGTATAAGTGGTTTTAAAATCTTTTTCTAAAAAAATCAGGCTAACACTTGTTTAATATTTACCTCAGCGTAGAATAAAACTAGAGTTTTATGATTATAAAAAACTGAAAGATTAAACTCAAGTTATTTATTCGGAGTTTTATAACAATATTATTTTAATAAAACATGCACAAATGATACATCATTTAAAAAAAATGGATATTGGAATATAGAGGAGAAAGGGGAACATGGAATATCATTTACGTTTATAAAAAAAACGTTTCTGGTTTTTGAATAAAAATCACTAAACCATCATGAATACAAAGTATAGTGAATTATTATGAACAGTCAGTTGTGAAAAACACAAGTATTTATTTTTTTGCTGAAAATGGTATGTAATTATTAAATGGTTGGATAACTTAAAATAGGTGATTGAAATCATTGAACTAATTCGATTTTTTTAAATTAGGTGCAAAAACCACATATCTTTTTCTCTATTCCAAAACATTCAAGATAAGCTCACAGATGTCAGCTCAAATATTGGATCCAAATTTCCATTTGCTGATCTATGAAGAATTTTTTATTACAGAAGATTCATTCAGAATTTTTATTATACATTTTTTTAGCTGTTAGCAAGAAGTTGTTACCAATGATTCATAACTACTAACACAAGAGTCATCTTTAATTGGTTTAGATCTAACAGAGAATCTTTGATTGTTTTTTTTTTCTCATTGTTCCAACGTTAAAACTGCAAACAAAGTCAAAATATTGTAATTCATATTTCCCGGCTATTCCATATTTTTCCCTTCTCCTCTACAATTTAGATGAGAAAAAATAATAAAAACGGTAATTTAACGCAATACTTAAATTAAATGTAACTGTACAGACGCGTTAAACGGATAAACAATTATAACTTAACTAACCTTGTCTTTGTTCACCTTTAATAGAAACCCTATCGATCTTTTGTTGATGTCTTTTGTAATCATCAGATAGAGAAACTTTAGAGTTGTTCCGAGATCGTTGGTGTTTTGATGTTGTGTTCACTTTTTTATTTTTATCATAAAAATACAAGTTTTTTTCAATCTGTTTATTTTGAACTTTTTTGCCTGATATGTGTTTTGCTGTATGAGTTATATGGAACTTTTTATTAGGTGCGTTAATTCCATCTTTTTCTGAAAAATAAAAGATTTTGCTTAATTATCAACTCTAATCTTTGTTTCAAGTAAAATTGGATTTAAAAAGGATTTTAATGTTTAAAAGAAAAATACATATAAACAAGTTATCTAAATTAAATAGGACTGATTTGAAATATTAATTTAAAGTATTATGTTTTAATCCTTTTGTAAAAATCAATAAAAAGTTCATTTGTAATTTTTTACTCGTCGTTACAATTTTTTAAGTTTTAAAAGATTTGTGTCATAATTAAATTCTATTGATAAAAAATGGTGCATTTATAATATGAATGAAATAAAAATTACTGTTATTATCTTCTTCAATAATCAAAAAACAAATACAACAAATTTATTTATATTTTGATGAAGAGGTATATACTGGAGGATAAGATGACACAGACGTTGCAGGAAAAACATCAATTGTGTCTGCAACTTTTTTATGCTGTCTTTGAAGCGTTGACTAATGGAGCGTTCAATGTTGCTTGGAAAAGCCCACATGGGGCAACCACTTTGTTTGATAAAAAGTTATTTCGCTCTTTACAATTTCTCATTGTTGGCGTTCTAGTTTATGGTTATGTCCTCTCAGTACATGTTATACTTTTTATTTAAATGTTTTTTGTTAGACGAAGAAGTCAAAAAGTTAGAGTTAATGAATAATTTTAAATTGCTCGATAAAGCTTACTCTTTTGCGGCGTTATTCAAGTGTTGTTAGGTAGTTTTGACATTGCTTTTGTTGCTCGATGTTGGACTTTCTTGAAGATGGAGATTTCGGACTTTAAAAGCAACTCCCAGGCTTGTACAATAAACTCAAGGTGTGGACAAATGTAATTGAGAAACAGTGTGCATCATAACTAAAAACTGCGGCTGCAAAATGTTTGAGATTCTCTGTTGCATTCTATTTGTTATTGATGCAACTGACTCTTTTTGTGGTCTGGTTCTAAGATCATTGGAGACTTTATGAGTGGACAACGTGTGATGTCAAGGTTAGAAATTGAGTATTTGTACGTTTACTTGTTATTTGCAATGTCAACATACATAACTTTACATTTCACAATGCTAAAATGCATTGAAGTGCTAAATACTTGATCTTTCCATTGCTTTGCTGATTTCAGCTTGAAGAGGTGTTTAACTTATTCTTGATTATGCCTTGATTATGTACGACTCATTCTGATTATACCTAGTATTACTGTTGTCTACATAAAGTTTCATTTGATGAGTGATGCTGGCCGGCAGATCTTTTATAAAGATCACGAAGAGTAACGGGACCTACAGAAAGCTTTTAGGCAAACCTCTAGTGACCGCTTTAAATTCAGATATAATGTTGTTGGTGACCATTCTTTGACTTCGGTTGAGTAGTCAAGCTGAGATCAAATCTGAAAACGCCTCTTGAATGCCTTAAGTCTTAACTTGTGAAAAAGTTGATTGTCTGGCACTTTGTCTAACGCCTTGATGACGTATACTGAGTAGCTCCAGTGAACTATTTTTGTTAAAGTTTCAAGTTTCTAGAAGGTTTAAGACGCAGCCCATGCAATAAATTTAACCATGTTGCTTTGGAGTGATTTGCAAAAGCAGCTTTGCAAAAGCAGCTGCGCATTTAGCAATGACGCGTAGATATAAGCCGTCGTTGCTGGTTGGTATCCTCTTATCAAGATTGTTGGGATATTTTTGTAATACATCAATAAAAAAAACTTGAAATTAAAATAATTTGAGAAATTTGTTTGTTTCATGAACTGCATTAATGTACTCTACCTAAGCGGAGTGTTAAGCTTTGAACGCCTCAATAACATATAGTGTTACCGATTGTTTCTGTTTTTAGTAAAATAAATAATAGTGGATGGGCTGTAGATGACAGGATGACAGGAAATTATAATTATTTTTTTATTTACAAATTATCTGTATATGTTTATAAAACAACCATATTTTTTTATTTACAAATTATCTGTATATGTTTATAAAAACAAAGTACTGGTAATGCTAGAAAAATATCATAAGTTTATTAAAGTTAATAATAATCTTTTTGTTGATTTTCTCAATCAAAATGAATTTGCAACCAACTTTATTAAACATTTTATATATGTAGGACCAAACCTAGACAAAAAAGGTCTTAAACGTAAAATTTTAATAAAGAAAATATATTGTATATTTTTTCAATAAAATTGATGATTGATATATATATATATATATATATATATATATATATATATATATATATATATATATATATATATATATATATATATATATATATATATATACATATATATATATATATATATATATATATATATATATATATATATATATATATATATATATATATATATATATATATATATATATATATATATATATATATATATATATATATATATATATATATATATATATATATATATATATATAGAGAGAGAGAGAGAGAGAGAGAGAGAGAGTGAGATAGAGAGAGAAATTTACGCCTCCTTCTTTACCGATATTATTAAACTTGTTAACCTGTTAGGGCTGCTTTAAATTCGTTCCGCAATGTTCTTCGTGACGTTCCTTGGGCCAGTGTCTTTTTTATCTCCACATGTAAATGCACCTCATACATAACCTGCATTAATTAGGCAGGAATGGAAGCTTTTTTTTACTTCTTGCCGGTTTCAAGTCAAGGCTCTACTCCATGGCTTTTCTTGTGCAGCTACTATTTCTAATCGTTAACAATTATTTTAATTTTTTAAAAAAGAAAATCTTTTTTGTGAACAAACGCCTAATTATCACTGAAAAATATCAATGCAAAAAGTTGCTGTCTGATACTAAGCTCCATTTTTCTCAGTTCACTAAATCTCGCATCTTATCTCAGAAGTTATGCTTTAGAGGTTCTTGGAAAATCTTCAACAGCGTATTTAACAAAGGTAGGTCTAACATTCCAAGCCTCATTCATGGGACTGAACTTATTACCTTTTCCAAGGTTAAAGCAGAACTATTTGCAAAGAACATTTTTTCTACTTTGAGTCTTGAATCTTATGGCCATACACTTCCTTCTATTTCATTTAATAGGTTAACTCATTTTTAGACATTCAAATCACTCCAGCTTCTGTTGCTAAAGTCATATCTCGATTAAACTCTTTTACGGCTTGCGGTTCAGACAACGTTCCTGTCATAGCCTTGCAAACTTGTTCTCCAGAATTCTCTCTAAACTATTTTATAAGTGCTTGACTGAGTCTTGTTTTCTTATCTGCTGGAAAACGGCATTTGTTTTTCCAATTTTGAAAAACTCTGGTAAACATTCTGATCCCTCCAACTATCGTCTGATCAGCCTTTTATCTGTTATCAACAAGGTCTTTGAGTCTTTTATTAACAAATTCCTTTCATCCTATCTTGAGTCAAATAACATACTGTCAGACATTCAATATGTTTTTTAATTATACTAATACTCTACGACTGATTTACTGACTGCTTTTACTGAAAGATTTTATCTTGTATTAAATGGAGACAGCGAGGCTGGGGATGATACTCTTGATATATCTGAAGTTTTTCATAAAGTTTAACATACTGGTCTCCTTCATAAGCTTGCTACACATGGTGTATCTTGAAAATTTTTTTAGATTATCAAATCGTTTTTTTCTAATCGCTTTATGTCATTGTCGAAGACCAGCACTCTTCTTCATGTCCACTAACTTCTGGGGTGCCTCAAGGTACTATCCTTGGTCCTGTTTTATTTTTTATCTACATCAATGATCTTTTTGACAACCTTAAATCTAGATTGGCTCTATTTGCTAACGACTCAACTTTGTACTCCTTTCTTGAAAAAAAGTCTTCTCTTTTCAATCGCTTAGAACAGGCAGTCAGTCTCAAATCTAATCTTACTTCTATTACATTTACTATTTTCTTTGAAAAACACAATATAGAGACTTTTCTTGTTTAATAACTTTTTTTCCTTATAAATAAAATAAGTAAAATTCTTAAAAAAAGAAAAAAATTAATTTAATATCATTAATTAGAATAATTAGGTAAAAAAGGATCCCATAATGGTACATAGATAACTCCAAATTGCATGGTCCGATTGTTATCAAATTTTGTAGGTAGCATTCATGCATGGGCGTTAACAAAATGTACCAAAATGGTAAAAAAAAAAAAAATATTTGTAAAAAATTTATGGTATTTTTACAAAGGTATTAAAAATTTATGGTAAAAAAATGGACTTGACTATTCATAACTTGCTTTGACCTTGCAGAAATATGCTGATTTTGGTACATTTTGTTGGCACTAGTGCATTGAACATACTGTGAAAATTTCAAGTCAAGACATGTAGAACTCGAGATATCTTTGTACCAAGTATGAAAATTTAAATACAGAGAAAATGATTGTTAAAAAATATGTTTTCAAATATAACTAACTTTTTGCTAAAAAAAACTAATGTACTCCAGATGTATAGAAATGTACTTGCTCTGTTTCCTTTTCATTATCAGAGAAACCTTTTTTTATAGCTCTAAGTTTTTTCTTCTTGCAAGTTTTTTTTTTATGCAATACTTATGTGTGTCGCATTCGATACGTTCATAGCTTTATTCATGTACTTTCCAGTATGAATGCCAAGTTTTACACTAAAAATTTGAGCTGTCCCTTTATTAAACTCTAAAACTGCAGATGATACGCCTATTTCAAGTATTGTTTTACTAACATAAGTTTGTTTTGGGCACTTTTTCCATATAGCATTGTTTATTGATTCGTTATTGTTTTGGGTTCCACCATGCAAACACTTAGTTAGCAAACTATCGGCACTTAAGTCAATAAATATTGGCTTAATCAAAGCACATATGACTACAGGTAGACTCAATTTTACTTTATATCGGTTTTGACCTGAACTTGGTCTGGTTGCCATATACACCAACTTGTATCACTCTTTGGACAAAACTTATGTGGCTAAACCGGGTCGGTTATGTCTGAATTATGGTAAAGAACAGCCCAAATACATTTTTTCATAACATAAATATTGCTACAGTTTTGTCGAATAGCCATTCCATACTAGTTCTGAAGTGTATTTACAGCTTTATTGGTGAGTCTACCTTTTCCATAATTTTTTTATTGTCAGATAAATTAACACCTTTTTTTTCCTGTCGCAAATTTCCGTACCCATTCGTTTTTGTACATGTCCAATACATTCATTTTTATCAATAACCACATTGCCACTATATGAATTTTTCAATAACTCCTTTTAAAATGTCAAAATTCATAATAAAATTAAAATCATCTGTAGTAATTTTAGTCTCTAACTTTTGACTTTAATTTTCAGAGAACTAACACAATTTTTTTCATATCGATTTTCAGCTGTTGTTGTTGTTGTTGTTGTTGTTGTTGTTGTTGTTGTTGTTGTTGTTGTTGTTGTTGTTGTTGTTGTTGTTGTTGTTAAATCTATATGACTTTTGGTATACTGATTTTATTTAAACTTTGGTTATTTAAATCGTATCTTCTTTGGCACTTTTAATAATGATTGAATTTTTCATGATTTACAGGTGAAATTACATAACTATTATACAAATAAATGCTTATTTAGGAAAAAGAATTGTAAACAAAACCAGCCAGCAAAGTAAAAATGTCAATGCAACGTGTCTTTAAAAAAATTTATATAAACAAGAAACGGTAGGTTAGAAGAAGCATTTAGGCAGTTTATAGAAGGAAAATGGAGAGATTTGATAAGGAGAAAAAATTATAAAAAAGAAAAGAAAAAAATAGTAAAAAAAAAAAAAAAAAATCGTAAATTTTTTTCTCATCATTAAGTCATAAAAATCACTGAAGTGTTTTCTACTTAAAATAAGTTATTTTACTGATTTAATTTGAGTTCCTCGATAAATTCTTCATAAGAATCAATAAAAATATATTTTTTGAAAAAATGTTAAAAAAAAGGGGATCTACCACCTTAATAAAAAATAGAATTATACTAGATCAAAAAAATAAAGTGGTCAAAATCAGTCTCAATATCCCATTTTCTTATATTAAATGGTAAAACCCCATTTATATGATTCTTTATATGATTTACACTATTGAAGTTTTTTATTTCATTATTAATCAATATTGTATTTAAAAGTTAATGATAAAAGTATATTACGCGAATTATCTTATTAAATCTATTGAAAGTAAAATATCAAAAAAATATGTCAATGAGTTAAATAGAGTTAAATTTTTAGTTAGTGTCAAGTCTTAAAAAGTTATATAAATTTATTTATTCAGTTATTTTTTCTATTGCAATATTGCATGAAAAAGTACCAATTATGGCAAAGTAAAAAAACTTATGGTAAACAAAAAAATACATCCAATATTTAGCGTTAATAGAATTGTGCACGGAGAATCACTTCTAAGGAAACTTAATGCTCTCGATGTTTGTAAGCTTAATATGAGTTATGTTTTTCATGATTATGCCGATACATGGTACATATGTTGTTCAAAGATCTAATTTAAAACTCAGCTCATTTTAAATTCAATATCGTATATTATTTCTATGGAAAATTTTTTTTTTTCAATATTCTAAAAAATAAAACTCTTCTAAACTCCTCTTTAGAGCAAGCCAAAAGAGAATATATACGTTTTTAAATATTTATTTTAAAATGCTTTAAATAATTAAATAGAAAAGAGTAATTACTACTCACTTATTTTTGTTGTGATCTTATTTATTTCTTATTAAAATAAAAACTTTAAAATAAAATAGAAATGATGAAAATGATGATACAAGTTGAAACTAAAACTGCTTAGAATTTCAGTTTATATCAGCCTATAAAAATAAAGAAAGAAGTGTAATAACGATTAAGTAATACCCAAGGGATTTGCAGTTTGAAGTCATCCTGAACTAATTTTGTCCCATATAACATATCCTTTCATATTTATTAAGAGCTGGCAGTTAAAAACTATAAGAAACACAGTTTTAATAATGACCTTGACATTGCCGGTTATGACTGGTATAAAAGTTTCATGGAGAGACAATCCAAACACTTGTCACTTCGTAAACCGGAGGCTACATTAACTGCTCGTGCCAGTGGCTGTGGATTCTTTTTTTTCTTTACTGAAAAGAGGTTGTGGATACAAACAAGCTACGTGTTGAAAATATCTGGAATTGCAATGAACAGTTTCTACAGTTCCAAAGTGTCTCTCTAAAATTGTTTTAACCAAAGGGAAAAAACAAGTTGGTTCTCTCACTTCAGCTGATAGGGGTCAACTTGTCACAGCCGTTATTTGAAAGATCATCACGCCACCCATGATGATTTTTCTTCGTAAACGAATGAAGCCATTAATGGATTAATGGATGGAACACCACCAGGTGCATAGGCTAAATGTCACTCAAGTGGGTGGATACAAAAAGAATTGTTTATTATTTGGTTAAGAAAATTTATTCAATTTACAGGAGCCAAAATAAGCTCGCCAGTACTACTTATATTAGATGGACATAAGTATCACACTAAAAGTATTGAGTTGATTAACATTGCGAGAGAGAATGGAGTAATTATTCTGTGTTTGCCTTCTCATTGCACACATTGACTGCAGCCCTTGGGTTTGGCGTTAATGAAGCCACTTAGCGCTTACTATGACCACAATATCATAAAAAATTATAAAAAAACTCCTGAACGCGTGGTCACTCAATTTCAAATAGCTCCACTTTTTGGCTCACCCTCCCTGGAAGCTGCAACAATGACAAATTCTATTTATGGCTATTAAAAGCTAGCATATAGCCAGTTAATAGAAAAGTTTTTTCTAAGAAAAGTTGTTTCATTGAAACAAATCCTGTGGCTGGTACATGTGACATTGCTGTTACTAGCAACCTCTGTGCTTCTGTCATCAAATGTTACCCGCAATCCAAATATCTGCTTTTAACAGCAATATGAATGTTTCTAACTTCCACAAAATTGCTTCTACAAGCCAATCATCTAATTTTACCGGCATAATATCCACGTCTTCCAGCATTTTAATCATTTCTACGAGCAATGTTAATACCACATCATTTCAAAATGTATCTCCAAGTCTTATTATTCCAATACCAAAGCAGTCACTGCCAAGAAGACCATCAAGGCAGAGAGGAAAAACTGCAATCCTAACCTCTTCTCCATATAGAGCCTCACTATTAGACACCCTGAGTAAAAACGAGCCAAATCCTTCCAAAAAAAGGAAAAAGGCTCAAAATGACTAACAAAAATGGTTATGCATAAAAAAAAAAAAAAGCTGAAGTAGATGGACAAAACACTGTATTTAAAAAGAAGAAAAGAGTCAAAAATTTAGAGGAAGTTCATGTCTCTACTGTCAGGAAAATTACTCTACTAGTGTTGAAAGTTGGATTTGTGGTAATGATTTCCTCAGCTGGGCATATTACTCTTGTGCTGGTTTAGAAGAAAAAGATAAAAGGCCAAACTTTATTTGTGAACTATGTCTAAGCATTGAATAAATTCTAAAACATATGTTATTGTTACATTGTATACCCCATTTTGTCTCTTGTCATTTTATGTCAGTTTATGTTGTCTCTTGTTGTTTAAAACAAAAATTGTTTTGATTTTAATTATTTTTGGTTGTTTTTTGATGACTTTTCTTTAAGTACTCCATTAAACCATAGTTTCCCCTACTTTACTTTAAAATGGTTTAAATGTATACCGTATTTTTCAGCCAATCCTGCCAAGTGGGCAATTTGTGTGTGTATATGGGTTTCATAAATATTATACTAAGCAAATTAATTTATTAATATTTTACTGAATATTTAGATGGAATGTGTTTTCTAATGTCATGTGTTTTCTAATGTAATTTTAAAAGAAATTATTATGATCTAACATAGTTATTACATTTATAACACGAGTTTTTATAAAGATATTTTAAATGCAATCTTTACACATAAAAAAACTTCCTATATTTTTTTCAAAAGAAAATTTTTATGTTAATAACATAATTTTTTGTTTCTTTAAAACACTCTAAAATAAATGCACAATAAAAATTGTTAATCTAAAAAAATTATTTTGTGTGAATATTTTACATCGTAGTTGAGACAAGTAAAAGCTAGAAATATGTTATACACAAGCTCAAAAAACAGGTTAACTAGGCTAATTTAAAACATCTACTTTTTGTTGTTCCACAAAAGCATTATACGTAAAAATTATACATAACAACTTGAGCGTTTTGTTGATTTTATTAAAAAATGATTCTTAAATTAATAAACTTAATTATAAATTTGACTAAAAAATGTGTATTTTTTGCTTGTGGGTCTTTACTATTTTATATTTTTAGAATATTTTTGAAACAAAGAAACGAATTTAAAAAAAGTATATAAACCATATAAGATAATATAAGCAGCTTAAAAATTTTAAAAATTCCGGATATTTTTGAGAAAAATTTCACAGATAATTTTAAATAATTACAGTCAGTGAAATTGGAAAAAAATTTGGTCCAAGTGTTTTTTAATTGGGGGTGTAATATTTGCTTTTTTTTCAAAGGTTCGAAACAACTCTTGATTCGTAAGACTTGTTAAAATAATATTATAAAGGCATTGCAAAGCAATTTATAACACGTTTTTAAAACTTTATTTAGAATACATTTAGAGAACTTTATTTTTCCTTTTGAATTTTCATTCGAAATCTTGAGTACTTTGTTTCACCTTTTTAATCTCTAATTCAAATCTTTGCATGCTGTAACTAAAGAGTAATTATATAATTTTTTTATTTTTTAATTGGGCCACGAAAACCAAAATTCGCACTTTCTTTTAGACATGCTTTTAAATGCATCGTGTATCCTTACACGATGCATTTAAAATATTTTTTTTATGGAGCATCCAAAGAGGGTACTTCAATCTCATTTTGCTACTCATTTTGACCTAGTAAAAAATAAATTGCATCCATACTTATAAATTAATAATCAAATCTTGTAGGAATAATCAAATTTTGTTAAAATAATCATTTAATTTCTCATAATCCACTTTGTTATATAGTAGTTTATATTTGGAGCTTTTTTATTTTTCGTATTACCAGAATATATATCTAGAATATATATCTTTATAATATATATCTTTATAAGTTTGTTGAAACGGTTTTCTGCAAACTCGATTTTAACAAAACCAAAAAAAATAATAGATTTGAAAAAAAAAACCCAATGATATTATTTTGAAGTAAATATAACAAAAAGTAAACAAACAAACTACTTTTGAAACAGAAAACGATATCATAATAAACAGGAGCGAAATCAATTTTTCTTTAATTCAGTAAAAGTAAATATTTTGATTTAAAACTCTCTCTTTACTTGTAATCAAAAGTCTTGTTACTTCGATCCGGAACCTATTTTCTAAACTATATGCTATTACTTATTTAAAAAATCTTATTTTACATTTAACTATTTGTAAAAACTGTGTTGAACTATATTGTATTTTACTTTTTAATTTTTACCTGAGGGCGACAATATAATTGACAATGTATGTCTTTTTCTTGCCTTCTTGCTTCGACCATTTATTATATACGATCTTTTTTATTGTAAGTTTTATCAAAAGACAAACAAAATAAAATAAAAAACTGAGTAGCAAAGCATTTTGAAGCGTTTTAAAAACAGTTTTTAATTTTAAAAAAATAAATAAAACAACATATGCGCATGATGGAGTTTACACGTTTAAACCTTTATTAGCGTTATCCAAAAACTTTTTACCACTATTTCCTAAATTGGGGTCTAAAATTCAGGCCACGAATTCTAAATAAGGGTTTAAAATCTGAGCAATAAATTCAGCATCAGTAACAGATGAACAGGTGGTTATTACATCGCAATCTGAACTAATGAAAGAATTTAATGATAGCTCTTCTTACATGGTACGGTAGATTTAATTCTCTCAAACGGTCAAGCTCATCTGCCAATCATCAAAAAATCATCAACGTCATCAGCATTCACCATATTTTTAAAACAATTGAAAACTTTTTTACATTTTAATAACGAGTAAGATCATTCATTACTTAAAGGATAAAGAAATTTCAGGTTTGTTTTTGTAGTCAGTCTCAATATACAGAAACATAATTGCTTAAAACGTCGTGGTGTTTTAGATTTGATAGTTACCATAATAGATAATTTTTTTTCCGTTGAACATCCTGCCGCTCCGCCTGTTAGTTTTAGTGTACAATTTTTCCCCCGAAACATTTTCCTTGTGATAAAAAATGAATCTTCTTTCCAATTAAAAAAAACAACAAAACAATCAGATATTTTCAAAATTCATTGCCTTTACTTTTAGTATGACACCATCAATTGGTACTTACTGATTTCATTTTGCGACAAACCGCGTGACCATGTCAGCGCTTTTAAAATTACCAGTACAAAGCTTCCTTCCGTTTTTATGCCATTTTTTTAGCGTGGTCAATAATTTGTTTTTTTCTAAACTCAAATTGATTTTGTGTTCTTTAGAACCTCATACAATTGGCTATGTCTTCCTAAGATAAATAGTTAGCCAAAAAATCCATTTTCTAGGTATAGCCTAACATTTTTTTATTATAAGTTTGTTTTCAAGTCTTTGTTTAACATGCGACATGTTTTGTGTTTGATAGAAGCAATCAATAAATCTTTAAAAAAATATTTTTCAAAATTTTTATTTATAAAAAATGGAATTCTAAAATCGGGGAATATGTTTCGAAAGTTCAAGTTTTAAAATAGGGAATGGTATCAAAATATTTGTTTAAATTTTTTTTTAAAAAAGTTCGAGATAGCAAGTGAAAATTGCCCTGGGGACCAAAATTATTGTTTAACATACCAAAACGGTTTAAGCTATTAAGGTTTGAGACATCGATGTATAGGAAAGTTCGAGATACCAAGTATTCGAGATATCGAGAGTTAACTGTATTATCATACTACTAAAAAAAAAAAAAGAAATATTGAAAAATGAAAATCTATCTTTGAAAATGAGTCTATCTTTCTTGTTTTACACTTGGAGATGGTAAACCAGATTTATGTATATTGTTTTTTAATTCGATTTAAAATAAGAAAATTAAAAAAATGTCACAATATTATACTTTGCAAATACTGTTATTTAAATATTAGGATTTAAATAAAAAAAGACAATTTACAATTTCAACCATTTACTAACAACAAATACAATTAATAAATCAGTAACTAGGTTATTACTTTTTCTAATTTTTTTTCTTATAAGACTAACTGGTTATTACTGGTTATAACTGGTTATAACTGATTGTTACTGGTTATAACTGATTGTTGTAAACCTATGAACAACTTTTTACTACAACAAATAAGTAAATAAGTAAGTATGATCTAAATTACTTTAAAGTTTTTTCAAAAGAATACAAAATATACACTATTTAAACTACTAGCCCATTAAAAATGTTTATTGATCCACTTCTATTTATTGCGTCAAAATGCTTTACCAATAGCCCGGTAAGAAATTTGGGTACAAATGATTTAGATTGAACATGTGTATGCTGTTGGATGTGTAAATAAAAAGCATGCTTTGTTTTTCGTTTTTATACTTTTTATATATTATTAAAAAATATTAAAAACCTTTCTTTTTCACCATCGGAAAGCTAATTGTATCTTTAAAGATTGCCAAACTACGAAGTTCTTGCTGTAGTCGTTTATAGTCATCAATTTTTGATAGAGTGACATTAGCGCTGTTCCATGTGCGTGGATCTCTTAATGTAGCTATTACTTTGTTGTTGCTGTCACGAAAAAGAACCAGATTTTTTTTGTTAATCACATCTGAACCTTTGTGTTTTGCATTTTTATCAAAAAAACTGACTTCACGTTTGTATATTGGTTTATTATTTGTAGATGAAGTAACAGTTGCAAATTTTTGTTCTAAGTGATTGCCTATTAAAACAACAATTTGTATATATATGTATATATATATATATATATATATATATATATATATATATATATATATATATATATATATATATATATATATATATATATATATATATATATATATATATATATATATATATATATATATATATATATATATATATATATATATATATATATATATATATATATATATATATATATATATATATATATATATATATATATATATATATATTACTCACATTCTTGTTAAATATTGAATTTTGAAGTTTTAAAATTGTTTCAGTTAAACGTTATTATTATTTAAAATGTTTTTCGTGTTAAATATTTATATATAGAAATATTATAAGTATTTTTATATACAAAATTATGTTTAAATAGTTGGACATCAAAATAATAATAATAAAAAAAATTTTTAAATAGTTAATATCTACATTTTCCTAACGACATAGTCTTTCCAATGAATACCCAGCTAGTACGCTTACGTTGGTTTAATGACATTGGTCCAACATAATGTATTATAGGATAACATATCATGTCAACAGCGTTTTTAGCTTGCAAGTTAGTAATGCTTAAGACTTCTCTTGATCAATTTTTCTTTGTCAAAATAACCGTGGCGCAGTTAAAGTTTTAATTCAGAACCAAATGGTCCGAGGTTAAACGCTGACTCAAGCAAAATAAATGACATTGCTAAGAAAGGAGGCGTAAACTTCCTAGTTAAACGCTCTTTCGCGGTCCCCTGTGATAAGGTGCTCCCAGAAGACCTTAAGAACTTCTGTAAGCGTCTTAAAAACAGTAAAACTATAAAAATGTTATGACTTGAGTTAATTTTTTTTTTAATTTTTTAATTTTTTTTGATAAACTTGTATAACTTAAACTTGTCAGCGCTTTTGAGTCATAGTTAAACCATAAATTTTTTTCAATCATTATCTGTATAAGGTTACCATATTTGATTTTCCAGATAATGTAACAATGGCAATACCTCCTCTTCTACCTACTTACCCAACCTATGCAAAAAACTTTCTATGCTAAGCTTTAATCTATGTGGGTTTTATTTATTGGAAATTAATCAGAACATTTTGATTGCGGATATTCAAATACAATTTTTTTTTTTAACATTTCGCTGTCCATATAATAAAATTACAATGAAACTTTTACATTACACAAAGTATATATATAAAACAGATAGGGGTTCAAAAAACATACGGATGACTGGTGTCACCACAATCTTTTCATAAAGCCTCTTTAACTATAACATTAAATCCCACACGGCTTTAGTAAGTTTTCAATAAAATATTTTTTCTGAAAATTACTACATGAAGAACATTCGTTAAAAACTATTTTGCAACATAAATATTAAAATCTTTAGTCCAACAAATTAAAAATAACCATGCTCTAACATCTCAAATATATATAAGTAATATATATAAGATATAGAAGCATATAAACATATAAATATAAACACATACACACATTCATACACAAATATATATACATACGTACACACACGTATATATATATATATACATATACACATACACACACATATATATACACATACATATATACATAAACACATACATATATGTACATATATATGCACACATATATGTACATACACCATATACTATAATCACTAATCTCTTTTTTAATTTTAAAATCTAAAGATGTTTGGCTAACGTTTCATTAAATTTCAATAGATTTAATAAATTAATTTTTAATCTGAAATATAATTCTTATACAACATTTCAAACGTGTTTTTTGCAATACCAGACGATTATGCTAAGTACAAGACAAATATGTTAAGTACAAGACAATTATGTTAAATACAAGATGATTATGCTAAATACAAATCAACTACCAGAGACTAACAATTAAAAGACTCTTATACAAGAAAATTATTTAATGATTTTTTATATTTAATACAAGGACGATTGAAAAACGAGTTAAAAATTATTTATAATTTCATAAGAATTATATAGAATAAAAGCTGACGTTCCTTACAAAAAAACAACCTCGGTATTGGTTATAAATTTGATCATTAATGGATGATGTCCTTCGGGCGTAACATTTTAAGAAATACTTTTGTGCAGCACCTTTTTATTTTGTGTTACTTTAGTTAAAGTAGATAGTAGCTTTTAAAACTTTATAAAATTAGATACGCATAATAAATCATCTTACCCATGTTATCTTAGTCATATGACCAGATAACAAATTTCTAAATTTTACATTATTCTTTTTATTATAAATTTTTCTAATTTGAACTAAAAATTCTTCCAGGCAATGAATCATTTATAATAAAACGTACTGAAAAAGTATTATTGCTCCATGACTGCTTCATTATTGCTTCATGAATAATAGTTTTGAAATAACTTAACTAAACTCAACAACGCAAAACCCCATGTTGAAAATATTAAAAAACGAGCTGGGGTAGGACTTCTCATTTGAACTTTAAATGGGAAGTTCTACCCCAGCTGTCGTATTCACCAGACATTGCCTCCTCCGATTACCATTTGTTCCGGTCAATGACACATGGTCTGGCTGAATAGCGATTTTATTCTTATGACAACACTAAAAATGGGTCGAAGACTGGATTGCCTCAAAAGACTAAGACTTTTTTAGCGTGGAATCCGCATTCACCCAGAAAAATGGAAGAAGATTGTAGCTGCCGATGGACAGTATTTTAAATAATCTGAGTCTGGTAGTTTTTTACCTTCAAACAATATACTCTAATTAATAATTAATTCAGGTTTAAAAGTAATACTAATGAACACTCCTCAGTAAATTTGTTAGAAAAATCCTAAAATTTGTTTGAAAAATACACGTTTGGAGTTTTCGTAATTTATTAAAAGAACAACATATCACTAAATTTTAAATTGTGACCTTTGGAAAAATTAAGTGTTTTGGAATAATAGGAAATGTCTTAACGCAACTTAAGGATAAATTGTTATTCAACAAATTTTTAATAGTTTGTAGTAATATCAGTCCATATAGTAATACCATCCAATTCATAATATGAAACTTGTATGGACCCAATCTCTTTCTCATTTACATTACTAATTTTCATAAAACTTTAAATTTAATGATCGTCATGTTTGACAACTATACTAATCTCTTTTGCAACAAAATTGTATATTGAATTAGTAAAATGGACTATGTTTCACCCAGCATCAAAAAAAATTACTGTCTAGTGACATGTCCTTGATTTTTTTAAAAAAAATTCAAATAAAAAGATAAAAACCTTGGCTGGGAATTACACGTTGAATATTTTTGTGCAACAAACCTGTTAATGGTGTATGTAGTTAGAAGTATAAAGTTAAAAATGCTTTAAATAAATACAGTTTAACTAAGTCATATTTTACTTTTTTCAACTGCCATTTAAATTAATAAAATTTTTTTTCTTGGATGCCAATAAAGATCATAAATCTAAACAAGAGACTCTTTTATCCGTGTTTGTCTCATATCACCAGTTTTGAAAACAGATATACTAAGCTAACCCTCTCTTAGTTGAAATAAAAGTTCTAGGTATTTATCAGCTGGATGTTTTTAATGTATTTTATTTTATGTACAAATGTAAAACTAATTCATTTTTTGTTTCTTTCCATTATTTATTTACCTTAAAAGACAAAAATAAATCCAGCTTGAAAAATAATAACTATATTCATAAAACATTTTTTTAAACAAAGTTTTGAAAGTATTTTTTTTATTTCGTGAAATGAAGTTTTCCTTAAAATATAAAATAACTACTTTTAGTTTTTTAGTGTTTTAAAACCATTTTATTCCAAAGAGTAGTCGTTACATATTTTTAACGTTATGATAATGTATAGGTTAATATAGAAGTATATCTTATCTAGGGCCGCCAAAAGCTTTTATGTCCCCCAGGACATAGCAGTAATTAAGCGTCCCTATAAGCATGCAGTTTTTTGAATTAAACGCATGTACAATTATAAAAGTTAATGCCTTTTTATTTTTAATACTGTTAATTTACATCCATATTTTCAAGAACCATATCTAGATTAATAGCATTTATGCAGCATATTCGTTGATTAGGATTAATAAACAGATTCGTTAAAATTAACACTGAAAACATTTTTTTCCTGCTTTTTTATTAGGAAAGGTTATTGTTATTATTATGCCATCTTACGACAGAGTTGCATCCAGAATTGTATACAGAGTTCAGGAGCAAATCAGGTAAGTTGTAAACTCCAAATTTTTGTATTTTCATGCTTTAGTAATTTAAGAATGATTTGCCAAAAATTGTGCTGATTAGAGCCTGGGAACTAAAAAAACCCTAAAATGTAGGTATCATCGGTCTAAATGTGGGGGAAATCGGTTTTTCTAAATATAAATTCTAATATCCTAAATTAGGTGGTATACCGTTAAGGTTCTAAATTTTTTTGAAAAATATTACGTAGTTTAAAAATTATACCTAGTTTAAATTTTCAACCCCTTTTTAGAGCCCCCTTTTGAGGGGGCTCTAAACATTAAATGACTATAACTTTTGAACGCTAGATGACTTTTTAATCAAACTTTAAATATAGATAGACATTTTAATTTTATTAGAGGAAGTAACTAATTTTTTTCGAAAAATCATTTCCCCTCAAAAATCATTTTGGCGGGTGACGCCTACTATTTAGGGTATTTTTGTTCCCAGGCTCTAATCAACGCAATTTTCGGTAAAATATTTTTAAATGACATAAGGGACCATCCATAAAGGACGTCATCCAAATAGGGGGGAGGGGGTCGAGTTAAAAAGGACAAAAAAGGACAAGGGGAGGTTGGGATGGGGAGGTTGTCAGAAAAGGACGTCCACTTTATTAATTTTTTATTTTAGTTTAATTAACATGGAAAACTGCGTAAACATGTGTTTTTGAGAAGATAATGTTTGAGAACATTTTTAATTTCATTTAAAGGTGTAGCAGCAGATTCAAACATCATTGCAGGGAGTGGGGTCAGGATTTTATGACGTCCTTTTCCAGGGGGGTATAGGGAAAAAGGACAACCGGTGACAATAAGGGGGGAGGGGGGGTCAAAAATTGACTAAAAAATGGTGACGTCCTTTATCGATGGTCCCTAAGTATGAGCATTTAAAAGTTTTTAATTTAGAACTTACCTAAAAGTTATTTAACTCAAGCACCAAAATATCCTGAATCCGCCGCTGGAGTTGTATTTATTTTTAACATGTATGTCCGACAAACGCTCCTGTTCTATAGTGACACTACAATCTTTTTTTATATCGATTTTAATTAACTTAACGATCATTGACCTTCTGCGACAAAGGTTAGCATTGCGCTTAAAAAATAAAATTAGAACGCATATAGATTGAAACAGAGGCTGCAGATATTTTGAGTATATTTGGCTTTCAGAAGTAAAAAATGAAGACTCTTTTAATCTTTTAAAATAAAAAATATCTTCGATAATGTGATCTTCTATTTCACAAGCTTTACTTTTTAACGGTTCTTGATCTTTCAACCAGATAAATGAGAATCTTAAAGTAACTGTTTTCACAATCTTATTATTCACAATTTTTAATTGAGAGTAATAACCAACTTTGTATAGTAATATGAGGTCAAAGCGTTTGAGACGTGCAATTTACAAAATGCAAAACTTAGCTAGAGAGCTCTGACACTAAAATGACTTCTTTAAACAACAAAGTATTTAACTGCCAACCCAAGCTGCTGTTTCTACTTGTACTTTGAGTAAATTTATTTTATAACCTCATTGTAAATTTATTTTATACCTCATCAATAAAAACAATTTTTTTTTACTTTTTTATAAATAAAAACTCGTTACAGTTTTCTGGCATCTTTATTATCTTGGCGCCCGGGGTACGTAAATGAAATTTACGTGCCCCGGATTTACTAATTTACTGTCTCATTAAAAAACTGCGAAAACAAATATCCTTAACTCTTCTTTTAGCAAAGCTATTTTCCAAAAAAATAGCATTGTACAAACTTGTTGCCTTAGAGGCGGACGTATGGTAACTTATGGTGACGCAGCAGTTAAAAACTATTTATCTCGTGATTTTAATTCATGTTTTTTAATTTTTTTTTTACTATTTTTATAAATTATATATATACAGTGCTCAAAGTAAGGCGGGATGCCATCCCGTCACCTTTTTATAAATCTCTCTATATAACAATGATAAGGCGGGAAGGTATTTTTTATTTACCGAATACCATTCCGTTACTTTCTTTTTCTTAACTTCGAGCACTGTATATATATATATATATATATATATATATATATATATATATATATATATATATATATATATATATATATATATATATATATATATATTATATATATATATATATATATATATATATATAATAAAATATAAATAATAAAAATATGCTTCAAAAAGTCCTAATGGTCTTATCACATAGCACCACTTTAATAGCATGTAACCAGAAAGTTCATGTCTCATTAATTACCAATCATGCATATATGACCTAATCTGGTTTTGAGCCACTGAACCTCCGGTTTTGAAGCCAGAACTCTAACCATTACACCATATTTTAATAATGCATTTCTTAAAAATAATTATTTTTAAGAAATGCATTATTAAAAATGGTCATTATTTAAACAACTATGCTAAATATTCACAAAAACCAAGCTCTCCAACAGTTAACAAAAACCTACATAAGATAGTTTCATCACAATTTTAGCTCCAATAAAAAAAAAAGTTTTTACAAAAATAATGGTTGTACGGTAGAGCCTGGTATAGTTCAAACAATAGTTCTTTTTATATAAATCAAAGATATGCATTTTATCGTTTGCATGTTTGATTAGCAAATTTAAATCACAATGTTTTATTCTAATTTTATAATTTTAATATATTGATAATGATAAGTTTAATTTTTAATCTTTAAGAGTTTTTATGCATTAAATAAAATTTATTTGTACAGTTTTCTTATAGAATATTTAATGAGCGGTTCTTGACATGTCGATCTTCTGCAAGTCTCGGAATTTTTTTTTATAAAACTATTCTCTTGAGTATTTGTTTTAAAACGATGTATAAATGGTTGTTTTTGAAAAAAATACAAAAACGATGTACAAGTGGTTGTTTAAGAAAAGAACACAAAAACAATGTACAAAGATTGTTTAAAAGAACAATACACAAAAACAATGTACAAATAAAAGTTAAAGAAAAGAACACAATAACGATTATAAATGAATGTTCAATTAAAGAACTCACAAAAAAGTTGGTTTTATAACCAACAAAAGCTATTGTGATTAAATATTTTTACCACGTGACATAGCGATCTAAATTACCGTAGTATAAAGATTTATTTGCAATTATTTTATCTATCAACTATAAACAGGTTGCATAAAATAAAGGAAAATACATATTAAAAAGTATTTAAAAATATTAAAAAGTTACCTCTAAAATTTTTTTGCAAAATATTTGCAAAAGATTGCTTTAGAAAAATAACAAAAATAAAAAACAATATTGCAGTCCATTTAAAAAAGGTTGTCATGTTTCATTCATGGTGGACTCTTTTTTATCTTTATATGTCAGTTTGTACTCAAATAGGTTTATTTTTATTTTGTTTCTTTTGCATAAATTTAATGCACACTTGAGGCGTTACAATGACGATTGTTGCTAAGCAATAGTTCGCACTAACTCACTGAGCTGTTCACTCAAGCGAGATTTTCTTATAAAACGTTTAAGTACTGTTTTGTTACAAGGTTTTTTTTTAACTTTAACTTGATAGAGAAGGGGAGGGGAGGAATGTGTGGAGAGAATGGTTGATGAAAGTAGGGTAAAATAAAACACCAAGTGAGCCTATGATTTATACAGCCGCTTTAATCGGTTTTAATGTTGCAAAAACACATAAAAATATTTCGATAATGTATGCAACTTACGTTAAAAATAAAAAAACATTCTAAAAGTATTAAATTTATATAATATATACAATAAATATAATTTTTAGAATTTATAAGTATATAATTACATCATACAAACATACCAAGCAAATGTTCTACAGCAAACCTTTATACCCAGTGGGCACCGAACCAAAAAAAGACGTCTTTTAAACGTTCAAAAGACGTCCAAAACATTCAAAAGACGTTTAAAAGACGTCCAAAACGAGTATAAGACGTTTAAAAAATGAAAAATTTGAAATTTTTAATTACGATATTATAGCTGATGATGCTGGTAACTATAATCCAGCAAAAATTTTAGATAAACATATATACTCTCATACAAGATGTCAGCATTTAAAAAATATTGTTATATTTGATGAAGGTGCTCTGTGGTACTTGTACTAGACTGAGCAATGAAAACCCACAGATAAATATGAAATATTGAAGTTTTTTTTTGCATAAAATAGAATGGGTAATAAAAACAACAACAACAAAAAAAACAGGTGTTCAGAATAAACACAGATTTAATTTAAGAAGAAAGTGGTTATACACAATCAAAGTCAACAGTAATTTTATGTTGCTAGTGCTTAAACAATTAGAGTATTACATAAACACAATTACATTTGGCGATCTGCTGACGAAAAACCACGTTTATTAATGAAACATAAGAAAACAAAACAAAACTGTTGTTTAGCTCAAAATATTTGGTCTATGAGCACAACGTTCTATTCAGAAATGAAGTAAACTTTGATGTTGATTTAAAAAAAAACCAAGTAATGCTGAGAAGAAAGCCACATGAATAAATAGACCCAAACTGTACTACGTATAGAACAAAACATGGTAATGGTAGTATAGGCATCTGGACCTGCATGAACTATCAAGGTGTCAGTTGTTTCAAACTATTTGATGGAAGGCTTAATTCTCAAAGATATTTAGACTTTTTGGATAACTATTTAATGCCTTCTATTGACATTTTTCTAAATCAAAATCTTCCAACATCAGAATCTTCCAACAAATTAATTCTCCATACTGCTAAGATTTGCAAGCAATAGTTTGAAGAAAACAACGTTAAAATTTCTTGGCCTGCTAATAGTTTAGATCTGAATTACATAAAGAATTTGTGGTCTGGAATAAACCAAATTTATGGTAAAATTGAAATAAAAGATCTGGACCAGAAAAAATTAGTAACAAAATTATTGAATAGTGTTCCAAAAGTGAACACCATGTCCAAATATATCAGTGAATGCTTAAAAGCAAAAGGATTGTCAACTAAATATTAATTCTTTTTTTAAAATATTTTGTAAGCATTTTTTTATTAAGGTTTTTTGTTTTTGTTTTTGTGGTTTGTTTATTTAGGCCTTTTTTCTTTTTTTTTTGACACAAATAAACACTTGTTTTAATTTCATTTTTTAATTTTTTTAATTTTTATCATTTTATAATAAACTTATAATTGTGAATATTTGATTTATTTTAATTAAAAAAACGTGGAAAAAAATCACTTCTAGTTTATAAAATATTTAACTTCAAACTTATATTCATACTAAAATAACTTGATGGATTGTTATTAATGTCCAATACTGTATATATATATATATATATATATATATATATATATATATATATATATATATATATATATATATATATATATATATATATATATATATATATATTGATATTTAAGGTTGTTTTGTCTTATAAAAATAAAACAAAACTCATAGTCGAAAAAGAGTGCTCAACATTAAAAAGATATTTCAAATAGAGCGATATACTTAACTTAAACGCTTACTTTTTATCTGCAAATTCGCTTACCATTCAAATAAAAAGCCGATCCAATTCAAGAATCACAAGCAAAACATAATCTGGTTCAACCCATCTTTCAGTACCAATGTTGCAACAAAAATAGGCAGTTATTTTTTGAACTTGGTAGACCTACATTTTCCAGTTGGTCACAAACTTCGTAAAATATTTAATCGAAATACCATTAAAATAAGCTACTCATGTATGTCAAATATCAAGTCCATCATTAATTCGCACAACCACAGGATATTATATAGCCAAGATAAAGATGAGGGAAAAACATGCAATTGTATCAACAAATCCATCTGTCCCATGAAAAATAAGTGCTTGACAAAAAACATCGTTTATCAAGCCACTGTGTCGTCAAATAAACCTGACTACAAAGGAAAAGTATATTTTGGCTTATGTGAAACTCCATTCAAATCTCGGTATGCGAACCACCTAAAATCTTTTAACATTAACAAATATAAAAATGATACCGAGTTGTCTAAAGAAATTCAAGACATAAAAGACAAAATGTTTACACCCTTAATTAAGTGGAAAATTTTAAAACGTTGCAATACTTATAACGCCTCGTCAAAAATTTGCCATCTTTGCTTATTCGAAAAATTCCTCATTTTAACATATAAAGGTGATAACTTATTAAATAAACGAAATGAGTTGATTTCAAAATGCAGACTAAAATAAATTCCTTTTATCTTTTTTTGACACCGGAGATTAGCTGATATTTTGTTTTTTCTTTGGTTGCCATCTAGAGTGTCAAAGCGACGTTAAGATCCTACTACACAGTATTTTGTAATTTTTAGCGGGTTTTTTGTTTTGAATTTGTATTTAATGGCTGATGATTGCCGTATAGGCATGAAGCTTAAAGTACCATAGAAAAAGTTGTTTTTTTCTTCGTTAATATATATATATATATATATATATATATATATATATATATATATATATATATATATATATATATATATATATATATATATATATATATATATATATATATATATATATATATATATATATATATATATATATATATATATATATATATATTAGGGATGCACCGAACGATCGGTTTGGCCAAACTTTTGCAAAAGTTTGGCCGAATTTGCAAAATTTGGAAAATATCATAAGTTTTCTTAGATTAGACTTCAAATTTAACTCATTTATGCCGTATCTGGTAGCTATGGTAAAATAAGTTAAATTGTGACATAAAATTTAATTATTTATTTTATTATATTTAATGTATTTAATTCAAACATCATGTTTACATAAATAAGCACAAGATACATAGATAAAATTAAATTGAGTAAATAAAAAAGTAAATATAAGTCATCTACAACAAACCATCATATGGACAGTCCTAATGTTTTGTTAACCAAACCAACGGTTAAATTTCTTTACAAAACTAGCTGCTTTGTGTACAAATTCCTCCTCTGTCATTTTTTGGTAGTTCCAAAGAAAGCTAAAGGTTTCTGAAGAGGTTTTACGGCGCTAAAAAGAACTGTAAGTCCTACAAAAACATTATCCATTATTACATAAAAAATTTGCTTTCGCTATTGGGATTTTAAGGGAGATTCGCCTACCTCACTCATTTTACTCACATTTTTATTGTGAAATTGTTTTCTGCTATCGTTCTTAAACAATTTCATTTCTATATCAAGGTTAGATGCAACATGCTTAGATTTATTCAACATTGCTTCCCAGCTGTCACGAATCGCTACTAATTATGAAAGTAAGCTTTCTATATTAAAACCTCCATCTGTAAAGTTGCGAAACTGGCTTAAATGATTTTGTTGCATATGTCAATTGGAATTAAAATTCTGTGACACACGAATCTCGTTTTTAGTTCTTAGAGTAAGATTTAGCTGGTACAAGTCTAAAAAAGCCAGCTTTACTCATGGAAGATGAGTTCCAAATGGTTTTAAACTCTCGATTTGATCTGACCACCTGGGGCCAGATATGCTGTGAAATGCCGTGAATATGTCGAAGAAAACAACCAAGAAGCTTATAATTCGGACTACACCTTAGTAAAGTGTATATCATTTGCATAGTTCCGAAGTAGATTATGACTTCTGGAATATATTCAACAGCATCATTACCACACAATTTAAATGTGTGACAGGCACAAGGAAAAAACATAGCAGTAGGACTTAGTTCTTTTATTATAGCTTGCGCTCCATTGTATTTGCGTGACATATTTGGCACATTGTTATAACTTTGAGCCCTACTATAAGCCAGTGGAATAATATTACTTTCGTAACGTTTTTGTAATCAAAAACGTTACGAAAGTTCAAAACATGCTGCTTAACAATATCGAAACATTCTGCTATAACTCATTTTGGTAATCATTTGAGAGGTAAAGTAATTGGAGTTTTTCGCCTTTTTTTGTGACTCAGCTACTTTAAGAACGTATTAAGCAACTTTATCAGACCTAAAAAGTCTCCATTATTTGAGTCACCAATGCGTTGCAAAGTTCCCTGAAAAGCAAGGCTACAATTTCCTAAGGATATGATAACATCAATAATTCTTCTCAAAACTTGGTACCATTTTCTGATTCGACTTTAACATAAAATATAAAAATATAAAATATAAAAATATAATTTTATACTACTACCTTGAACTTTGAAGCCCGATTTAAAAATTACTAATTTTAAAAATGTATATAAATAATGTGCCGCTCTATTATTTTTCATCAAAGTTGTTTCTTTGTGTTCGATAGTTCAGTTTTTTCTATTTTTTTCAAAGCTACTCAACTTACCCCTACAAGACAAGGTGATGCATTAGTTAGGTTTAAAAAGAACAGTAAGACTTAAGAAAAAACAATTAGTTTTTTTTTAAGTCCGATAAATTGGTAAATTATCACTTGCTGAGTTTCACCTGCAGCTTCACAACTCAATCTTTAACTGTTTTACTTTTTGATTTCATTACTATTTTTATACGTACGTACGTATAAAAAAAGTAATTTTGGTTTATTCTTGTACGTATGAAAATAGTACATTGATACTGCCGTAATTTTTATAATTATTACGAAGAAGTACATTTAATGTGTTCAAGAAACTAAATCAAGACAATGAGATCAAAAAGTAAAACAGTTAAAAATTGGCTTGTGAAGCTGCAGATGAAACTCAGCAAGTGCAACTTTCAAAAATTTAAAACAAGGCAAAACATCTAGAGGCATGTAAAATCAATCTAAAGGGTTTTGTTGTAAAACTTAGAGTTGTCATCCTGTTTATCAGAAAAATACTAAATATTCAAAATGAAAAAATTCCACTGACCTGTTTTTATTTGGTATATTTAATTCGATTAAATTCAATAAGTTGTAAATTTAATAAAATAAAACTTAAATCTTATAAGAATAGTCTTCCCTATGGGCGTTTGTTTTTAAAAGTTACGTTCTAAATGTCTTTTAGACGTTTTTTAAACGTTTTTCAAACGTTTTTTTTTGGTAAGAATGTTTAGAAGACATTTATAATACTTTAGAACTTAACATTTGAAAACAAATGCCCGCTGGGTTTATTTTATTTTTGATTGATTTAGTTTGACTTTCTTAACTACTTGTGACGAAAGTTTTTAACTTTCGTCACAAGTAGTTAAGAAAGTCTAACTTTACTTTTTGCCAATTTTAAGGTATAAAAGATAAAAAAAAAGTTTTATTATAAAAAAATTTAAATTTGAAGCTAAATTGTTTACTCTTTTTGTTTTAATGAAAATAATTCACTTCTAACAAGGCTACAAGCAACCACAATTTAGTTCAAGAGTTAACGGAAATCAAAAAAGAAGTTCAAAAAGCAGGAAAGCGATTGACAGAAGACTTAAAATCCTGTAGATTATCAGGAAACCATAGGACGAAATGAAATTCCAAAACACCAGTGGTAAGTAGTTAGAGCAGGACAACATCTGCAATGCGTTTTTGGACCATCTAAAAGTGAAAAGGATGACACCATTTGAAGACTAAAAAACAACATAATTCTCTATAATTACGGAAAAAAAACTTTGACAGCAAGAAAACGGAATAAGAAGTTGACGAGCACAATAATGAGTGCCAAACTTAGCATACGCTAACTTTGTTATTACCTGATAATAATTTCGATTGGATTCCGATTTGCCAGTCACTGCTATTCCTAGATACCACAAAATAAAGATCAGATATACAATTGACTTCATGTTCAAAGCAATCATGTATGACTTTTTGTTAAGACTAGATTAAACATTTGTGCATTCAGCAAATATACCCACTTTATAAAGAACATTATCAAGAAGATAATAAATAAAAATAAGAAACAACGCTGGAACAAGAAATGAATCTTGTTAGTACACGAGAGGTTGCTGTGTCAAGTTGTCTTTGTTTCTCGTAACACAAGTTACGAGAAACAAAGACAACTTGACACAGCAACTGTAGCTGTATTACCCGGTAAAAATATTTTTTAAAATGTCTTTAAGCTGATTCAAAAAAAGTACATTTATAATTTTTATAACTAGTTTTTTAATCAGGGTGGAATGCAAGAAGCAAACTTGAGTCAAGTTTGGCTTGAACTTTACTTTGTAACCAATAGTGGCAGAGTATTTTTTGAGGGGAAAACACATACTCTGTCGCTATTGGTTGCAATGTAAAGTTCAAGTCGAGCTTGACTCAAGTTCGCTTCTTGCATTCCACCCTTAGTCTATTTCAAACGCTATTTTTTAATTTTTTTTTTTTTTTTTCTGTATAGATTTGAGAATACTCTATTTTATCCAAGGATTTAATAACTTTTTTTGTTTTGACAAATTTTGTAGGCTCAGGACACACTTTGTTATAAAAATATTATAACTAATTAAAAAGCGTATTATATACTTTACTCGCGTTTAAAGTTTTTAATAATTGATGATTTTAATTTACTAATGATAAAAGGTTATAAAATCAATTGATAGAAAATGACTGACTGCATCGCATCACAACTCTGGAAAAAGAAGGACCGTAAACATTTTGCCAAACAAAAAAATTTAATGCACGCCATATACGATAGCCACTCTTGATTTATGAGATGACGTAAATAGAGGATATGTATGGCTAAGGATTTTTAATACTTAAGTAGAACAAGTATTTTAACTACATGTCCATTATATTTTCAACCACATAAATTGCATAAACACCATAACAACAATTGGCTCACGTCTATACTACCTTGTAAATCGAGTTTGGCTGTAATTTAAAAAAACATATATCCCAAATCAAAATTTCTTGTTTCTCGACAATTAAGTTGATTGCTAGAAAGTAGTTTTTTTTTTATACTAACATTACTGTCACTAAAAAAGTGTTTTTATTGAGTGGAAAGGTGATAGTAAATGCATGGCTTGGCTAAACTTAGAAACATTAGAATGCTGACATTTGTTGGTTACAAAATATAGCCCTTACGCTGTATACAAAATAGAAATGAGTTTTATATCCGTTTCTATTTATTTACCTATGTCAGCATTAATACGTTTTGAAGTTTTAATGCATAGCTAAGTAGAGCATTGAACTTTTTAAATATTAGGATTTTAGCACCAAGTATTTACACGATTGGTTTATATAATACTGCTTTTTTTTTCAATTTTTTTATTTAGGTGCTTCATGAAGTCCTTACGGTATTATCACAGAGCATTGCAAAAGAGCATTTAAAAGAAAGTTATGCAAGTATCAAACTTGCCCAGAAGAGCCACGGATCTCTAGTTTCTGAGGCAAACGCGCTAACCATTGCGCTGAGGCTGCTTGTATAATTCAAAACTTTTTCGTAAGCTGCTTATAATGATGCAATACTGAAAACAAATATTCAATTGTATATACTTTTCTTAAATACTTATATGATTACCCCTTTTAAACTCCGATGCATCGCTTTTTCTCAGAAAATATGTCTTTCTTAGCTTGTTCGCTTTTCTTCAAGCCCCATGACTTCTTATATTGTTACTAATTCTTTAATAAATCAGTTGACACTTCTCAACTCCGAATTCCACTGGACTAATAACTCTGAATCCAAATCATTATTAATTTCTATAACTAAGTGTCTCGCTTCCAGCATGTTCCTAAACTTGCATGAAGCTAGGTTGTTCACCATTAGTTGCCTCTTAGTTTCCTTAATTGTGATAAACCTGTCCATGTAATTTCATACTTGGAGGTTAAAACATTATTTCAAAGTCTATGATGTAAAAGAATGTTATTTAAGCACCAAAACTTTGAATGATTTACTTTGATCATCTTCACATGTCTACAAACAATTTTTGTTTCAACAGGCGGCAATAGTACTTAAACAACATATTGCGAAGTACTATTTATAAAAGCGTACGAAATAGTTTTGTGACAACACATGGTAAAGTACTGTTTCCCGATTCACATAACTAAAGTTATCTTTCTAATTGGACTCACCTGTTAAATGCAATACATCACAACATACATATATGGCCCATTGAACCACAGTTATATAAAAACTTTTTTTTGTTTTGTTTTATTGAAAATGTTTGCATATTAGTATTTTTCTTATTGTAAAACGATTTTACTATTATCTCAACTATCTTTTAGTATAAATTATTGAATGAAAACTAAATAAGAAAAGAAACAAACAAACAAAAAATAACAATGATAAAATTAATAACCATGATAAAAACCGTTACAAAATAAACTATTTTGAAACAATTTTTGAACACTATAAAAATCGCTCATTAGACATCATCTTTATATTTATATTTGATATCATCTTTATATTTTTATTTAATCAAGGTGATGTTAAATTAGCGATTTGAATTAAAAAACATTAAATGAATAATTAACCAATCAGTGTTGAGTTCCTAACGCAATTAATTAATCAATTAATTAAGAAATTAAATTCGTCTTTTTTTTATTATTTAATAACTTTTGAACCTAGATGATTTTTTCTAATACATTTATAAATTTTAATTTTAACAACAGAATTTTTTTAAACTATATTCTTAAAGTAAAAACGTTTTTATTTCAAATATTTGTTAATGACTTTGCATACTCAATTAGCTAAAAAATTAAATAAGCCGGCTAAATTTATTTTTTATTTTTTAATGATTCTTTTCTAAATCATTTTACTACACCGTTGTACAATAAAATCGTTAACATTAAAATAAAAAAATCATACAATAAGAACTAAGTAAAAATTAAAATAATTATACAGGTATTTAATTTTATAAAAAAAACGCGGAGACTCGCAGAAAACCATCAGGTCTTGTCATTGAGAAACGCTTGCAATTAAGAATCTCAATAAATCATAAATCAAATATAAGTTGTATATTTTCTATAAAGTTGTATATCTTAGTTGTATATTTCTATAAAAAAAACTATACAGCATAAATACATCAAGTAATACATGAAATTGTTAAGCGTTTAAAAATATAGAAAAGTATTATCAAGAGACAAAATAATTTCTTTAATCTTTTTCTTAAATGAGAGGTAACTCCTTTTCAGAGAAAAATACAATTGCTCTGAAATTATTTTGTTTCAAAGAAAAGCTCCGCGAAATGCTATGCTTGTTTTTCCAAAACTAATTTAATAAAATGTTTGCCGAATTAAATTTTCATTTCTCAAATTGTATTTATTTTTTATCTTTAAAGATATATTGATTATGAAAAGAAACTGGGGAGGAGTTAATTTTACTTTTGCTGTAACGCAGTGGTTAGAGTTCTGGCTCAGAACCCAGAGGTCTGAGATTCGACGTCGGCTCTAGCCCAATATGGGACATTGGTAAGGAAGGAGGCGTGAACTTCTAGTTAAATGCTCCCCGCGGTACTCCGTAATAAAACCGTAAGGACTTCTGGGAACACCTAAATAACCTCAAAAAAAATTTGTCTATAAAACAAAGATTATTAAAAACATTGAGCATATAAATCTTAAAAGTTTTCATTTCAAATAAAATGTTTTTATATAGGCCTTGGATGAGTAAACCTGTCTTTAAAATTGATAAGACGAGCAAAATGCTTCTGCTGATGATAAAGAGGTTCCAATTTCTTTTTATTAGCACTATACCAAGCATTATTTGCTTGTACAACAATATTTTGTTGTACAACAGATATTTCCAGCTTTTCATCAACATATATACTTAAAAAATTAATATCTATTTCTCTTTTTATTTGGATTTTGTCTATAAAAAGTAACGGCACGTCGGGAGGCAGTAGTTTTTTTTTTAGAAATTGGATGAAAAAGTGACCACTTTGTTTTATCGATATTTCGCGAGGTTAGAATTATTTTGTTCTATCTCCACAAATCAAAAAAATTGAGTTAAAATATTTATTTTTACAAATAAATCAGTAAAAAAAAAATTAACTTACTTTACCGGACATTGCTTTTTGTTTTAACTCCTTATTCCTGTTAAAAAAATAAAAATTATAATGAACTATTTCCGTTTTATCCAATCAAAAATTATTTACGCCAAAATGGAAGCAGATGTTTTTACGACAGAAAAACAACAACAAATCATAACAAGGTAAAACATGTTATTGCTCACACACACACACACACACACACACAGACACACACACACACACACACACACACACACACACACACACACACACACACACACACACACACACACACACACACACACACACACATATATATATATATATATATATATATATATATATATATATATATATATATATATATATATATATATATATATATACCTTGTACCCCAGTGTGGAACCCTTATCTTCTAAAAGATATTTGTTGTATCGAAAATGTTCAGAGATATTTCAGAAGAATTACCAGTAAAAGAGGCCATATTTCTTATTCTGATTACGTATCGATATTTATTCTTCTAAATCTCGATTCTCTTGAATACCGTAGAGTTAAATTTGATCTTGTTATGGTATACAAAGTTGTACACAATCTAGTAGACTTACCTTTTTCCAATCTCTTTATCTTTTCCAACTCTCACTATAATACTAGATGTCACGCTAAAAAACTTATATCACGCAATATATGTACAAATGATTGTGCGACCTATGTTAGAGTCTTGTACCCCAGTGTGGAACCCTTATCTTCTAAAAGATATTTTTTGTATCGAAAATGTTCAGAGATATTTCAGAAGAATCACCTGTAAAAGATGCTATATTTCTTATTCTGATTACGTATCGATATTTATTCTTCTAAATCTCGATTTTCTTGAATACCGTAGATTTAAATTTGATCTTGTTATGGTGTACAAAGTTGTACACAATCTAGTAGACTTACCTTTTTCCAACCTCTTTATCTTTTCCTACTCTCACTATAATACTAGATGTCACGCTAAAAAACTTATATCACGCAATATATGTACAAATGATTGTCGTAAATTCTTCTTCAGCGAAAGAACTGTAAAATTATGGAATTTCTTACCAGCTCACATTGTTGATTTTTTTTATTTATGAATCTTCAAAAGAAAAGTTAAATAATTATGATTTACAGCACAATTGCGTACTCTTTTAATTTGTATTATAATTATCTCTGTCTATTTTTATATCAGTGGTGTTACGTAAGCGTAATCTTGTGATTATCTGCATCACCTTTTTTTATGTTTAATTTTTTTTTTTTTTATTTAGAAACTGATCTGACTGTTCTTGGTTGTCGTGATGATAATCCTAAAATAGCACCAGCTCGTCGTCTGCTCCTACGTTGAGGAAAAACTAGGAAACAAAAGTCACCACCTAAAACTTGGATACAGATGTGAGAAAGCAGCTAAGACAATCTGATCAGCCGTACAAAAAAAGAAAGGGAGAAAATATTTCATGCAAATCTGTAACCAAAAAGAAAGACTGTTAAATTCTTATTAATTTAAATACACACAAAATATTAGTGATAAAAAATGAACGCGTATATTTGTTTATTGTTAAAATATATATGTTTTATATGCTACGTTGTTAAATGGGTTTCTTAGTGAAATGATGTATTTTTAATGGCCTTACCAGAGGTGCTAGTTTCTAATTATTGTTTAAGATATCTTTTTATTGTGCAATGTATTTCAGATGTTATGCTTTTAGAACTTATAACTAAAGTTTTATTTCGTTGTGAAGATTTTGGTACATACTTTAGATAATATATTACTTATCTTCTCTATTGAATTGAATTTTAGACAAAATAGCGTGTTTATATTATTTGTTCACTAGTGTAACATAAAAATTTGTTTCTAATAAAGCAGATATTTACCTTACAGTCCTTTAATTTTCAAAATGAACATTCATTCAACAAAACATTGGCACAATACATATAAAAAATACTAGTTTGTATTATATTTTCTAACAGAAATTATAATACAAACTAGTATTTAGAGATATAACAAAATAAGATTATATTTTATAAAATAAATATTATTTTGTTTTGAGTGTTATAAGTGTTCTATCTCCAAATCAGGGTTTAGTAATTCAGACACCTGCACTTTAAATATTTTAATACAATTTCTTTAAAACTGTGGTAGCCTGTTTATGAAATTAATACAAATCGGTTTTGTTTGAGGTCCAATTAAAATTTTGAACTTGATTTTCTCGGTTCGGAATAACATGGAGATAGAACAAAATAATTCTAACCTCGCGATTTATTGACAACTTATTCATTTTGAACCATTCACACATTTTCACTAATTCAATGTTCATATTTTGAAATAATGTTATAATACTTTTATGCGATAAAAAGAGAGTTTCATCAGCAAACATTACAGTCATTAAGTTTGACGTTTTAAGGAAATCGTTAAAGTAAATTAAAATGAGAAGTGGTCCGAGTATAGAGCCCTAGGAAACTCCACAGGTTATATTTAATAAATTAGTTGTACCAATTTCATAACTATAAACAAACCGTTTTACGGTGGCTTAAATAATTTTTTAATTAACATTAAAACATTACCTTTAATTCCTTAGTATTCTATTTTTAAGATGATTTTGATGATCAATAGTGTCAAACGCTTTTGATAATTTTATGAAAACTCCCAACGTATATTGTGACTTCTCAAAAGATTCAGGGAGAGTGGGGAGAAGTGGGACGTGGGAGAAGTTGGACAGCTTGAAATTTCTATTTAGTAGAAACCATAATTTCAAAATGTATCTTAAAAAGGTGTTTACATTAGGGGGAAGTGGGGCAGAAAATAGAAATGATAAAAAAATAGCCGACTTCTTTCCGCCGCCATTTAATTATTTCGAGTGGTGAAAACTCTTGAACATTTTTATGTTGATTAGGGGATTTTATGATTTTATCAGTTTCTATTTAATAATTTGTGTTAAAATGTTGTTTTAAATTTATTTGTCTCACTTCAACTCACACTAGTCCCACTTTACCTCATTGGTACAGTTTCTCTAAAAGCAAATATTTACATACTTAGTTATAATTTGCTGGAAACCCAAGGGGATTAAATCAATGCCTAAAAAGAAGGTTTATTCGTAAAAACTTGTTTGGTTTAGTTTACACATCAAATAAAAAAGATATTGCAATTATCCAAAAAAAATTTACGTGTCCCACTTCTCTCTACTCTCCCCTAATGCGAGTAATTTGAAGTATTGCGTGTTCTGTCAGTTTTTTTTTTTGAACCCGTATTGATTAATATATAGTATATTATTTAATAAAAAGTGAAAAAATAGAAAGAACAGAAATTGGGCGATAATTAGTAATATTAAATTAAAACAAAATCAAACGCAAAATGAACAAAATGAATTAACCGAAAACGAAACTGAAACTTATATAGAAGATGAAGAAATACAATCGAAAAGCGATAAAAAAATCAATGCAAAAAATGCTTCACCCACGACTCCTCAAAAGGAAGGCCCGAGAAGAAAACCGAGGCAAAGGACGGTATGAATAAAAAATTTAATTTTATCTCTATAACTATATATGTTTATTTATTTATTTTTTATTTCACGAAAAATGTCATTGTATACTATTCCATCTGCTACACATTCCTTTCCTCTTTTTTGCCACATCCGTCATTATCGTACCACTCAATCGTTAAAAACCGCATTCAAAGCAATCAAAAATTTTTAAGTCAATATTTGCGGTCTTGCTGACGTAAAAAAACAAAGCAGAATTATTCAAAAATTTAGGAAAATGAACTTTGGTTTTTTTCTTTTACAAGAAACGCATCTTAACTCTCAAGCCGCAGAAAAATTTATAAATCTTTGGAATAATCCAGGCTATTACTCAAACGGTACATCTCACACAGGAGGAACTTTAATATTAATCAAAAATCTAAATTATAGTTTAAAAGTAATTGAACATTTCGAAGACCCTAACGGTCATTATAATTATATTATAGTGGAAAAAGATTACCACATTTTTTTAATAATAAACGTTTACGCAACATCTGGTTCGAGCTACACTGATCAAATCAAAAGAAAAAAGTTATTTAAAAACATATCTAAAAAAATAAAAATTAAAAACTCGAATAATCAGTTTATTATACTCGGGGGTGATTTCAACATGGTTTTAGACGATAAAGATTGCTACCCGCAAATCAACAGAAGAAAATGCCTGTCAACATGTAATTTAAAAACTTTATTAACTACACTTAATATCGAAGATACCTGGCGCATTTTAAACCCAAATGCCCTAGAATACACATGCAAATCAACAAACAATATATCTTTTTATCGCCTTGATTGACTATATATAAGCAAACACATTCGCCAACATATATTCATTGAACATGAACCAATGACTTTTTCAGACCATCAAAATGCTATATGCGCCACCATTTCGATAAACAACATAGACATTGGAAAAGATGTTTGGGTTCTAAACAATAAAAACCTAGGCAAATATAATTACACTGACGACGTCTCAAAAATTATTAAAATAGGATGCCAAAAAACTTATTATTCTGAAAACAAAACATCTGACTGGAATCTTCTAAAACAAGAAATAAAACTTTTTTCACAAAAATTCAGTAAATCTGAAGCTAAAAAAACACGAGTTGAGGAATACAGAATCAAAAAACAACTGAAAAATTTAAAAAGTCCCACTATAACCCTAGAATGAAATATCTCAGCGAAATTCTCAAGGTAAAACTTCAAAGCTTTGAAATAAATAAAATAAAAGGCGCAGAAATTAGAGTAAAAGTAAAATGGAGAACGGATGGTGAAAAATCCAGCAAATTTTTTTTTCAGCTCGAAAAAGCAAAAATATCTTAACAAATCATCACTCTAATGAAAGACCAAAACGGAAATGAAAAAACAAACACTCAAGAGATTACTAAATGTTTTGAACAATTTTATAAAAAACTGTATAAAAACATTAATAAGAACGTCACACTACAAAAGTTTTTACTCGATAACATAAAAAAAATCACCAAGCAACAACATCGCTCATTAGATGAACCGATTATACTTTATGAAGTCGAAAATGCAATAAAAACTATGAAAAATAATAAATCGCCCGGAAATGATGGCTTAACGGCCGAATTCTCAATGGAAACAGCTAATAAATACTCAAAGTCAAATGTTCGATCACAACAAATCACTGACATATATTCACCTAAAGAATAAACCTCCCCTTTGTATTATTGACCTCAATTCAAAAACTATATACACCATCTCAAAGAACTACAAAACCACAATTATAAATTATATATAATTTTTTGCAGATATGGGATCGATGGGGACTTCTAATACTTTATTTGTATTAATGTTAATTGGTACATACTTAATATTGTACCAATATTAAGTATGTACCGATTTTCAGCTCTATGCGAATTATTGCAAATCTACCACTATTTTTTTGTCTATTTTGACTGGATTTTTACCAAAGTTTACAATTATTTGTGGCATTTTTATTTTTATAACTGTTTATAAAAATAATATCAGAGGCGCAAAGAAATGAAAAGTGAGGAGACTATAGTCCCCCCAAGCCCCTACTTGTCTACTTTGTCTACTTGTGCACTTTGTGCGGCCGTGGCGTAGTGGTTAGAGCGCTTGCTTTATAAGCAGGAGATCCAGGTTCAAAACAAGCTTTGGAAATATTTCACGACACGGTAAGGAAGGAGGCGTGAACTTCCTGGTTAAATGCACTTCCGCGTTGCTCTGTGACAAGACCGTTAGGTTATTCTTAGGGCCGTTGTGACAAGACCGTTAGGTTATACTTGGGGCACCTAAAATAACAAAAAAAAAAAAAGTCTACGGCTATGCATTTACTCAATTATCACAACATTGTATAAAATATACATGACGTTGCCTATTTTGAGTACATCAGCAGAGAGGTCCTTCAGCAGATAAAAGCTCCTTAAGCCATATTTACGGTCTACTATGAGTGAGAAAAGATTGTCGGTCTTAAAATTACTGACAATTAAAAGAGACTTAGTGAACGACCTTGATCTTGAAATTTTTTTAAATGGCTCAAATGAAACTTAGACGAATGAAGCTTAATTAAGTTTCACACACCCTCCTATTGTTGTATTGTTGAGAATAATATATTAAATTATGATAATTATTATAATATTAAATTATTGTAGTGTAATTAATTGTTGTTTGTTATTGTCGATGTTGTCAACATTCATGGGGAAAAACTCTGAGGGGTCCCTCTTCATACCCCCGACTCTGAGGGACCTGCTAGCTCTTAAGCGCCTTTTCAAAAAACATTTGCTCCCCTAGTTGTCAAATCCTGACTACACCTTTGTTCTTTATATTAAAGATTTTTATTCATTAAAAAAACATACGGATATTTGAATTATTTATTTTGGTTTAACAAAATATAAACGTATAAATATGTAATAAAATAATTCACAATAATATTTCTATCAATTATTTAATTTTTTAAAAATTTATCTTTTAGATAAATCATGTCATCAATTTGGAAATTGATGACATAAAATTCAAAATTCAAGAGTTGTTGAAGGCATCCATAATAGATGCGATTCTGTTGTAACATGCACCGATGGATCCCCAACTACTTTGCGGAATCATATTTTGCGTCATGGAATTACTATCAGTAGTCCATTGACTGGAGAATCAAGCAGCAGCTCAAATCCAACACTGGAAAAAAAACTAAAACCATGTTAAGTTATTTACAAAAAAAAGAGCTATAAAGAAATTGTAGCTGATCTAGCTAAAAATGGTGTTTCGATTAATACGATAACTAACCATATATTTATTTGCTCATCAATTCAGTAAATAAGAAACCGTGTTCCTTAAAGTCAAACAACTGTGATAAACTTCATCCATCAACATTTTTCTAATTAAAGAAAGTGATGAAACAAGACGTTATTGCAAAAATTCAAATGGGACATAAAATTAGCTTAACGCATGATGAATACGCATTTTTGAGCCACAGAAGGTACATGGTTTCAACCTGCGTGATAGCGAATGTAAGAAAGCCTTTAAAACTAGCCTTGATAGGATTTATGGTTCCTGTACAGCTAAAAATTTAATACAAAATTTAAAGGATTATTTGAATTCATTTGGTGTCTGTATAAAAAGAAATGTAGTTGGTTCTACTCGATGCTGCAGCAATCGACAAGAAGCTTATGCAATTAACGGACATTATTGATCTGTTTTGCTTTAATCATGCAATTCATCTTGGTGTAAGTGACACGTTGTACAAGAAAAATAAAGACACAAACGTACCAGTTCCCAAGGAAACGGACAGTGATTCAGAAGAACATGGAATTAATAATGATAATTTTAATTTTGAAACAGTAAGCAATTAGATTAATGTTGACTACCCTGAAATTTTGATGAACTCTCGAAAAGTAGTGAAATTCATAGAAATGTCATCAGTTGGTAACCTAATTTTTCAGCAGAATTTGGTAAATAAACTGAACTGCATTTGGATGTTCGTAATCGTTGGAATTCGTTTGACATTTTCTGAATTTAAATGCTCTTGTTGTAATCAACAAGCTAGATTTTGAGTCATTAGCTTCATTACATGCCATTTTTGAGCCAGCAAAACTAGCAGTGGAATTCCTTAGCAGAGAAGATGTCACGTTATCGACAGCAGATACTGTTCTTGAACTCATGCTTGCAAAACTATTTGCTATGAATACAGAAATCGCATCTTTATTGCATTCAAATTTAACAAAGCGCGTCGATGAAAGAATTAACAAAATTGCTATGCAGTTGTCAAGGTTTCTTTTTCCCGTATTTTGGTTGTTGTACCAAAATACGGGAAAAAGAAAAGAAATGCTTGGAAAAATTTATAATGCGATACTCTCTATAAAGCCCACCTCAAGAGATGTCGAACGCATTTTTTTGAGCTGCACTTGTTTCTGTAAAATATCAGATCACGATTATCAGATGATCAAGTGTTTGTATAAATAAAAATCTTACATGGAAAAATCACATTAAAAACTTATCAATACAAATTTCAAAAAGTATTGGAATATTGTGGAAAGCAAGAAATGTTTTAAATAAACATACTTTAGTACAATTATATCACTCATTTATTCATTGTCACATAAACTATACAAACATTGATTGGGGTAGTACAAATAAAAAAAAATTAATCCTTTTTATTATCCGCAGAAGCATGTAGCACGTCTTATATATTTTAAAGACCGTTATACTATTGCCAAGCCTTTATTATTTGAAATGAAAGTTTTTAATATTTATGAGACTAATATTTTTAATATTTTTTGTTTTATGTTTAAATGTAAAACCAATTCATCGCCAATCTCTTTCCATAATTTGTATTCATCAAAAGATAAAAATAAATAAATTTTACGCAATGATAATTTTATTAAGCAGCCCATTTTTCAAACAAATCTTTTTAAATTTTGTATTGATTCTTTAAAATAGTTTTAAAAAATTTTTTAAACTATTTTATTCTTACGGAATAAAATAGTTTTAAATATTTTTACTGAGGATTTTATTCATCAAAGTAATTAATAAATTTTTCTTTTAAACGAAAGCTTAAAGAGCTTATTTTTAGAATCGAAGATTTAACAATATGCTTGTGATATTTTTTTAGCGATCTTCCTTTTCTTCTTTATAAAAATTATATATGTAATATTATATCTTTTATTTGTAAAGGAATATTTTAAGTTTCTTACTTTGTTACTTATTTTATTTATCTAGTAAATATCTTATAAATTTTTACACGAACATTTCTCAGGGGTACTCAACTACAAGACCGTATGGTCTTCTACGAGTCCCTGCGTTCCTTTAATATTTAATAACAATCATTATATATATATATATATATATATATATATATATATATATATATATATATATATATATATATATATATATATATATATATATATATATATATATATATATATATATATATATATATATATATATATATATATATATATATATATATATATATATATATATATATATATATATATATATATATATATATATATGTATATATTTATTATTATTTATTTGTATTTTAAATATTGTAACAAAATGCTTATTTAAAATGTAATAAAAAGAACAAAAAAAAAAAAAAAAAAAAAGATGAGTCGTTAAATTCTTTAGTTTTCTTAAAATATTTTTACCATAAAAATAAATCTTTATAAGTTTTATTTCAAAATATAAACATAATGTTTGAACATTTTGTTTAAATAACTTTTTTATTAAGTAATTCAAGATATACTTACATAAGTTTTATTATTTAACAAGAAAAACCGAAAATCACGGTTAACTGCGTTTTTTTTTTTTTAAATAAAACCAAAACCGCGGTTTTTAATAAATGCGGTTTTTCGGAAACCCAAGAGTCAATGAAAATATTACTATTTATTCCATCATGATAAATAGATTTATTTATTTTTAACATTTAAAAAGATTTTTTGAATTTCTCAAAGGAAAGTTCATAAGATGTTAAGGTCGATTATATCGACCTTAAAATTAAACGTTGTAAGCATCTATTAAGTTAATGACAATAGGAGTTTTTTTAGCTAAAATTTTTTTTGCAGTTATTTTAGGTGCTCCCAAAAGTCCTAACAATCTTATCACAGAGCACCGCGGAAGAGCATTTAACAAGAAGTTCATGCCTCCTTCCGTACCCTAAAAAAAGAAGTTCATGCCTCCTTCTTTTTAAACCCTAAAAAAACTATTAGTAAATAAAACTACTAGCAGGGCCGGCACGAGTAGATATCACGTTAGGGGGGATCTGCTATTAAAGTTATTGCTTAACAATTAAAAAGACCTCAAATTAAGTGGTCCTTGTTCTTCGAAATTTACTGACTGACTGGTTTAAAAGATCTACATTTGCCGACTGATTTGTATATAAGGGTCAAATTTGCCGACTAAATGAAAGAAAAAAAAGACTAAAAGAAAAAAAAAAAAAAACATGCAACTCATGGAGAAATTAGTCGTAGATATAAAAAATAAAGTAGAAAAACTCAATTGAAATAACAAATAATACCCATTGAATGAAGATTACTTGACCATATATTTTGATTTTGAGAAAGTGAAGTTTATCAAAAAATCACAGACAAAAGATCACGTTGTCTCAACAATTACGATGTTATTCTGACCAAAAGTGTGTGTTGCTCGGGAAAGTCCCGAAAAAATTCCCAAAGCTCTCATGTACTAACTATAGACCAATTTCAATTCTTTCTAACGTTAGCAAGCTCCTTGAAAAACTAATGTACTGTAGATTATACTCGTTTTTGAATTCCTTTAACTGTTTAAGTAAATTTCAGTTTAGATTTCGATCAAAACACTCTACTTGCCAAACTTTAATAAGTATAACAGAAAAAATAAAAAAAGACACTGGATACTGGTTACAATTTGTAGGTGGTGTTTTTATCAACATACAAAAAGCGTTCAAGACCGTTATTCATAGCGTTTTAATTTCTAAACTTGAACGTTACGGAATCCGAGGAGTTTCTTGTAACTAGTTTCAATCTTATCTTTTAAATCGAAAGCAGTTTGTTAGCATTAATGGTTTTAAATCATATAACAAACATAAACTTGTAGTGTTCCCCAGGGTTCTGTTCTTATCCCTTTATTGTTTTTGATATATATTAATAATCTAAATAACTCTGTTCATTTTTCATCAGTCCATCTGATTGCTGGTGATACTAATATCTTGCATATTATTAAGTCTCATCATTCTTTGTGTAGAAATATAAACTTAGACCTAATAAGGTTTAGTTCTTTGGCTAAATGTAAACTTAATTTTTCTGAACTTGGAAAAAATTGAAGTAATATTTTCATCTCTAAGATGAAAAACTTTAGTCAACATTCATATAACTAAAATTAAAATTAATAATAGACGTTTATTTCCAACACACGTTGTTAAATATTTTAATATTTTTATAGATTCGAACTTCTCATGAAACTTTCATATAGATTCACTCCGTAAAAAACATAATCAAGCTAATGGCATGCTTTCAAAAATTTGCCATTATGTTGATAAAACTACCCTTAAGAATCTATATTTTTCAATTTTTCAATATCATCTCATCTACTGTTGTCAAGTTTAGGGACGAATTGGCAACTGTAATATTGTACACAAAAATGTTTTTTCGAATATACAAAAAAAAAATTTTTTGTTTCTAATTCAATAGATTAATGTTTACTCTTCTTTTAAAAATTTTTTGACACTGTTTTTTGTTAGTATATGTGTACAATCTATTTTTTCCTTAAGTGTCTGGGGTTACCCGACTTAACCCTACTATGAACTATTAAAATAAATTAGTTTATTTTAATTAGACATTAGTTTTGAAGTATAGGAGCACAGTTAGATTTACCACTAAAAAAAAAAACATTCTTTTTTTTTTAAAAAAAAACAGAGCCTCCTAAAAACATGATTTTTTGCTTTGGTATTCTTTAAATTTTAGATATTTATGAACCTGGAAACAGTTCCATCTCTATAACCATTTACATAACAATGTTAAAAAAAATACTGCAAAAGATAAGCAAAATTATGTTTTTTAAAGTTTTCTCTTTTATAATACAATTATTAAATTTTAAACATACTGAGGAAATGTCCATCAAGTATGTTAACAAAATAGTGGAGAAAAGTTGAAAATATTTGACAATTGTTTACAATGCGAAGCGGAGAAGTCAAGAAATGTTGACGCCAACAATGTTACTTATTTCTTGAAAGGGTTAAATGTTGACGTATTTTTACAGAAGAGGTGGGGAATGTGGAAAGTGTGGAAGTTTGACAAATTTTTGACTAGGGGGAGGGGAGGTAAAAATTGCAAAAATAATGTTGACATAATTAACAGATAACCACTAGGTTGTTTTTGAAGATTTAATTTTGTTAGTCTGTAATAGTTATTTTTGATCTTGTTGTTGTGTTACTCATGTTCTTATGTTGTTCATATGCTCCAATACTTTCCAATACAGCTAGTTAAACTTTATTGCTTCCATGAACAAATACGGCAGATGAAAACTCGTTTTGTTAAAAGTGTTAATTCACAGTTAAAAGCGAAACAGATACTCATTTTAAATACAGCCCCGGATTTAAACACAAGCAGGGTGTACCATGGCACAGGAGCCCCCACAAAAATAGGGTCCCCAAAAACTAAAGATAAAAAATTTAACTTATTTTTTATATTGAAGACTTGATTAAAGTGTATACTAATAATCAAGAATAAAATCTAAACAAAAAGTTATTGTGAAAGATGAACTGTGTGTGGTTATTTCAGAAAAAAATTCAAAAAAGTTTCAATAAAAAATCACGTACAGCAATTTTGACTTCAAAAAAAAGTTTCTAGTCACAGCCCAGGAACCATATCGGGGTATATCGGTTATCAAATGATAGAGTATTAAAATTAATTTATATTTCCTATAATGTGCATCTTGAAAATCAAATATGTCATGCAGAATAATCTATGACTTTAAGTCAAAGACAAGAATTTAATCTGGACATTACTGAACGGACTTACTGAACCGACGTTACTAAAATTTCTGTATGCTTGGTAATTACTAATTTAGAAACTAACCTTAATTAAGGTTGGTTCATTAAAATGTTTAAAAAATAATTTAAATTATTTTTTAAGTAATTATTTAAATTTTGTATTCATTACTGTATTGTATTAAATTATTTAAATTTTCTTTTGTTGACATTATAATAAATTTCAATATAACATGTTATAAGTTTTTTTAATTTAAAAAATCTAAAACTCAAAAAAAAAACAAAAAAACAAACAAACATAAAAAACCATAAAAAACAACAACAAAAAAAAAGAGATTAAAAAAAACGTTTTTTTTTTTTGCAACTCTTAGCACAATCGTCAATTTCTAAAAAAAGTCTTATATATCTAGAAATTTCTAATAAAAAAAGAGAACATTTAGAAAAAAGTTGGGGGAAGGAAGGAGGGGGGGGGGGGCAGATGCAAAACTTATTACACAGTTGCTAACTACCATTGTGTTTAAAGCAAAAGTTTTTTAATAAAACCAAAGTTTTGTACTTATTAAAACAATATTAAGTTTATATTTTTATTTTAATCTCAACGTAATTAACACTTTTTTTTTTGCGACGTTAACATTAATCAGCGAATAAAAAAGTTTCTTAACTTTACAATACCTGCCTAAATTTATATTTAAATATTTTACAAAAACGCTGAACATATAAAACAAAAATAAAATGCGTGAATATATATATATATATATACATATATATATATATATATATATATATATATATATATATATATATATATATATATATATATATATATATATATATATATATATATATATATATATATATATATATATATATATATATATACAGTGAATAAAAATGATATACAGCAAAAATAAGTTCGATTAAAAATTGTTATATATAATATTGATAGAATTGCTTCAAAAGAATTAAAAAAGTTTCAAAATATATATATTTTTTTTTTACTAACAATACTTTGTTGCTAAATAAATAGGCAAGTCTGCAAATATTTGAAACACTCAAAATATTATGCTATATGGTAAACTTTGCACTTTCAAAATAAATTTTCGTTTTTTAGTTTAAAGTAGCAAATAGTGGTTGATAAAAAACAGAACAGCTTAAAAACAAAGTTAAACTTAATAGCTTAATTAAAATAAAGTTAAATTGTAATAAAATTATTGGATTGTTTAATAAAATAAAACTCTAAAATAAAAACATAATAATAAAAAAAAAAAAAACACACTCAATTGCTTTATTGAAAAAAAATTCACTTTAAAAATCAAATTTCATCGCATATTGGCTTAAGTTCTTTGTTACCCATCGATACTTAACTTGACTTCGTTTTCCTAAAAAAGTTAAAAAAATAAATTTATTTATTTATATATATTAATATAACTAATAAAACTAAACTAAAACATGACAAAAAAAAAATAAAGATAACGAAAAATTAGAGTGTAATTGAAGTGACTTTAAAATAATAAAAAAAAAAGTTGATTAAAATATTTTTAAAATGTATACACTTAATCTTTCTCATTTTTATCTATAAGACGAATATATAACATATGACTACTTTTTCTTCACTATAGTAAATGGTAAATGCCAAAGAACAAACAAATAAAAAGTAATCGCTCTCAAATGCTTTACCTCTCGCAGTTACTAATCATTGAATAAATAGATTCTTAAATATTTAGTTTTGATTTTCAAAAATTGTTAAATTTTATTTTTTGCTAAGTTCACTTTCAAAATGGCTGCAAATAAACTTTATTTAAGATGAGAGTTAATAGAAAGAAAAAAAAAGATTCATTGAGTGATTGGCACTTTAAGTGAGGGGTGTGTGTGTGTGTGTGTGTGTGTTTAAACAATACATTTACATGTCTAATACATGTGTTTAAACCATACATTTACATGTCAATACATGTGTTTAAACCTTATCTAAAAGAGAAAAAAATATTAGACGTCATCAAGTACGGATAAGAAACTTAGACAAGTAGTTTTTTTTTAAAACAAATTTACTCTTGACAAAGCTGCAAGATACTACCATTAAATTGGGAGTTATTAGAAAACAATCAACAAAATTAAAGAGCTATGAAACGGTGACAGAAGACTTGAAAATATGTAGGTTGAGTATATGAGTCAAGAATAAAACAAAACAAAAAATAAAAAATTAAAAGAAAAATTGATGACAGAAGAGAGTTTCCAAGCATCGAAAGTAAGCATCATAAAAGTTTTTAGAGCATGAAAGAATAGATACAATAAGAGGATGCAACTTTGCTGAATGAAGAGTCAGGCCAGAATGAGTTTTTGTTGATAGAACTTGAGATATAGCTCGTTTGAGCAGAAACCATGATAGTATTTGCAGGAAAAGAAAAAAGAAGCAATCTTAAAACGTTGGGAAAAGTGGCTCAAGCTCAGCAGACAGAGCATGCCCAACCACATTTACAATAGTTAAAATAAAGTATCTTTAGAAGAACCAGCACAAGTACGACAACAATATTCGATACAGGGATAAATAAGAAAATAGTAGATGTAGAGAATGGACTCATGAGTAAGAAAAAGGCAAGTATGATAAATAGAAGATACTGCAATAGATTGTATATATAGTTTCCATTAAAATTTAACAGCAATTACTAGTCCAAGCTGTCATAGAAGAGAGATCCGATTCAAGATCAACGACATGTTTTTAATGATCAATAACGTTTTTCAAAACTGGAATATATAGTTGTCATCAGCAAATAGACCTGTTTTAAAGGTAAGATTATCAGGAAGATTACTAATATAGATCCTTATCTATATTAGTAATCTTCCTGATAATCTTACCTTTAAAACAGGTCTATTTGCTGATGACAACTATATATTTATTAGGACAACTATATATATATATATAATTATAACTATAACTATATATAATTAGTTAGGACAAAGAATAAAAGCTTTTGATTTCCCCAGAAGTTACTGGGAATGAAGAAGAGTACATGAGGCAAGCATATAAAGAAAATCAGCAAGACAGTTTTGATTGAAAGCTTTTAATATAACAAAATCTTTAGCCCTTGCCTGACCGCTTTCCTCTAAAAAATTTTATATTATGATAATAATATTGCCTGACAATTTTCCTTAATGCATAACAAAACTTCTTTTATATTATGGTAAACAAACATTTTGCAAGGGGGAAAATGCAGTTTTTTTTAGTTTTCCGAAAGTTTACATAGTTGGACTATTAGCCTCTTGAGCACTTTTTCTTCACTATAGTAAATGTGTTAAAAATGACACTTTACATGCTGTAGAGCAAAAAAGTAAAAAGTAATTGCTCTCAAATGTTTACCTCTCGAAATTACTAATAAGTGGATAAATAGATTCTTAAACATTTAGTTTTGATTTTTAAAAGTTATCAATTTTTTTTTCCAAGTTCACTTTCAAAATGGCTGCAAATAACTACTATTTAAGATGAGAGCTAATAGAAAAAAAAAAGTTTCATTAGAAAAAACTGAATTCTAAATAAAATACTAAATAAAATAAAAAAAACAAACTAAATACTAAATAAATAAAAAAATACTAAATAAATAAAAAAATTTGGTTACTCTTATATTATGATAAACAAATCAGCAGTAACAAAATCTGTATTAATTTTCAGATAGTAAGCTGTTAGTCTCAAAATGACATAAAAGTTTGGTAGTTTAAGACTCTAAGATCTAGTTACTAATCGTAAGAAGGCTGATTGGTAATAGTAAGAAGACTGATTGTGCAATATATATAGGGGTCAGAGGAAGTTTTTAATATTGGAATCAAAACCATTTGGAACCACCAATATTTTGGAAGTACCAACATTTTCCAGTAGGCAAGAAAAAATGATTTACTCAAGCACTTGTAAAATAGTTGAAAGAATACCCAAAAAAGTCAAATCAAAATTAAGAAAGAATTAGATAATAGCGAATTAGCTAATATGAGAAAAATAGAAATGTGAAGCTTTAAAGAAAAGGTGTGTAAAACATTAGAGACGTGAAATGGTCAAATGGCAACAAACAGCCTAAAATGGTAAAAAAAAGATTCAAGAAAAAAAAAGCTGCATTTAAAGTAAAATATTTAGGTTTGCAGTAACAACTGATGAAAGTGAAAATTATTGTAGACCAGAGAACGGATATTTGTGTATTAAAATGCAAACAAACTCAATTAATGAAGTTTGAGTAAATGATGGAGACAAGGCAATAAACTTCATTGTGACTTAGATTCAGAGTTAGTAGCCTAGTCGATTTGAGACTGAGAAGAGTCAATGGATTCATTAAGGAATCTAATGTCAATAAAAGAAGTCCTGGTACTTAAAGAAAAACAAGCCAAGGAAGAAGAACATTCAATTAAGGAATGAGAGATGCCATCACACATATAAGGGATGTGTGATGACATAGAGATAAGCATATTGACATTCAAGTTAACAAGAACACATAAAACACCCCAAAAGGATATGAGGTTTCATTCTTATTTCACAATGAAAATGGTGAAGTTCTCCTTTCACATGTTGATATAAAGGTCTATTAAAAAGGTGGTCCAATTAGAACAACACATTGGCTCTCACCAAGTAGTGATTTCATTATCCAGTTTATTTATTGCCACTGAAATTAGCTGTTAATGTGTCAACAAAGCATTTAATTAAAAGTGGAGTAGCAATTAATTAGTGTAGATTAATTAAAAGTTCTGTAGCTACTAATTTCAAAAAAAAAATGCTGACAATATAAAAAGAAATAGACTTAATTAGTAAGATGAAAAAGCCCATTTTTATTTATAATGGTATTCATAAGCAACCTTTTGTGTGCTTATGAATTAGAAAGGCTTTGATAAAGGTGTAGGAACAATGATACAAGTTTAATTAGCAGTTGAAGGTATAAATATATCTCATATTCATGACCCTAATAGGTCATGTTGCTGGGCATTTTATGTATTGTCAACTAATCCAAAGTTATATCTGGATTTTAAGTTTCAGAAAACATATTTTCTTACAATGATTTTAATATAAAATTTTAGAAAATTTGGAAAAATTAGAAGTGAAATTTTTTATGTTTCTATTTTGTTTTTAACAGGTGATTTACAGGTGAATTATGACATGATCTGACGACTTACAAAAGTGAAATGATGATTATTCTGCAAATCATTTAGACAATATTGAAGTTAAACCTATATGTGTTTTCTGTGAAGATGCAAAGCATTGAAGTGCAACTAGCTTACAATAATTTTATGCTGAGTCATTACATTTACTGATTATATATGTTTCTCTATTATGAGTCAGTCATAGACAAACATTTGAGTAATGCATGATTTTTTTATGCCAGTTAGCATTCATTATATCAATATGCCTCATTTATTTTATTATTAGTGTTATAAACTGCTATTTTGTATGGTGCCATTCCTACTGTTCAGAATGTCCAAGAAAAAAGAACTGATTGTCAACATTTTTAATAAAGCATTGACAAATCATTTAGTACCTCATGGAGAACCCCATTTCTGATCCACCTGCTAATTATACTCCGGAAGAAACAGATTATGATAGTACTATATTAGCTTTATTTTGACTCTTTTAACAACAAGAGCCACCAGCTACTGATCTATTGGGATGTAAAAGTAGTTGCCATCTTGCTGGTAATGCAAATGGTATACATAAAGTTTTTCTGTTTTCTATGTTTCTGTGTAGGTGGGATAGTAGAGCATGCTGTGACCTTTACAAAACAAAAGTATAGACTTTCCTAAAGATCCTGGATCTAGAAAAAAAATCACTAGCAGAATTTACTATAAAGAACTTTGTTTTAGCAATAAACTGATATGGTCAGGCTCAGAGAGATACCCAGACTGATTGAGGCAAAAATAAAGAAAGATGTTTTTACTGGTGTGTTTTACTAGATGTGTTTACTGGTGAATAAATATGTGAACTTCTAAAAGAAGAACATATTATTTCAGATCCTACAGGGTTTTCAGAGAAATGCCTAAAAATCCTTTAAACTAGTGCTTGAGGATCTTTTAGGAAAGTCTTGAGGATGAAAATGCTTGAGGATATTTTAGGAAAATCTTGAGGATCTTTTAGGAAACAAGAATGCAGATAACTATGAAGAATTTTTGACAAAAGTTCTCTTAGGCTACCAGATATTTTGACTTTTTTCCTGATAACTGTGGTGCAGTTAGCAATTAACTTGATAAATGCTTCCATCAGGACATAACAACAATGGAAAAAAATAACTTTTAAACACAAATTTTAAACTTTTGCATTAAACATGATACTTCAGTACTTTTTAAATATAAACAATAAGGTGATAGTAAAGTGATGTTTCAGAAATTTAGAGACCAAAAAGTAGCAAAAAATTTGGTATTTAAATAAAATTAACTTCATGAAGAAACAAAATACTTTTTCGATTTCTTCATCTTGAACTTCCTTAGCAGGAACCATTTCAACAGCTGGTTCAATGTTAGTTTCTAAAATTAAAAAAATATATATTAAATGCATACAGACAACATGGCTATTAATAAATATTAAACAATTA
>NC_061167.1:38398684-38496184 GCF_022113875.1 Hydra vulgaris | reverse complement strand
TAACCAACTGAGCTATCCAGTTAGGTATATGTTTATAGTTATATCAAATAAGTATTCTTTGTAAAAAATTGTAAGGATTTGAGCCTGAGAACAAAAAAGTCCTAAAATTTTGGAGATAACCCCCTTTTTTTTTACTATTCTGAAATAAAGTTGTATTTATCAAAAATTTTTAGATTTTGTAGTATTATCGATCAGCGTTTAAAAATTATGACCATATAAACTTTATATCCCTCTTAATTCAAGTGGGTTACACATTTTATATAATAAATGTTAACCAATTAGTGTATGAAATTTAAAACTTACAGATGAATATAACTATAGTTAAAAATATTAAAAAAATATTTTATCAATATATATCAAAAATTCTTTTATATACATAAAATATTTTTTTTACTTTTGAAATTAAGACAAATTTTCCAATTACATTTTAAGCAATTTTAATATTTCTAAGACATGCTTTAACTACAAATAGCCATGTTCAATTAAAATTTCAGTAAAAAAATCTGTCAAAAGCAGTATATAATATAATTATGATCTATAAAAACAAAATAAGAAGTTTTTTAAAAAAACTTTATTTTTAGATATGTTTATTAAAAACTAAATACATAAGCATACTTATGTAATTACATTTTTTTTTTTTCTCATTCTTGTTCCCATAGGCAAACAGACTAGTGGAAACTTACCTATATATAAGTATAATAGAGAGAAAAAATCTATATATTCAAAAAGCTTCGTACATACTAATGACCACATGATGATTTGGGTGAAAATGTATTTTAAAAAATAATAATAATAAAGTTGTTGAATTGTAACTTTTTTGCATTTAGTTTTATTGATTTCAGGGAAGAAAAATTAATTTTTCAACAAACTCTAACGCAAGGTCAACTGATTTCAATTGACTATTTGCAAAATACACTATTTTTAATAAAGTTCAAAACAAACATTTAATTTTAAAAGCTTTTCAAGAAAAAAGAAGCATAAAATCATTTAAAAGCATAAAATCATTTAAAAGTATTTCTCAAATCTCTTTGTTCTCTTTGAAAATGCTTTATTTGTAATTAGAATTTTAAAAATAAAAGAAACTTACTTCTTTATAGAAACATTAAAAGGTTCACTTTCATTCAAGTAAATCCCTTTGACAAAATGTTTTTGGTATCCAACAGCCACATACTTTACACCTGTCTCTAACTGACTTGTCTCTTTAATTACTGACCCATCCAATGTATGCAAACTAAAAAATAAAACAAATTTAAATAAAAATTTTTACATCAAGGTTTAAAACGCCATCTTTTACTACTCCATTGTCAAAGTCAAAATCCTATATTTAATACTTTTATTTCATTATCATCCATGACTAGAACTGGTAGTCATATTTTTGGCTATTGATCTTGAAAAATAAGGAAAAAATGTGACCTGTAAAAAGCACTTATAAACTAAAAGAAAAAAGTGAAATAAATTGTCAACTACTATCAATAAAAATCATGTACAACATTTTTAAAAAAGCATTTCAAACTAATTGAAAAAAAAATTTTTTTGTCAATAATTTTTTACTAAATAAACTTCAGAACAACTCGCACCAATTAATTTTTAATGAATTAAAATCTCCTTTTTATGTATTACTTAAAAGCTCAATTATAAAAATTTAAAATTTCTCGTAGTGATAAAAACATGAACAGAGTTAAAAAAAAGAATGAAAAAACCTCCTTTTTTAAACACTCTGCTCAATTAGACACACCCATTAAAAAGACAATTAGAAACACCCTCTAAAAATCTAACTATTAAATAAACATGCTGAGTTTTATTAAAAGTAATACAATAAATATAAATATAATTAGAAAATGTTTGATTACAAAATTTCAAACCTTCGTACTGCTCCTGTTGTTAACTTGATTTTGTCTGTAATGTATTGCAAAAGAGTATCCATATTTTCAAGCAACCTTTTGTCAAGTAATAACTTTTTCCCTGGATAAAGATCATCTCCATTTCGATAAACTCTGTCATAAAAGCGAGTTTAAAATTAGGCAATTAGCAATATCAATAAAAGTAAATAGTAAAAATGAAAGTTCAATTACTTTTTAAATCATATAATTTAAAAAGTTTATTTCAATCAGGGTTGTATGCAAATAAGTATGCAAAAAGATTTTAAAGATTGTTGCGTCATAGTTATGTCATTATATTTATAATTATGTCATTATAAGCAATTTTGTATTTTACTTTAAAATTATTCATAAAATTACTAAACTGAGACAATCTTTAATAAGCCTGAAGCTAGTTTTTAATAAATACTTCTTAAAAAACTAGACTAAATATAAATTAAAAAAAGTTTAAAATTATGCTTAGCAAAAACAAAATTAACTTAAACTTACAAAATGATTCTGTTACATAGTGGTTCTGAGACTGCTAGCTTTTGATAACGAGCTGAAGCATATATACGATTATGAGGTATAGGTTTAGCTGGTGGCTGATCCAAAAAAAAAAGCATATTATAACAAATGCACACTTATGTATATGTACATACAAACATTTTTTTTTTTTTTGTTAATTGATCTCCTCAATGCCACTAAAGACGAGGAGGCTAATTATTTGAGGTTATAACCCTCTCTAAACTCAATAACTCTAAATCTTGAACCTTGGCAAACAAGGCCGCTGCACAGAGAAATGAGTTGAGCATGATACTACCAGGGACGTGTGGTGATGGAACTCGGAACCTCTTACACCACTACCATATGTAATACATACAATCTATGTAATTACATACATACATACATACATACATACATACATACATACATACATACATACATACATACATACATACATACATACATACATACATACATACATACATACATACATACATCCCTACTAGCAATGGTACGTATCAGTAAGGGAGCAAATGTTAGTATAGCAATTTGGGTGCACACACGTAGCTGATACTTTGATGGTTTTTTTAAAAGTCTTTTCAAAATGTGGCCATTAAATTATAATTTCAACAATTAAATTTTGTCGAATTGCAAAAATACTTATTCAATAAAATTAAAAGTTTTTATTCAAAGTATCAATTGAATTTGAAAATAAAATATAACAATATATATCAGGATATTATTTTAGCTTAAAGTTCATTTCTATCAAACATTTAAAATTAAAAAATTATATATATATATATATATATATATATATATATATATATATATATATATATATATATATATATATATATATATATATATACAAGATTAAAACTTATTTGATAAAATACGCACTATGCTTTACCGCACATTGAGAATTGATCGTGACTGTCATTTGCTGCACACCCGCTACAGTATGTTACCTCAGTGCTACTTCGCAGCTACAGTGCAGCTACACAAATTGCTAGTAGGGATACATGCATACATACATACATATATTTTAAATAGAAGTAATAGAGTTTTATGTTTTTTGGCAAAACAACTGCTATTGAATACAATAAAAAATATAAAAAACCCATTTGAATAAGTTAGAATCATGTTTAATACACTTGATCTTGCACTGCTTCAATATTTTCCATTTGATTAAAAGTTATATTTTTTATTTGGCTGTTAGCAACTACTATTTTTTATTTTTTTATTTTAAATCACCTTCCCAAAGCCATTAAGGCCACTGCAGTCAAGGAGGCTACTTTAAGTTGTAATTACAACCCTCCCTCAACTCAATAACTCTGAAACATGAACTTTGATGAACAAGGCTGCTAAAATATCAGAAAACAAAGAAAATGTAAAACTGCAAGAAAACAGTTGACAGAAGACTTAAAGCACTGTAAACTGCTTATTAAATAAAAGTTTTTAGAGCATGAAGAGACATATAGAGTATAAGGATACAACTTTTCTAAATGACAAGTCACAAGAGATTAATTTTTGGTTTAAGGAATAAAAAGCTTAAGCTAATGAGACAGGGGCTTAATATAAAATACATTTTCAACCTTGTAGTAATAGTATCGAAAAGCAACATTAAAAAAACATTGGAAAACCTACCCCAAATATGATAACAGCACTCCATACAGGAACCAAAAAAAGTATTTTAATTTAAATGTGGTTTTACTAATACTGTAGAGGAGAATTAGGATGGTTGATCCCAGTGGAATATTTAATCCTTGTACACCCATTGATACTTTATTGCTGTTCTGTTAGTAGCGACCTTACTGTTTATGTGGTTTCAATGGCCGCTTATCTTTCTTATGCTGTTACATTGAAACTTTGTCTTACACATGCAAGGTAAATCTTTAATTTAATTACTTTAAATTTATACTGACCAAATAAGTGAAACACCTGTACTTTAAGCCACCAAACATCATAGGATTGATATTAAAATGGATTCTCCTTTAGCTCTCATCTTAGCTTATATCATTGGACTACATGAACAAACATGGGTTAACTTTTGTCCCTCTTCTGGACCAATTTTTTTATCAAGGGTATGTCAATGACATACTGTTAGCTATCTTTAATTCTGAATATGAAGCTCAAATTATCTTAACAACATAAAAATTTGAAATTTATGATAGAAAAAGAACAAGAAAATCATATTGCCTTTTTAGATGTAATTAAAAAATCCAATTCCTTATATCCAATTTATATAATTCTAACATATAAAATTAATAATACTTGGCTGGGATTTGAAAAAGACATTAAAAAAATCTTTCATTTGTTTAAGAAAATAATCTATTTCTACAAAAAATAAACCCATCTGTTACTAAATTTGTTAACAACTCAAATATAAGATACTTTAGGCTTTTATTAGAACTCATTCTGATTATGCAGAATGATAACACAAAAGTATATTCTTTTTGAATTAATATAAGGTGATGGCAAAAAAGATTGTTTCATCTATAGGCAAACTAAAACATGTTACAGCTTCCTAACATTAAAAAAAAAAGTATATATGTATGTATGTATGTAGGTAGGTATCTCTCTCTCTCTCTCTCTCTCTCTCTCTCTCTCTCTCTCTCTCTCTCTCTTTATATATATATATATATATATATATATATATATATATATATATATATATATATATATATATATATATATATATATATATATATATATATATATATATATATATATATATATATATATATATATATATATATATATATATTAGACTAGAGTCAGAATTTTTTTGACTATAATAGAAGTCTATTTTTTATTTTTTAATTACCTTTAAATGATGCCTCAAAGACAAATTATCATGGGTAGGAATTTCTTTATACCTTAAAATACAAAATTAAAAAATAAATAAAAAGCATTGAATATAATAATTGAACATGCTAAATAAATGTTGGTATTAACAACAGTTACTAGCTATCGACTAGATATAGATTTTAACAACTAATTCAATAAATAAGTAAAATGAGGCATCGAGTTGTTATTTTGAACATGATGCTCTGTGTGGCTACAATACTTAAGCGGTATAAGTATTGTAGCCACACAGAGCATCATGTGGCTACAATACTTATACCAATACCATATTATACATATACCACCTCAGAGGTATAAAGAATAGATGCTATTTCTAGAATGGAGTGTGGGTATCATTTAATGTCACATTAAAGTTTAATGCGGGTTTAATTTAAACCCGCGTCAAACTTTTTTTTGGGTAGATAATCATAATAAAAACAACTTTAAAAAATTTGACAAATTATAAGATATAAATGTTTTTATAAACTGATCGTGAACAATATAGCCAAAAAAATCTATTTATAAGTTTTATAAGTTTTAACAACTCACGGCAAATGCTTAAATTTTTCTAATCCTACTGCAACATAAACTCCACCATTCTCTATTCTATCAAGATTTGCAACTATAGTTCCATGATTTGGAGTTCTAATGCTACGTACTGCAACTTTAGCTTGGGTATCACGCGTGACTTCATCCAAAAAGCTGTTAAAAGTCCTTATGTGTTTTCTATTCACTACAAGTTTTTTACCATAAAAATTTAAATCACCATTACGATAAATTGTGATACGCGTAGAAAAAACATCATTAACATGATTTCTATGCTCGCGTTCTTGAGCGTTCATGACATATGATTTACATTAAAACATTATTTTTAAATCATTTTCTGCACACTGTTCTTTTCAGCGGAAACTTCCCCCATTTTAATTTTAAATCAAATGGTTTCTATGACAATAAAACAAACATGACGTTACATCTTATAAGTAACACCGCTAACAAAGTCTAATGTTGAATGCTATTTATTTAGGCTAAATAAGTACTTTGTTAAAAAAAGTATAATGTGAATAATTAAATGAAATTTATAAAAATAAATAAATAAAGTTGAAATGTAAATGAATATATTGAGATGAAGTTATAAAAAGATGTAAAGTTACTAAAAAGAATAACAGCAAGGCAAAGTATTTTCAGGGGGTCATTTCATGTTTAATTCATATAAACATTTATAAAATAGCAGCCAAATTGTCTTAATACAGTGCATCAATATATATATATATATATATATATATATATATATATATATAATATATATATATATATATATATATATATATATATATATATATATATATATATATATATATATATATATATATATATATATATATATATATATATATATATATATATATATATATATATATATATATATATATATATATATAAACGATTTAATAGAGCATTAAGCAATAAAGTCTTGATGAAAATGCTGCTTTAAAATATATTGAATTAATTTGTACTAAGCAATAACTGTCTGAAATTGTTTTAATTCTAATTGCGACAAAACTATTTATACAAAAATAGTTCAAATGCAAATCTATACTATGTAAATATATTCTATTTATGAAAATATGTAAATATTTATTCTCATCAGTGTCCGACAAAAGACTAACTCACATTGGAGGTTGCATATTAGCAGTGCAAATATTGTTTTGTAAACTGCAAAAGTAAATCGCAACTTCTTTGATAAAATTTTAAAAACCATTTCTAACTGTTTTATTTTAGTGTCTAAAGAAATATAAAATAATTAATATATCGATGGTTAAGAGCACAAAGGGAATATGTTCAACATTTTACGATTTTGAGTTATTGCGCGCGCGCCATTCAGTAAGTGATAAGGCTGCTATGGTACAAATATTAAGCTTCAACAGTCGACCAATCGACTGTTGAAGCTTAATATTTGTTTTTTAAAAAGCTTAATATGACCTATTTATTTTTAACAAAACAAATAGATGATATATAATAAATATCATGAATTATTGTATGTTTTCAAACTTTCAAATTCAGATTTCTCAAAACAATGGTTAGTGGACGTATTCCCTTTGTGCTCTTAACCATCAATATAATATTTGAATGCACATACAATTTTACTTTTCAATCCAAAAATTTCATAGCATGGCTGATTTTTTTTACTATAAATGCAATAAAAACATTCTTTGCAAAATTGATATATATTTTTCTTATTTAAGTATTAGTATTAGTATTAATTTATGCTGTGACTTATATTGCTACCAGTGAGTGTGGTTTTAAAACACTCTAAAACAGCTGAGTCTTGTGGTGGTTTGACTCCAATTGATCAAGTCTTGCTTTAAATGAGTTGACTGAGTTAGCTTTAACAACATTTTCTGGCAGTCCATTCGAATAATTTGCGGCTCGATTTAGTAAAACATTTTTTCTATAATTATGTACAGAAAATTCTTTAGAATACTTTAGGTTATGGCCACGAGTACAATTACATTTTAAGGACTTATTTTCTTTTAATTCAATTTTATCGTAACCTTTGAAAATTTTAAACAATTGAATTATGTCACCACGTTGTCTTCTTTTAACTAGAGAGGGCATTTTAAGACAAGCTAGTCGATCTTCATAGCATAATTTATTGCTTGAAGGTACCGATTTAGTGGCACGACGCTGTATTTTTTCCAAAATTGCAATATCTTGTTTTTGATAAGGTGCCCAAATTGGTACAGCAAACTCTAGGAGTGGTCGAACAAAGGAAAGATATAGAGATTTTAGCAGTTCTGCATTAAATTGAACAAAAGATTTTTTCATTATACCTAACATGCGGTTTGCCTTGCTTGCACTCGATAAGACTTGATTTTACCACTTCAAGTTATCTGAAAAAATCACTCCTAGATACTTTTCTGAATCTGATTTGTTGAGTTTACAACCATTTATATAAATTGGGTATCTCTTATTTTTATAGCTATAGTGTATAACTACACATTTGTCAATATTAAAATTAAGTATTTTGTAATAAAGTAAAAAAAGTAATCTTGTGTCCAAACATACGCAAAGTGCAAATCACATTGTAGTTTATTACGCAACTCATCAGAAGAACTAATCGACATGTTTTTTGTATCATCAGCATATAATTTTGAAATATTTTTTTAGAGACTCTAAAATCAGGGTAAGGGTGAGGGTTAACATTTTTTAGAGACTCAGGAAGATCATTTATATAAAGTGTGAAAACTAATGGACCTAATACAGATCCATCAGGAACTCCACTATACACATCAGCCCAAGTTGAGACATAAACTCCCATAATAACTCTCTGCCTTCTATTAGATAAGAAAGATGTGGTACTGTATCAAATGCTTTTTTTAAGTCAAGTAAAACTACATCCTCAGGAATTCCTTGATCCACATTTCTTGTAATATAATCTAGAGTTTCAAGCAAATTTGTAGTACATGAACTATTTTTAACGAATCCATGCTGTTGATTAGCTATAATTTTATTTTCATGAAGATATTTTTCAAACTTATTTTTAATTATGTCTTGTAGTATTTTGAAAGTAATACATGGAAGTGGTATAGGTCTATAATTTTGAGAATCAGTCTTGTCACCTTTTTATATAGTGCAGTTATATTTGCTGAATTAAATTGATTTGGAAGTTGACTTTTTCTATTGACTCCATAAAAATTAGTGTTTAGAGGAAGAGCGAAAACAGTAGCACAGTTTTTTAAGATAGATGGATGTAACTTGTCGACATCGTAGGCTTTGTTTTGATCAAGATTATTTTTTCATATTGGATATCTTCAAGAGTTAAATTGAAATTAGTATCATTGATTCTTGTTTTGAATAATGGAGTGCATTTTTTATTTTCTTTGACAAAAACGTTTTGAAAATTTATATTTAGAAGATCAGTAATCTTTTCAGGATCCTCGGTTATTTCACCGTTTGGTTGTCGCAGAGCTTTTATATAGTTTCTTGCATAATGTTGTGAATTCATATATTTATATAATACTTTTGGGTTCTTTTTAGCTTTTTCCACAATCATTGATTCGCATTTTTGTCTTACAATGGAAATTTCAAATGACACTCTTTTTGATAATTGTTTATATTGGTTACGAAAATTTCTCTATTTACTAGAACAATTTCTGTATCTTAAATTCTGTTTTTCCCTAATGAGTGCGATAAGTTCTTTGTTCAGGAATTGTTTCTTTGATGATGAACTTGAGTTATTTATAGGAACATATAAGTTAGACGCTTCCTTAGCATAATGAATTAACTCATCATACATCTTGAACATTCTTGGTATGAAAACACTGAATCTAATCGACACATGTAAGGAAATCATTAATGCTATAATAGTCTGCTTTTCTTTATAAATTTTTTTCTTCCTCTGTATTTTTATTCATTGTTTTATTTTTAAGAATAAAATCAAAGCACAATAACAAGTGACCCCTTAATATATTTTCTAAAACAAATTTACTATCGATGGCATTTATATTTGCTGACTGATTAGTGAATATTAAATCTAAAATATTACCCGCAGATTTATTTGTTGTTTGAAATGTTGATATGTTAACATGCTGATATAAGTAATTGTCATTTATAATTTAATAAAAAATTTGCTCAATTTCTGACGATTCTTTAATTGAATTTATTGAACCATTGGACCAACTTATTCCAGGAAAGTTAAAATCACTAACTATGATTAGATCTTTATAACCTTTTTGGTTGACATATTCTTTAGCAATTTTAAATACATTTTTAATATCAATCATATTTGTGAAGTCATAAGGTCTATAAATACATCCAATAAGATATTAATTATTGCCGAACTGATTACACCCCAGACAATTTGACTCAATGTAAATCTGTTATCATTAAGTTCGTATGAAGTATTTTTGCTGTCAATATAAATACATTCACCTCCACCTTGACGACCATCGCATCAATCTTTTTTATATTAACAATAACCATCTAATTTGCATAGAGTAGATTTAACCCATGTTTCCGTAATGGTAATTGTTTTAGGATTGTAAGTTGCAATTATTAGTTTAAATTCGTCAAATTTGTTGTCAAGAGTTGTGGCATTATAGTACATGCAATTTAATTTCTCAATGCTACTCATAGATATCCAGAGCGACGAATCTTTCAAATCTTAATATGATTTCCTAATAAGATTCTTAGAAAGGTTTGTAAAACTTGGAAGACGTGCAAGAAAACTAGTAAGATCTTATTAAGATTCGAATGTTTACGTGCGATTTACTAATAAGATTTGTAAGAAATGTAAGATCTTATTTGTAAGATCTTATAAAATTATCTTGGGTTTATTCCGATCCTACTAAGTTTCAATCATATTTTCGCGTAGATAGTTTCGATAATACAATTTAGTTTCGATAAAACAATTAAGTGCTTTAATTAATTTTTTGTTGAAACAAATTCATCATTATTAATAGAACAGTACTAATGTTAATAGTATAAATAATACTTATATAATAACTTATAATATACAAGTCACTTATGCAAGACTATTCCATACTAGTATGGAATATTATGGAATATGGAGTATTAAAATACAATTTTCTCATATAAAGTGCAGTATACTGCACTTTAAATGAGAAAATTGTATTTTAAAACCTTAAAAAGAGAAAGTATTACCGACGAACTATAATAATACTCATAAAAACTTTTAACTTAACTTTTTTCAGGTGCTTATTCAGGTTACAAATCAAAACACAATTAACGAAAGTCAACTTTTTAATAAGTGATAAAACAAGGCAATATTAAACTGCACACAGTTAAACTGTTCAAATATTTCTGTTTTAAATCAAGTTCCATCTCACTGATATCGTTTACAGCTGTGTCAACAGCCTGTTCACTAAAGCGTTTTACAATTGCGTCTGACCACTAAAGCGTTTTACAATAGCGTAATGTTTACATAAAATTGTTTAGGGTAACTTTTTCTGTTTTTATATTTTTGGATCCACTAAGTAAAACTGTAAACTTTCTGTATTAAAAGATTTTGTACCAAATTAATATTGTTTTATATCAATTCGTTACCAACAATGATGCATAGATCAACACCCTCCTGAATCTATAGTTTAAAGAAGAAAAATTATTAATAATATTATTAACTGTTATCAATTTTAAAGTTAATTAAAAAAAATAAATAAAAGAAGTTATTACTCAAGACATAATACAACACTATATCAACAATATAACAAATACCACTAAAGATTGAGACTCTTTTGCATTGTTAAAAACAGAAAAAACAACAGTTTCACTTATTTGAGCACCCAGTGGCACTAATTTGTGTATATCCATCCTTTTCACCGTGCATTGGTGTTTAACTTTACTACAAAAAAAGTATTATGCATAACTGAGATGTTTGAGTATGATTATGTACAGAAATCAACTAACAGTCATATATAACATATATAAAGCTAAATTCATCAAACACAAAATGCTATTTTTATTAAAATTAAAAACATGAACTAATGTGTGTTTTGTCCTGTAGTCTTCAAACAAATATAATATTTAATAACTAACAACTTTCTATTCTTTTTCCAGTGTTCCAGGGTTTGAAAGATAATGTTTCCCTTAAGCAAATAACTTAAATATAATACAGGGTGTCTGCCAATATTTAAATATGGATTTCCCTGACTTTTCCTTGATTCTCAACCTGACTTAATTTTTGCTGACTTTGCTGACTTAATTTAAAGCAACAAAAGCTCAACTTTAGAGAAAATCAACTTAAATTCGTTCAGAAAAATGCTTTAGTGCAAATATATATAAATATAATTTCAAGCTACATTTAAATAATCAATAAAAAAACCATTAAAAAAAATCTTCTGAATAAATTTTTACATTATGTGTATGATACAAAACTTACATAAGTCATGTACATTTGCCACAGCCATTTTCCTTAATTATTTCAAAATACAACCCAATTTCACTGATTATTCTCTGATCTTTTGCAAAAATCTAAACTCCCTGATTTCCTTAATCTGGCCGACACCCTGTAATAACTTCCACATAGTCTTTATTCATATTCTGAAAATGAAATATTGCATTATTTTTTAAAATGTGGAAACTAATTATTTCAAATTGATTGCACAGTCGTTATGGTTTTTCGCAATTATTGGGGAATATAATTTTCTCTAAACAACTAAAATTTAATATAATAAACAAATCTTAACCATAGTCTGTATAATATCATTATTAGGAATGCATATATTACATATGTTTAATTGTATTATTATTCTAAAATAATACAATTAAACATTTTAAATCTTACACTTTTATTAAAGAACTTGTTTTTGCTAGCTCATTCGCAAGATTTGCCATAATTAGTTGATTTTGCCACAAATAACATAACTAAATTTTTGTTTTCGCAACCATTAAAAAGTTTTTGTTCTGTGTTCATCATGTTCGTCATATTCTGAAAACATATCAAATATAACTGAAAATTGCATTATAATTTTACCCTTATATAAATACATTATCAGACAAGCTCTATATAGTATTAGGAAATACTTGAGTATTTAAACAAAAATTACTATTTTCTTACTCTCAAATCATCAAAAATTGGTTAGATTTGTGCAAAACATAAAGTAATTTTTCTTATCTTACTTCATATTCCATAATAAGGAGTTTAAGTAGAACTGTTGCTGTTGCTCAATTTATCCCAATAAATTATTAGTGGCTTGTTGTACTTGCTTGTCATTATTTGCTTCTACATATAACTAATTTATCATTGGCTATAGCCAATAACTAATTTATCATTGGCTATAGCCAATACACTTGCACCACGTTGTAGACTAAACCATTAATGGTGTATAAGTGCACATTATATATGTATTTTGCATACCTAACATTATAATTTTACCCTTATATAAATACATTAAATCCTATTTTATATATATATATATATATATATATATATATATATATATATATATATATATATATATATATATATATATATATATATATATATATGTATATATATAAATATATATATATATATATATATATATATATATATATATATATATATATATATATATATATATATATATATATATATATTATTCGCTTAAAGAAATGTTGGATTTCGAGAGAACCGCCACCCCGCAACTGTTATGACTTGGACCAGAGTTCCAAATGGACTCGCCAGTCCATTCGTCTCCCCACTGTTGAACAGTGGAAGGTCCAGAGTGTGTTTCTTGTAGGAGGGTGAGATCGAAGGAGGATTTTTTTAGAAACCCAAAAAAATTTTCGCGTTTTTCTTGGTCGTTTAGACCGTTTATGTTGCACGTTAAAACATTAACAGTCATGATGGAGAGAATCAGTTTTCCTAATTTGAAAACTCGTGTTACTTAAACATAAATATGATAATTTTACAACCTGATATAAAAAACACGCACATATAAAGCCTAAACTTAAAGCACGAGTTTTCGGTTTAACTGACGTATTACGAACAGATGGACGCACTGGACCATAACATTTTACACAAAAGCGCGAACTACAACAATACAGATTACGACAGCTTACGCGCGTTTTTAAAAATAGAACATGCATTTTAATAGAATAGAACGTGAAAGAATCGAAAAAACAAAAAATCAAAGTTTTAGAAAAAAAACAAAGTTTTAGAAGAAAAAAATGGTTTTTAGAAAGGAAAGGAGAAAAAAAGTAAAAAGGAAATAATATGAAACCTTACGATTTTTCTCCAGCACTTTTTATGAGATCATATTTTTCGTAGTCGAAAATTAAATCGTTGTTTTGTTCTTCAGCGATTTCAGAAGAACACGTTCCTTCCATTTCAACGTCGTTCATTACCTGTGTTTGATTTGGAGTGACTTGTTTTGATGGTGTTTCGCCTTCTCGCAAATCGTTTTGGCTCTTTCTTTTAGGTTTCGTCGATTCTTTTGTATCGCAGACGATTTGAGCAACTACTTCATTTTGAGTTTTTTGAACTGCTTTCTTGGATTTCAAAACCTCTAATTCTTCAGGCTCAGTTTGTTTAGGTGAAGATTGAGTGGATTGTTCTTCGTCGGTTTCCTTCACACTTTCCACGACCTCTGAATTTTTTCCTTGGGATGTATCAGCATCAGTAGGTTTTTCAGTTGTTTTTAGTCGACTTTCCGGTTGTCCGTTGTGTTTGTATCGTAACGTTAAACCGTCGACATTTTCAAAACGTGGAAGTGGGTTGGCATATGGGTTTGTCCAGTTTTTGATTATAATGATGACATTCCCTGTAAAAATTTCTTCACCGTGGACTTTTACGCTTTGACAGTAAAAGGAATCAAATTGTCCACGTCCTAGGGCTAGATGATTGCCAAGTTTGGTAATGGCATCTTTGCATCCACTTCGAAGAATTCCTATCGGGATGTTTTGTACCAGAACATGTATTTTTCTTACAAACTTTTGTTGAAAGGTTAAAACGCAGTTTTTAAAAATAATTTCAGATTTTAAAAATAAAGGAATCAATGTGCTGTTGTGGACAGCAAACTCGAAATATTTATGTGCATAATGACGCGTGACTCCCCAGACATTTGTTAATAGATCTTTTTGAGCTAAGGCAGCTAGAAATTCATTTATGCTAATATTCAAATCACCATAACGACAAATTAAAACATAGCTATTCTCTTCAACCGGTTTAGAATTAAAGATTCCAAGTTTCGGCTTTGGATTACAATTCTGACTCGGCGAAGCAAGAACACCAGCATAACTCTTGGACATATTCGACTTTTCTTCGCTTCAATAATCGCTTAATATTGATGCCTACCTTATTACACAGGGACTAAAAAGTTTAGATGTGTTTTTTTTTGTTTTGTGTTTTTTAAGGTTACACCTTTCTTTATTGGGTCACTAATTTTAATTACTCATCGATTTCGGTTTCGTTAGTTTGCAATTGAAACTGATTTTTTGAATAGAAATGAATAGAAAAAGGTAAATAATACATTGTTTTTTCGTTAAAAAATACACTCAATAAACATCGTGGCGTTCAAAAACAATTCGCCTTTTCGCTTTTAATTTTTCAAATTTCACGCATAAAGCATTATGGGACAACTGAGGCGCAAACAAACCAAAACAATTATTTAACATTACTGTTTTCTACAATACTGTAACAATGTCTGATTCTTCCTATCCATCTAGTCGGAATCACGTGACTTATTGCGCAACAAAAGTAACCATATTGAATGTAGGGAAAACAAATCATTACACGTTAACGCAAAGATAAGAAAGCACTCGTAATAATGTCGTTCAATTATTTTGAAAGTTTATCAAAAGAAGCAGCAGAAAGATATCAGCGAAAATTAAGTCTTTTAGGTGATTATTTTTCATGTTAATTTACTTTTTTAAATAATTTTCGTCAGAATAAACGAAAATAATGCATAGCATTTTGATCGTTTTAGGATTGGACAAGTGTCCATATAAGTATCCGGCTGATTCTTGGACTGAAGATCCAATTCAATGGCCTTCCTTAAGTTATCATAATCTATATCAATACCTAATTAAGACTCCATGTAAGAAATATTTCTAAATAGTTGTTTATAAGTTATTATATATTTATTAAGTTATTATATATTTAATTCCTAAATCCTAAAATTATGTTAGTTTGCTCAGTGAATATTAATGTTTGCTTACACTTATTTTAAACATTCAACACTATGTAGGCATCTATTCTCCAGAAGCTATGGAAAACTACAAGTCATTGGAGGCTTGGAAGTTCTTTCAAGAAGGTTGGGTGCAAACTGTTGTCCATATGAAGATAAGTCAAGATATCATGATCTTAAAATGTGATGTTAGACCTTCTTACAGAACCACATCTCCTAATCATAAGCCTTGGATTGCTCTTGGTTCACTTGGTAATGTAGTGACTGCTCACTGTAATTGTATGGCCGGGTAAGTGTCTGGAGAGCACTTGACTATAATAATTTAACACTAAAAGTTATCTTGTTTTGTGAACTACTAAATTTTGTTTACATTATTTAAATCTGTTGAAATTATTTATAGGTGTTTTTGGATTATTTAAATCTATAGTTTATTGTTTTTAACAGCCTTGGTGAAACATGCTCACATGTAGCTGCAACATTATATAAAGTTGAAGCTGCTGTTCGCATTGGAATGACATCATCCACACCAACTGATTTACCATGTCAATGGAATCAAACATTTGTAAAAAATATTGTTGGTTCCCCAGTTTCTCAAATAAATTTATATTCTGATGCTGCTAAAGAGAAACTTACAGGAAAAAGAACTAGGAAAATGCCTGTTTCTCCAACAAATATTGAAAAATATCAGTTTTTGTCAGAATTGAAAAGTGTACAGCCCAAAACAGCTGCTCTCAGTTTGTTTAAAGATTTTGATACTGAATTTATACACTTAGAATCTACTGTTGTAGCAAAATTGCCTTTATCTCTCAGAAATTTTTTCAATGCAAACTATAAATCTCTAGATAATGAACAGTTAAATTCTTTTTTTGATGAGAAAATAAAAGATTTAAAATTAAATTCTAGTGACATTGTCTATGTTGAAGAAGCAACTCGAAATCAATCTTTGTGTGATTCTTGGTATCAGGTACGAGTTGGACGAATAACTGGTTCTACTTTGTATCAAGTTTTTCATGCTAGAGTTGAGACACCACCTAAATCTTTAATTTTAAATATTTGTTCAGAATAGAAGATAACAATAAAAAGTCCTCCAATAGTGTGGGGAAGAGAAAATGAGGAAAATGCATTGACTTTATATACACAACTTTATTCAGACTGTAATGAAGTTCATAACTTATTGGCACTTTCAGACATTGTCATCCATCAAAATTTAAAAGTTGAAAAATTAGGGCTTTGCATCGACTATGAAAAACCATGGTATGCAGCATCTCCTGATGCTTCTGTGTATTGCACTTGTTGTGGACATGGAGTTTTAGAAATCAAATGCCCTTTTAGTTTAAAAGACAAATCTTTGAAAGAAGAAATACTGAAAGATGTTTTTTATGTAGGATTAAATACGGATGGGAAATATTTTTTACAAAAACAGCACATTTTTTCCAGGTTCAGCTTGAAATGAGAGTTACTGGAGTGAGCTATTGTGATTTTATGGTATGGACACCCAGTGAGTTTATAGTTTTACGTATTGAACCTGACATTAGTTTTATGGAATCGGTGTTTAATAAATGTGATGTTTTTTGGAATAGATTTATTTTGAGGGAATTAGTAACAAGAGAAGTTGAATCAGGAATGAAATTGCCCTCCTCTACATTAACAGAAACCATAAATAATGATGATAATGTTTTTTGTATTTGCAAATCTAAAAGCTCAGAAAATGATGATGCGGCTGTGATTCATGTGATAATTGGTTTCATCTTAAATGTATATCTTTGAAATCTGTGCCAAGATCGTCTGTATGGTATTGCAATAGCTGTAAAAACAAGAAAAAGTCTGCACACTAAAACGTAATTATTTTTTATAATTTCAGCAGCAAAAAGTTTTTTTTTAATAATACATTTTTTTATTATTATCTTCTTAGAAACCAATACATTAATGGAGCAGTATTAATGCTATTCTCCTTATCATTTTCATGATATTTGTTGTTAACATTATTATGCTGGGAAATGGAATGGAAAAATCATAATTTGAGGTGAAATAAAGAATATCCCATTTTTAAAAAACGGCTATTTTCATAGCCACATATTATTAAAAACATTAAAGCATATGATATAATATTGAAAAAAACTGTTACAGATTAATAGATAATCAAACTCTTCCTATTCCCCGAAATCTCGGTGAATAGGAAGAGTTTGATTACCTGGTCTAAATAAAAAAGAAGTAAGGCGGTATTTTTCCTTAAGTTAATCGGTTTCTTTTTTGGAAAAAATATTTTACCTTATTCCTCGGGGGAAAACATTTTGTCGTATTTTATGTTATAATATTGTTTTAAACCCAGGGGTAATCTTTTTCCGGATATTTTTCTAAATGTTATGTTTTTCCGGATATCCAAACTGTCTGACCTACATATTATTTGTTTGTATTTTTGTAATTTATATATACTTTATTTGGTTTTTCATTCATACAACAATATAAAAAAGAAATAGGAAAGTAAGAGTAAATATATAACGGATTTTTTCCGAATATACAACTGTTTATACACAACTGTTTACCGGATTTTTAAAATATGACTTGGATAATCACTGTAAACTATCGTTGTTCGATGACGGCTCATGTATGCAAGATTAGTTATGAAGGAAGCGTGAAATTAATACTGTTACGCGGTGCTCTATAAAAAGACCCTTAGCACTTCTTGGAGCACCTAAATTAACAAAATCTTATTTATTAATGTTATACAAAAAGTCTAATGCGTAAATTGAACTCTCAAAATACTAATGATAACAATGTTTCTATTGAATAGATTCCAACGATATTTTTTTACGCAAATTTACTCAAAATCAAATTTAGGAAAAAAAATTGTAGTAACAAATTATTTTACTAAAAAATCGTATTAACAAGTTATTACATTTTTGACAAAGCGGTATCGAAATGTATTTTCATATTTAATTCAGACGCCGGTCGGTATTTTATTCATTTATATTTTTATGTTGTAACGACATAAAGTTGTGGCTCGTTTTTTTCAAACCTAATAAATATTCTAATCCGTATTTCGCACATTTATTAGGTTTATAAATATTCTATTAAACTTATTCAACACACCTAAATAACTTTAAAGAATGGACTAGTTTTCATGATCATTTTCCGTATCGTATTGTATTCCATACCATATACATTTCGTATTGAATAGTGAAAATCCTTATTTACAGGGCTGTTAACAGCAAAAGTAGATCCCAAATGTATTTTCGGTCTGAAAATATGTACCATGTAATGCAGAAAGGCTTCTCCTTTTTCCGGGGCACCAGGGACGATATACATAGATCATCCAGGTAATATTGAAAAAAAAAAAGGGAAATTCTTTGCGTAAAATATCCGGAAAAAATGCGGAATATTTTTTCTCTTTTTTTCCTCATAATTTGCTTTCAGCTGAATTGTATCTTAATTTTTTTGAAATTTTCTTTTTTGAACGAGTGATGACTAAAAAGCCCCTAAAAATCAAATATATTATCTAAACATATATATAAACTTGTATGCATAGAAAACTTTTTTGATATCCGAAAAAACTAAATAAAATATCCGGAAAAAGATAATCCCTGATTATACATTGATCATCCGGGTCATATTTTAAAAACTAGGTAAGATATCCGGTATAATCCGGATTATATTTTCCACTTTATTTTGCTATTACCTGAGTTGATTTCCATTTTAATTTTAGTATGACATACAAAAATTATCAACTTTAAGTTTTCCCAGATATCCTAAAATTTTCCAGAAATTAAAGCTGAGGTATATATTTTGGAAATATATTTATTTTTATGCTTTTTCACTTATCGCTAATACAGTATGAGCAATAAGTGAAAAAGCTTGAAAATAAATACATTTCCAAAAGATATACCTCAACTTTAATTTCTGGAAAATTTTAGGATATCTGGGGAAACTTAAAGTTAATAATAATATCCGAAATTCCAAAATATCCGGAAAAAGAAAATCCATGAGTACAACTCTTGTACCACCTCTTGAGGTCCTTTTTGTCAAATAATGCTTTTATTAAGATATGTGGCTATGAAAATAGCCGTTTTGAGAAAATTTAAACGATTCCTTCACCAAGGTTTGTTAAAGCAGCATAAACTGTTACAATTTTGTCACAATTAGAAAGAGTAACTGAGGTAGCTTCATCAGTAATGTTTTTAACAGTTCGTAAAGGCAATACACCTTGAAGAATGGTGTAACGATTTTTCAACAGCCCAATAACTCTTTCTATGTGAATTCTAACAGATGATATTTTGCGAGATTTTTCTACCTCCGAAGCAGAAAGTTGTGCTTTATCCTTTGTAAAAGCTGGATTTATTAATATAGAGCAACTTTTAGCTGCAAAATCGTCTTGTAAAGTAAAACCTCTATCTGATAAGATTTGATCGCCTGGCATATGGTACTTGCTAGATGCAAATTCTGATTCCCGAGTTATTTGATTGTCAGAAGCTCTTCCACCATAGCATTTGGAAATAAAGTTAATCGTTCCATTAGGTGTGCATGAAATGAGACATTTTATTGTACAATGTTTTTCATATTGGCTGTAAAATAGTGCTCTTGCCATTAGAGATGATGGTTATTCCACAAAAACCTCAAAACAATCAATAATTGATGTTAGTCTTGGGAATTTGTTTTTGAAAACAGGAGGAATTGTTTCGTATATATGACCTCGATCTTGCATTTTTATTAAATATTTTAATTTCACATACATAATATCAATCCATTTCCAAAAGTTATCCAAGGCAGTAGTTTTTTTAATATCAAACATAAATGATAACATATCAAAGTTAATGTTGTGCCTTAATTTAACTAAACAGAAAACAATTTTATCTTCTGTATTAAATCTTTTTAATGAAATTTCTGGAGTTCCTTTGCATAGGAAACTCAACAGTTTTTCTAATACAGGAAGATTAAGTCCAGTGAGCATATTGCACTTATCAGGATTGGCTCGAATTTTATTTATTCCTAAACTGCAATTGCTATCTTTTAATGATATCCACTTCGACATAAATAAATCTCTTTCTAATCGAAGATTATTTATTTCACTATATAGTTGTTGTCTTTCTGATGTTTTAAGAGGTGTTTCAATATCAATTTCAGATTTTTCAGTATAACTCATTTCTGACTTTAAAGAACTATTGGTTGAACTTTGCTGAACATTGATGTTTACAGGAGCACTCTTTCCTTTAAATAAGAAAAAAATACAATAGATATTTTAAATTTGCATATGATGTTTAAATAACTTTTAAATTAATACCTTGTATATAACTCTTACTGGAATCTTGAACATAAACATCTTCATTAATTATAGGAACACTAAATTCTGAAATATATTATTAAATTATTTTTCAACTTCTACAAAATAAAGTTAATAAACAAAAAATAAACAAAATTACAAAAACAAAAAATACAAATAGAAGTTAAGTTAGAAGTAATTGAAGACCTTAGTGCTAAAAAAACTTAATTCGCACACATTTTTTTAGAGAAAACATATTTTAAACTTATATTTGTATAGCCATTTTATTTTTATAATTAAATTTATGATGGTCAACGTTCTAAAATAGCTCTAGTAAGTATAGAATTATTAATTTCTGAAAAATTGTTAAAAAGAAAAATCTAAAACTATGCAAAAATGTAAAAAACTAAAATAAAAAATTAATCAATACCATGACTGGAAGATTGTTCTAAAAAATTTTTGGAGCATATAGGATTACTGATATCAGATTGCTGCAAATAATTTTCAGTACTAACTTGGATATCGATTTCTGTTGAGTATGAAATACATTTATTTTATAAAAATTTACTGGAGCGGTTTCATAACTTTTACAAGATCTACATGATCATTATTAATTATAACAAAAATTATACAAATTTAAATTGTAAATACCTAAATTTAATAATTATTTTTTCAAACTTACCTTCGTTACTAAAACTCCTTTTTTCAATGACAAAATCAACATCCTCACTAATTGATTGAGCACATAGTTTTAATTTTTTGCATGCAGGAACACTTATTTCTAAAAAAAAATTTAAAATTAAACAACATCAAAGTAATTATTTACAAATGAATTGAAGCAAACAATAATATTTACTTTGTCTATTTATCCTCCTACTGACTCGGTTAATTTTGTTATTGTTGGTATTTCTTTGAGGAGAACCTTTCATTCCAGTATCAAAAATTGATGGAACTGAATCTGGATGTTTCTCAAAGAGCTCTCTTTTACTTAAAATTTTTGAACAAGTAGTATTTATTGTAATTCATTTAGTATATAAAATCAAATCTTAATAAAATTTGTTTACCAGTAATAAAGTGTGCTGAACAAACATAAACATTTGAAGACGTAGGAGACCACTGTTTTGACGAAGTGCTATCTGCAGCACGATTAATTGCATTTAACCATTTTCTTCTGACCGCTTCATTTTTAGGAATACGATAAAATTTAAGTTCATTGTTTTTCTTACAATTGTTTGTGCAACCTACAACACAACAACTCCTTGGCATCTTTTTGTCATAAAAAAAGTTTAAAACGCTGTTGATATTTATATGTTTGTTTTCCCTCCATTCAAGATGGTTAATTTATTTCGCAATTCGGCGTGACGTCACGCCGACTAGATGGATGATAACGAAAAAATTAAACCATTTATGGATGAAATTAAAAATTGGAATGTTGTTAAACTGAAAGAATTCCTGCAAGCAAGGAGTATTCCTCTTGGTGAAAATCCTTCAAAAAAAAAATTGTTAAAAAACGTTTATTATGCCAATAAACTTAAATTACAATTAAATAAAACTGTACAAGAAGAAACTGAAGAAATTAAATCCAGATCTCTTCAAAAATTAAAATTAAAATCAGGTGTCCAGCTTCCCCATCCTTTTGAAATCGGAAATTGGGTGTTAGAAAAAGAAGTAGTAATAAAATTATTACCAACCACAAACTATTTGGACATTGAAACTTATTCTTTTCTCACTCACAGCTCTAAAGCCTTGAAAGAAGGACATTCTCTTTATTCTTCAGGTCATGTAACCTCAGTTGCTTTTAACAGCTTATCAGATGCTGTAAAATTTTGTTATTTAAAAGGAACTGTAGTCCCTCAAACTAGAATAAATGATGAAGAATATGAATCATGGGTATGTTTGAATAAAAACGGAAGTATATTCACTGCAGAATGCAATTGTGTAGCCGGTTATGGAGAAAGCTGCAAACATATATTTGCTTTGTTGTTGTTTCTCGAAAAGCATGTGCGATTAGGAGATAATGTAACATGCACATCAGTAAAACAAAAGTGGGGGACTAAAACACAGAAGAGAAAATTGCATGAGCCAGATATATTTCAAAATATTTCCATTAAAAAAGTCAAATCAAACTTAGAAAATAGTAATCTAAAACTCAGTCGATTCTTATATGATCCTCGTCCTTATTATTTAAAGCAGTCAGAGTTTACAAAGGAAGATTGGGAAGCAGTTGCAGAAGCAACAGATGGAAAATGTGCTGTAATTTGCCTCAAGCCAAATTTACAGTCAGAATACTTTATGAAAAAATTACCTTTAAATGCAACTAAAAACAAAGTGCTACCACCTACCATAGAGCATTATGTAGCTCAGATAGAATGTTCTTATAAGAATGAATCAATAACATTTAAATGTGAAAAATTTTTAAGGACGTTTTCAATAACACCATCTCAAGCAGAATTTATAAAAGAAGCTACGATATCTCAATCAAAAAGTTTACTTTGGAAATCATATAGAGTTGGAACAATATCATCATCTATTGCTCATGCTGTCATAGCAAAATTTGATGTTGACTTGAAAGTGAAAAACAAAAAGGCAGCATTTAATTTATGTGCTCAAATTTTATGTTACAAAAATAATGCTAAAAGTAAATCAATTCAATGGGGTAACATGTTTGAATCCTATGCTCGAAAAAGATATATCAGGGAAATGAAAAAAACTCATAAAAACTTTACATGTTATCAAACCGGCCTAATAGTATCCATCAAAACACCTTATCTTACAGCAAGCCCAGATGGTATAACAAGTTGTACTTGTTGTGGGTTGGGTTTGCATGAAATTAAATGTCCATGGACATTTAGGCAGAAAAAAATATGTGAATATGCTCAAAGTGCTGAAAGTTTTTTTGAAAAAAATTCTTGTACTAACACATACTCACTGAAAAGTAGTCATCAATATCGCACCCAAATACAACACCAGTTGTTTATAAGTGGCTATCCTCATGCTGATTTCTATGTATGTTTAGCAAGTGATCAAAACTGTGAAAGAATTTATTCTGATCCTAACTATAAAAAAAATGAACAAAAATTTCAGAAATTTTTTACAGAGTATGTTTTCCCTGAATTGATAACTAAGAAACTTGAGAAAAAAGAAATAGTTACTACAATTTTAAATGATCTCATAAAGAAATGCATTAATGATTCAAACAGTAAACAAGTTAATGAAAAATTAACAAACGACATCATAAATCTTGATCAACAAAAAATATGACATTGTGCTGAAAATTTGATAAAAACATTTATATTATAAGTATTTTGTGATGTTTTGTTTTTTTTTTATACAAAAATAAAAAGAAAAAATAGAGATATCTTTTTATTAGTATCAGCATATTTAATTTACATCAGATAAATTACTTTACAATTGAGGGTTGTAAATTACTTAAAACTCCACAAATAATATATATGTAATCAATGAGATCTAGCATTGTTAGTGATAACTCGTTTTTACATATTTTAAATTCTTTAAGTCGTCGAATTGATCGCTCCACATGGACTCGTGATCTAGCAATTTCTTTGGCTGAGAGGACTTTAGTTCGTGTAAAATGTAGTCCTTTTTTTTTAAAAGGTGGACAAACCAATACGACTTTTTTTTTTAAGAGCAAATCTTGGATATTAAAACCTTTATCAGCCAAGCAAACAGATCCTTCAGAAAACATATTAATAACATTGCAGTTCTCTGTAATGTGTCTATCTGAAGCTTGGCCACCATAAGCTTTGGAGATAAAACTGAAAGAACCAGTTTTTGTTGTCACAACTAGTTTTTTTAATGTGTTACAACTTTTATAAGTACTAAATGTTTGATACTGTGCCTTCGCATTTGATGGTTTCTGAATTTTTTGCTCAGTACAGTCTATTATACCTTCTACGTTGTGTAACTTTCCAGAAAAATGCCTTGCTTTATATAACAAATTTGCTTCTTTTGTTGGCCAAAGAAGAAGAGGTTTTAACTCATTTCCAAAATAAGTAATCCAGGTAGTTAATATACTTGAGCATTGAGAATTAGAAATTGAAAATCTAAATGCTAAATCTTGAATAGCCAAGTCTAGTCGGAGCTTCATGCACATTAGTAGAATTTCATCCTCAATTGTTAAAGTGCGTTTATTCCCTGGTTTTTTTTTATTCTCGCTTCTAAATTTAAAAGATTGTGAAGGTTTTCCCTTGTAATAACATACCTTTTCATATTTTTTCTTTCCTTTACTAACTAAAAACATAAATACTTTTTTTGTGCACCCAGTGTAGAACTTTATCAATCTATCCGAATGGGATAACCTATTCCAAGTAAACTCTGCTTGTGGTATCAAAGAAAACTTACTCAGCAATCGTTTACGATGTTTTAATAACAAAGGTTTTTTTAGTATTCTTTTGGGAGTATTTTGAAGTATTTTTAAGTATTTTTCTAACGAAACAGAAACAGGAGCAACAGGTAATGCATAATCGTGATCATAATGAATATCCATAGGCTGAGTATTTTCATTTTGATGATGATAATCATTATTTTTATCATGATTAATTATATTTTGATCGTGATTATATTCATTTTGATAATGATTATCGCTAAGCTTAGCAACAAACTTTTTCTTGTTGAGTTCTGAGGATCTTTTTAATGGAGATTTTCGGTTTTTTAGCTCATTATCATAACCATTTAAATATTCTGTGGGGTAGGGATAAATATTAGTAGGTCGTCCCATTTTAAAATGATTTGAACAGACTGGCAAGTTAAGAGAAACTCTAAAATGACTTCTAAAAAGTCCAATTTTTGAATTCCATTTAGGCAACATCTTAGCGTCCTTGCATCTCCAAAATTTTAGTTGCAAACTACCATTAAAACTGTTAATATGGTCTTTGATAACGTATTTATTTGGATATCTTCTATCGTTGTTGCAGTTTTGAACGACGCAATGATCCCCCCCCACCCATTTTATAATTTATATAATTTTATTTTTTCTAATTTATATGTTTTATTTACTTAGTTTTTCTTTATTTATTTTCTTTAATTTACATAGTTAAAAATTGTTTTGGTTTGTTTGCGCCTCCGTTATCCCATCATGCTTTACGCGTGAAATTTGAAAAATTAATAGCGAAAAGGCGAATTATAAAATGTTAACTATTCAAAAACATGGTTTGGTTTTTACAATGGGTTGTTTTGACGGTGCAGAAGTTTGTGAACTGGTGAGCCTATATATATTAGACTCACTATCTAAAATAATAATTAAAGAAGATGTTGGACTATATCGTGACGATGGTTTGATAGTTTTTCGTAAAAAAACTAAATCACAAATTGATAGCCTACGAAAAAACATAATTAAAGTTATAAAAATGATCGGTTTTAAAAAAGAGATTCAAACAAACCTACCCGCAGTCAACTTCTTAGATGTCTCTTTTAACTTAGAAAAAAACTCTTACCGACCTTTCAAAAAACCAAATGAATATCTACGTTACATCTACACTGAGTCCAACCATCCTCCGCAAATAATAAAGCAAACTTCCATCTCTATCAACGACAGATTATCACAAAATTCCTCAAATGAAAAAACATTTAATTTATCTATACCAGAATACGAAGAAGAATTAAGAAGAAATGGCCTCACTGGTTTTAATTTAAAGTATAATCCCCAAAAAAGTGAAAAAAAAAAGAAATAAAAATATAAAATGGTTCAACCCCCCGTATAGTAAAAGCGTTTCTACCAATGTCGGACATATCTTCCTAAACTTAATCGACAAACATTTTTCAACATCCCACCCGCTAGGTAAACTATTCAATCGAAACACCATCAAAGTGAGTTACAGCTGCACCAAAAATATTGCGAAAATTATAAAAAGCCACAAAACAAAAGTCAGTTCAAAAAAACCAAAAGAATACCCACCCTGCAATTGCATAAATAAAGAAAACTACTCTATAATAGGAAAATGTAGAGCCTACAGCGTTATTTATAAATGTACAGTATCCCCTCGTAACACCTCAGAAAAAATATATATTGGCCTAGCAGAAGGTGAATGGAAGAAAAGATGGGCTAACTACAAACACTCATTCTCAAACAAAAAGATGAAAAATTCAACCACCCTTTCAAAGTATATATGGCAGATAAAAGAAAACTTAAAAATAACACCCAATTTAACCTGGTCAATAATTAAACAAGTCCCAGCCTACAGCAACGTAACAAAAAAATGCTTGCTTTGTCTTCATGAAAAACTTTGCATAATATCATACGCAAGAACTATTAAATAAAAAAACAGAAATAATATCTAAGTGCCGCCATGAAAACAAATTCTTGCTTGACAACCACGAGCCAAAAGATTAAAAAACCAAACCACGCTTGTAAATAGTTAACATTTTATAATTGTTTTAGAATGCCACGATGTTTATTGAGTATATTTTTTAACGAAAAAAACAATGTATTTTTTACCTGATGATAGCTAAACGCATGAAACTTTTAGTAGTAAAAATTATGTAGTTATTTTTTATTTAACCTCTTAAAAAAAAAAAAATTATATATATATTCTTGCGGCGAAAAAACCACGTGATCATTGCGTAATTAAAAACAAAAATATCTACCATTATGATATGGGGGCAAACAAACGCGCTGATTTCAGTACATCATTACTTAAACGCCTTGAAAATGTCTTATGATTATCAAGAAAAGTAATCTAAAAAAGCTGCTGAACGATACTAGAACAATATTTAGCGTTATATTGAAATAAATCTGTACAAATGCTTAAAGGAATCATGGAATTCAATTAATTCATCATTTTGAAATTATTGCACAGTTTACAGATGTAGTCAATAAATAAAACAAAAATATTACATATTGATATTCTAATAACATTTAAAAATTTTATATTTTGCTTAAAATTTTCCTCAGTGTAATATTTATTCCTCATGTTTTTAATATATGCGAAATAAATGTTATAAATAAAAAATATTTTTTACAGTATTATAATGAAATGATCAAAATTACTAATTACAACAACTTGAATTATAACATCGTAACAATATTTATAAAGTTTTTTAGTAAATAGTATGAGTATAAACAATATTATGTCTTGGCTTTTAAAAAATAACATAAATGACTTTTTATCTTCATTCACGAAGGTACTCTCTAAAACCAGTGACAACAGCAGAAACTCTACTAAAGAAAATAGAACCAATTTATGCTGAAAGCATTTACAAATTAATGATTTATGTATCATGACTTATGAGTGAGCTAACATACATATAATCACTTACCTAGCCAATGCTGCATTATTTTTAAACTACCATCATTCTCAGCTAAGTTAACTTGTTGTTTCATGTTGGTTCAAGACACTAACATCTTCCACTCCAGTCAACGAATTGTCAGTACTTATTTGTTCACTGACTTGAATAACTTGAGATTTATTGCAATGACTTTTTTGTACATAATATTCTAAAAAAAAAATAAGCATGTTTGAGGTATATAGTAAATACAAAATTTGTGCTTAACAAGCTATTGAACATTAATTTATTTAAAAATAAAAACAATAAACACATAATTTAAAAAGATAAAACTATATTATATAGATAAACATAAATAAAAAAGATAAAACTATATTATATAGTTTATCTTGTTGTTTATACAGTAAATACCAATACTATATAGTATATACTAATTGAATTGTTTAATCTATTTATTCTCCTTTCATTTCACATAACAATTGGTTATGTTGGAGGGATGATTTCACGATACATTTTTTTAGCACCTAACATATTTACTGAATGAACATAGTCAACATGCTTTTCAAAATTTTGAAAAGCATCTAGACTATGTTCTTTTTTTTCCTAAAAGAGAAACATACTTACAATGAATAAAAATATATAGACGAAAAAAACTTAATAAGTTCAAGAAAAATTTGTGCTCAAGTATTTTGACGATTCAAATACAAAACTTGCCAGATACAAAATGTTTTGAGCATACTTAGACATGTTTTGCGACCAAAGTTTGTTTTTGCAAGATGAATCAGTTCTATATAAAGCATAAAGCCCCGATCTTCTTCTCTTTGGATCAGGAAGCAAAATATAAAAAATCAAGTTCGGATGACTATTAACATTAATTGAACAATCAAAAACACATTTCTCCATTTTCAAGCGCTTTGTTTGCCCCCATACCATAATGGTAGCCGTTTAGTTAGTTAAATGACGTCACGTTCGCCGCAAGAATATATATATATATATATATATATATATATATATATATATATATATATATATATATATATATATATATATATATATATATATATAGGGCCACCAAGAGGGGGGGCACCAGGACAGTTTGTCCCGGGCGGCAGATGTCCATGGGGCGCCAGATGCCGAAGTTAAATAAAATAGTTTTTTTATTCTTAAAATTCTATAATTAAAATGTATATATTACTCGCGTTATATAATTGTTTTTATTCCTCAAAAAGTTTTAAAAAAATACGAATTCATCATTGATTTCGTATTCCATACGCTATTAAATTAAAAATGTCCCTTGAGATTTTTGCATTCTTCAGACTAAAGTAAAAAAAACGCAAACGTTGATAATTAGAAATCATTTTATTCAGAATTTAGAAAGTAATAGTAATTATTTTTCAACTATTCCTTATGATCGACTTATTTATGGTATTTCATGTTTACGATTTATTTATATTTAACTATTGAAATATTGATTTATGACATTAGCTTGAGTTTGCGTATTTGACTTGGCTATTATTTTATTGATGCGTACTGTTATTTACAGTAACTGTTGATAATGAATCGTAAAAAACTTTCTGGTGCCCAAAATCGGGCATTGGCTTCCAAAAGGGCAAAAGACTGTGAAAAAAATAAACAAACCCTCCAAGAATTAGGTTAGTTTTACAAAGCTACTAATCAAAATACTGATTTGAAGGTGAGTTAGTAGAAATATATAGGTCAATAAATATATTTCTTTTATTTCCGAAGCAATTTTAAAAAAATAATTAAAAAGTCGGCGTAATTAAATAAATCAGAACAAACAATGGAATCATCGTATTATGATGATGTTGATCTACATTCCCTTGGTTCAGTGGAAAATGAAACAGACGACAGTTTTAACGATGAATTAAAACCCGAAGAAAATAAAGGTTTTTATACAAATAATAATTCAAAATAGTTAAATAATCAATTAAGTATTAGATTTCAATTAATTTTTTTTTAATTCAGGCGTTGAAAATGATCCAGCACTCTGGCCATCGATTCTTAAGCAAAGAGAAAAAGAAGAGTTAATCAAAAAAAGTCCGTCAACAGGGCCTTTCCAAAAGAAGTTCTTTTCATTGCATTGCCTAATGGAGAAAAAGTTCAACGAGATTATCTGATATGGAGCCAATCGTCTAACTCTCTATTTTGTTTCCCGTGTTTTTTATTTGGGTGTGAAAATTCCGGATCCTATGGGGATCGATCTCTTCTTCGCTGGAATGGAGGAATAAAAAATGACTGGAGAAAATTGAGTGATCGTATCAAAAGCCATCATAGCAACCCAGTTCATCAAAGTCATTATCTCAATTGGAAGACTTTGCACTCAGCTCTTGTCGATCAGCGCGGGATCGACTCAGAGTTCCAAAAGGCACTAGAAAAGGAAGTAGCCAGATGGTGTGAAATACTTCGTTGTATTTTAGATGCAATTTTATTTTTAACATCTCAAAACTTATCCTTTAGAGGTAAATATTCTAGGCTAGATCTCTAAATACTTAAGACTAAATTCTTATTTTTAGTATTACAGAATTTCTATTATCTACATTTAATTAACTTAGAAAACATTGTTTTAGGGCAATATTCGTCGATGGAGAAGAACGAGAAAGGGAACTTTTTAAGTTGCCTTGAACTTATTTCTCATCACAACGAAACATTAAAGAATCATCTTGAAACAGTTGCTCGTCATCAAAATAAAGGCACCAGAATGCAAGCTCACTATCTCTCCTGGCTATCACAAAACGAATTCATCAGTGAATGCGTTTCATTAGTTCAAGCAGCAGTTGTGAAAGAAGTAAAAGATGCCGTTTATTTTACGATAATTACCAATGGGACCCCAGATGTATCTCACACCGAACAAATCACGTTTATTCTTCGATTTGTGCGATTCAAATCGGGTAAGATGATTTGGAAAGTTAAAGAACGATTTCTCAGCGTTGAAGATATGGAGAAAAAGAAAGGTGTAGATATTGCTTATTTAATTTGCAACGTTTTAGCGAAAGTTAATCTCGATTAACAAAAATTGAGAGGCCAAGGATACGGAAATTGTTCTAATATGGCTGGAATCTATAATGGAGCCCAAGCTCATGTACTGGAAAAAAATCCGTTCGTTTTATACATTCCTTGCGATGCTCATAGTTTAAATTTAGCTGGAGTTCATGCTGCTGAGTCTTGCGCTGAGATCAAAACGTTTTTTGGCAATATAAAAGCCCTCTACGTGTTCTTTAGTTGCAGCCCAGCAAGATGGAAAATTCTTTACGAAGAGACTGCTTTATCACTTCACAATCTCTCAGATACTAGATGGTCAGCCCACATAGCAGCTGTAAAACCTTTAGTGAAGAAACCACGAGAAATCATTGCTGCTCTGGATAGAACTGTTAATCAACTTGACCTAACTGCGGACATGTTGAATCAAACGAAATCGTTGGGCAAATATTTTAGTCATTTGAATCAGTAGTTCTTCTGACCATTTGGTATAAGACACTGCAAAATATTGATGTTAGTCGATGTCTCCAGTCGGAGTCAATCACCATTGAAGAAGAAGTCATCTTCATTCAACTACTTCTAGATAACCTAGGTCGCATTCGTTAGTCGTGGAATTGTATTTTGACTGAAGCAAAGCTAGTGGCTGGAAACCTAGGCTTCGAAACAGAATTTAAAGTAAAACACACAAGAAGAGTGAAAAAATTCCACGAGGAACCATCAAATACAGCCCACTACCATGACGATACAGAAAAGAATTTTGAAGTAAATATTTTCAACGTGGCATTGAACCACATAATTCTACAAATTCAGTCAAGGTTCAATGTGGTGAAAAAGATTTCTTCTCAGTTTTCATTTATCTGGCTTCAGTATGAAGACCCTTCTTCACAAGATGACAAAGCTCGTTTACTTGCGAAATTCTATTCAAATGACGTTAAAGAAGACGATCTTATTGAGGAAATTTTCTACTTTGACCGGTTGAAAGCATTGTCCTAGTTCAGTAAAGGCAACTCTCTCAATCTTTTAAATCAAATATATTCCAAAGGCTTACAACCAATTTTCCCGTCGTTATGCATACTTTTGCGCATCTTCCACACAATGCCAGTATCCGTTGCAGAGGGTGAAAGATCTTTTAGTAAACTGAAGATTATAAAAAATCACTTCAGAGCCACCATGGGTCAAGAGCGACTTTCAAATCTTATGGCGTTGTCTATTGAAAATGATCTCGCGAAATCATTGTCATATGATGAAGTAATTTCTAATTTTGCCTCGAAAAAAGCGCGAAAATTTTATTTAAATTAGGAATTGTTTATGATGTGGTTAGTTAGCAAAAAAAAAAAATAAAAAAAAAGTAAAAGTAGCTATAAAGGCTTTGAGCTGGGATCGAACCCGCAACCCTTGAGTCACAAGTCCAATGGTGTAACCACTGCGCCACGGCTCATATATATATATATATATATATATATATATATATATATATATATATATATATATATATATATATATATATATATATATATATATATATATATATATATATATATATATATATATATATATATATACATATATATATATACATACATATATATATATATATATATATATATATATATATATATATATATATATATATATATATATATATATATATATATATATATATATATATATATATATATATATATATATATATATATATATATATATATATATATATATATATATATATATATATATATATATATATATATATATATATATATATATATATATTGACTTTTATAGGCCAATAAACTTTTTCTGTTTATATTAAAAAGACACCACTTTGAGCAAGTCTCCACGCGAGATCATAACAAGCGAAAAAATAAGATTATTTTATGCCGCCTAACTGCAGATTTACCCAATCAAAAATACATTGTTCATTAATTTTTTATTTTTATTGATGTTTTTACTGTTATCATTTTTTTTTTCTTTTGAAAGTCATTCTAATTGTTTTTTGAAATTCTTATTTTATTAACATCATTAACAAAAAGCAACATATCGTCAATAACAAAAAACTTTTTAAATAAAATAAGAGGGCATGAAAAAAAAAAAAAAAAAAAAGAGCATGGAGATGAAAAAGATGAAATCATTAAAAACCTATTATCTCGAGTTGAACATTTAGAACTTTTAGAAAGACAGAATAAAAATGTACAAACTTTAGATAATGTTGTTGTTGAAAACGAAAAAGCATGGAACATCGTAGCTGGAAAAAATATTAAGAAGACTAAAGAGCAAATTAACATCATAAATACTATTGCAAATGAAACAGCGGAACGAATGAAAAAAGAAAATAACATACTGATTTACGGAATAACGCAATGTAATAATGAAGACATTTTAGAAAAAAACAAGTTTGATCAAAATGAAATAAAAACAATTATGTCTAAAATTAATACAGACGCTATAAAAATAAAAATATTGACACGTCTAAGATCTAAAACCGAAGGTAAAACAGCTCCAATAATTCTTGAATTAGAAAGTAAAGCATGTAGAAATTTAATGTTAAAAAATGCATACAATAACAAGGAAAAAATTAATGGTATTTATTTTAACGTTGATATGACTGAAGCAGAAAGGTATCAACTAAGAAATCAAACCAAAAAACTTAATACTTCAAATACTAATACATCATCGATATATTATGGTATCAGGGATTACAAAATAGTGAAATTAAAACGTACACAAAATTAGCAATCAATGAGTTTAAATATTAGTTCATTTAAACCACTTTTGCCTAATAATAAATTCAATAAAAAAAACATTGTGACGAATACATTGACTAAATATGTTAAAAAAATCTCAGACTCGTGATGTAATTATTTCCGAAAAACGTAGTATAGATATAACTAAAAATTGTCTAAGTTGTAGATACACAAATACTACATCATTAAACAATAAATTTGACTTGTTCCTATTAGATATTGCAACCTTTAAACCTGATATATACGTGATCACAGAAACTTGGTTTAATGAAAACTCAGTTACACATGTAAATGGTTATCAAATAATCCATAATAATAGATCAAATAGGAGTTCAGTTAAAGCACATGGAGGTGGTGTTGCTATCTATGTAAAAGAAGTTCTTTTAGTTTACTCACCCAATGATAGTTTCACTAAAAATATCAACATTGAACATACTTGGTGTATTTTAAGTATAAAAGATGAACAAATTTTACTTGGCTGTAGAAATAAATAATTATATCTGTGAAATAATAGAGGCAGCTAAAAATAAAATTGATCATAACAGGTACTCTGGTTTACTTATTTCAGGAGATTTTAATTACCTAAATATAATATGGAAAAAAAAAAAATGTTCAAACCATGAAAAAATATGATAAATACTCCACCAAATTTGTTGAATATATAAATGACAACTACTTACATCAAGCAGTTATGTCACCTACATATAATGCAGATTTAATTAATGGTAATATCTTAGATTTAATTTTAACAGAAACACCTGAGCGTATAAATAAAATCCATCATAACCCAACTCTAGGCAACACAAGAAATGGACACCAAATACTTAGCTGGAAATATTTTTTAAAAAACACTACTAAAAAGGAAATGTCAAACTATGGGAAATCTGGATTTAACTATAAACTTGGAAATTTCCAGTCATAAATAAAGCTATCAATAAAAATGATTGGGAAAGTCTTTTTGGAAAAAATAGTATTAATGAGTGCTATGAAATATTCTTAAATATCTATGATAAATTATGCAACAAATATATTCCTAAAAAAAATATACTTTAATATACAACCACAACCCAAACCTTGGATTGATAGAGAAGCAAAAAAAGCAATAAGAAACAAAACAAGTTTAAGGCACAAACTATTATCTAATGGTTTTAAATATGACCAGCTGAAAGTCCAATATATTTTAAGCAACAAAACAATAAAAAATCTTATTAAACAAAAAGAATAAATTATGAAAAAAAATAGCTGACTCATCGAAAGAAAATCCAAAACTGTTTTATGCATATGTTAATTCAAACAGAAAAAATAAAATTAGGCATTAATATAATAACAGATAAAAATGGTTCTTTACAAACAAATCGTGATGATATTGCTAATATCCTCAATGAAAACTTTCACCCAGTATTTGTTATACAAGATCCAACAAATTTTCCTAATATTGCATTAAAAACAAGCAAGACTTTAGAAGTAGATATAGACTCGATAATAACTCAAGACATCGTTAGAATTAAACTAAGTGAACTAAATGTCAATAAAGCATTAGGAGCAGATGGTGTAAGTTCATATGTGTTAAAAAAATTTCAAAATAGTTTTTGCAAACCTCTAGAGTTACTATTCAAAAGATCCTTACAAGAAGAACAAATTCCACTCATATGGAAAACGGCTAATGTAACACCACTACACAAGAATCGAGATAAAAATGATCCTGCAAACTATAGACCAATTTCATTAACGTCAATACCATGCAAAATTCTAGAGTCAATCTTAGGTAACAAAATAATGGATTACATGTTAGCAAACAATTTATTAAATAGTAACCAACATGGTTTTCAAAAGAACAAAAGCTGCACTACTAATCTACTAGAAACACAAGATATTTTACTTGATGCTATTGAGAATGGCTGGTGTGTTGATGTGTTGTATACAGATTTCTCAAAAACTTTTGATAAAGTACCTCGTATGCGATTGATGTCAAAGTTAATATCATATGGTATAGTTGGAGTAATTCTAAATTGGATAGAAGCCTATTTACATAATAGAAAGCAACGAGTAATTTTAGGGGATTGTGTATCAAAATGGCTAACAGTTGAGAGTGGAGTTCCACAAGGTTCTGTCCTTGGGCCTCTTCTGTTTCTTATTTTTATAAACGATCTGGCAGGCACATTAAAAAATAATATTAAATTGTATGCAGATGATAGCAAAATTATAAATATTTTTAAATCAGGTGAAGAAATCCGTATAAACAAATTACAACTAGATATTGATAATATTATGAAATGGTCGTCACTATGGTTAATGAAATTTAACTATGAAAAGTGTAAAATTATGCATATTGGTTTTAAAAATCCTTGTATAACTTATTCAATGTTCGACGCTGAAACTCAATAGAATAATATATTAGCAGCATCAAAAGTAGAACGTAATTTAGGAGTAATGATGCAATCTAATTTAAAATGGACCAGTCATATTGATAAAGCTGTTGGTAAATCAAATCAAATGCTTGCTCTTATTAAACGAACTTTTAAATATTTCGACTCAAATATGACAAAAAAATTATATACAACTTTTGTAAGACCGCATCTTGAGTTTGCAATCCAAGCATGGTGCCCTTATCTGAAGCAAGACATCTTAAAATTAGAAAAAGTACAGAGAAGGGCAACAAAATTCGTACCAGCTTTTAAAAAAATGCCATATGAAAAAAGATTACAGTTAATGAAATTAACAACTCTAGAAGAACGCCGTTTAAGAGGAGATCTTATTTTTCAATATAAAATACAAAACGGTTATGAGAAAATAAATTGGATAAACGACTCGACATCTCAAGTTCAATTAAAACCTTAAAATTTTCGTAGTCATAACCAAAAGTTAACAAAGGCATACTGTAAGAGCAATTATAAATATAATTTCTTTTCCTGTAGAGTCGTAAATGCTTAGAATGGTTTACCACCATATATTATCGAATCAATGACAATTGACCAATTCAAAAATAAACTTGATAAATCAGATTACTGCAAAAATTATTTATTAAATACTAAATAATATCTATATACATTGAAAAGTAAACAACGCTATTATAAAACATTTATAGCTGTTATAGCACAACATCTTCTGTTGTTGTGCTCTACGATTGATTTCATCAGTTGTCACAGTGTACATTATTATTATTATTATTATTATTATTATTATTATTATTATTATTATTATTATTATTAACAAAAAGCAACATATCGTCAATAACAAAAAACTTTTTAAATAGTTTGTAAAAATCAACCTTTAAAATAGTTTAATAGTATTATGCAGTGGCGGATTAAAACTTCTTGGGCCCGGGGCTATTTTTATTTTTGGAGGCCTTTTTATTGGTCAGAGCCTATAAAATGACTTAAAATGAGCCTAAAAAAAAAAAAAAGGTCCTCTATAATTTTTTGGGGGCCCCTAAATTTGCGGAACCCGGGGCTATAGTCCCCTAACCCCCCCGCTCCTTTGATCCGGCACTGGTATTATGAATGTATATTATAAAATATGAATATATACTTAAAGATGGTTATATAAAAATAATAACCATCTTTAATCAACAGTTTTTAATAGTTGATATAAAATAGTACATGGTACAAGTTTTTACAAAACTTTAAGTAGTACTAGTTAGTAAATTAGCAAATGTTTTTTAATAGTAAGTCTCGTGGAAAACGGTATTGTCCCCTGTTGTTGAGGTTCGGCTGGCACAATCTCAACATTACATCATTCTTATCAATGACAGAGATGTCATCTTTCTCTGGAAACGTAAAAAGTTCCTGGCCAGATCTTCTCAAAAACTTTATGACAAACTCATCTGCACCTAAGGCTTGAATTAGCCTAACAAACTATTTCACATTTTTTTTGATGTTTAAAAAAATGTGAAATACTATGTTGGGCTAATTCAAGCCTTAGGTGACTATTACAAAATCATTAATTTTATTAGTCAAGCTGTCCTCCTCATTATCGCTGTAAACATTGTGGTTACTTAGTCTTGTTAATTTCTTTTCACACTTACCCGGTCCTTGGGATTCTTGAGCCAAACATTTGGATGTTGTTTCTTCAGGTGGCGTTTTTTTCATTTTCAAGAATTGTTGACCTGCTAAACCATGTTAAGGAATTTTTTAAAACTGAGGCACAAAAAATTATTAATGAAACAGTAACAAGTTAAATAACTATTTTACAATAAAGATTTCATGCACAGCTTATTTTAATCTTTAATGAAAATGCTGGAGTAACTGAAAAACTAAATATTATTCAAACATTCAATAAATGCAAAAGTTTGCAATATTTAATATAAGCAAATTTAATATTCAATATTATGTTCAATATAACACAATATTCAATATAAACAAACTTAAGTTTCTAAAAGCTATACATTAAAAGAATACGAGGACGAAGATACTTCTCCAATACTATAATGTTTGCATTTTGTATAATTGTCACATTCAGTGCATGTCAACCATCTCGTATACAATGTTTCTTTTTTAGTGGAACTCCAAACTACCTCATGATCTTGTAAAGCCCCCTCGAAAGTTGTAAGGTTTTCCGGTACATATTTCTCATAAAGTTTGAAATATGTGTTGTTAATGGTATAGATGGTTATACTTGGACACTTTTCTTTTATTTCTTCAATCAAATAATTAATATAAGGAAAATCTTTTTTTTGTTAAATCAATCTGTCTGCTGTTCTTTTGATACAACCTCCTATTCCATCAAGGGCACCTTTTCCGTGCCCCTTTTCTGTGAAATGCCACATTAAGCTCCAATCTCTTTTTGAAAAAAAGTACCAACCAAATAGAACATGGACTTGTTTTGGTACGATTGAGAAAAACTAAGGAAATGAGCTGTTCCAATGACAGGCAGCTTTTCTTTTAAGTCATTAATAACAGGCTTTAAATGCGCACAGATTCCAACAAAGTCATCTGTTATCTGAAATTGTACAGTAAAATTTTGCCTTTATTTTATTTTCAGAAATACTACAATTGTATGCCATAACTGTATGGATTGACACTTGGTTTCTTGATCCACCAAAGTAAAATGATTTCTTTTGAGTATTTGCAATTGTAATTTTCTGGAAACTCACAATGAATGAAAATATCCCTAGGCCCTAAGTTATTTTTTATTTCTGATGTAGTTTTGTACTGGTGTTTTGTATTGCATACATGCCTGATAAACTTTTCCAGTAAATTGTTAATAAAATGCAAAAACTTTTTTAGTTAATTTTAACTCTTCTTTTACAGTTTTAAAACATGTCTTTATTTTATTTTTTATCACAATACTTTTTTTAGACCATAGTGGAAATGTTACTTTTTCATTCATATTATTCTCAAATTCTTTACAAACTATTTTTTATTTAAAATGCATATTCCACATTTCCTTTCCAGGCATGATTCTCTCAGCTCGCCATCACATGTTATACTTTTTAGCAAGTCAGTATGATATTTATATACCGACATCTTAAGACTATACAACTTTTCAAGAATCAAAGAAAATTCTTATGGTCAATACATAGACAAGTATCTTGTTTACGAAGTCTGGTTGAACAACCCAAAAGGGCCTTAATTTTCAAAATGTGCTATAAAACGTTGACTGGAACTAGGTTCCCGACTGAAACCAGGACGTACATTTATGCCTATTTCATTTTCAATAGAAATATTTACAGTTCAGCTTTCAGGTGGCGTAGCAAAATTTCAATAAGTTGCTGTCTCTTCTTTTTCATTTCCCAACTTCTCTTGGTGTTTTCTTTCCAACCTTTTCTTAATGATCTTTTATCCCTTTCTGAAAGTTCATGAATTTTCTTTCGTGTTGCTTTTTTTTTTCTCTCTATCTTTTCATTTTTGTTCTTCATATTTATCCGGGTTTTCAGCTTTCATCATCTCCCTCGCTTTCCGCATACTTAGCTTTTTCAATTCTCTAGTTTTTTCTATTTTTCCCATTTTTGTTAACTGTAAGTAAAGAAAAAATTATAACTATCAGGATAGAAACATTTATTTGTTCAATAATAATTAAAACCCTAAAAGGTGTGGTATGTTTTGAGGCTAGGACTCTGTTCTCCTTGAAGTAAATATGCTTAGGTAATTGCTAATAAACAAAAATATTGCTTATAAAAACATAAAATTATTTACCCTGAGTATGTTTGCCAAAGATGTGACACACTAAGACTAATAAACTCAACTTTGAAAACTGTAACACTTTTCAGCACTAATTAACTACACCAAAAATTCCTCTACTATTACTCATTAATAAAAATATCTGATAGTTTAGCTAGAACAGCAACATAGAGAACCACTGCTGCCTTCTACAGCTTTTTTTGAAATTAATTACTCTATCCACAGACGTGACATTTAAGGTTGTGACAAGAGCTTCAATTACATAAAAGTTACTAACAACAAGGTTTAAACTTCTTGGGATTAGCAAAAAGTCTGGTTGGTGACATTCCTCAGACGCGACTTGTCACAATCTGTGGAACATTATTTATTCACTAAAAATACTATTTTGGATTGGTTTTTATCAGTTTAATATTGTATTAGCTGTATATTTGTTATTTGCACTGGTTTAAAGTATAAATAGTATAAACTTGAAAAAAAATTAGTGGCGACAGTATATTGCTACTTTTTTCTAATTAATTATCTTAATTAATTAGAAAAAAGTAGCAATTATAATCATTTATCTAATTAATAAAACTTATGCAATTTTATTTATAATTCTTTTATAACTACACAACTAATACTGTAAAGCAACAAAATAAAATTCTGCTATGTAAAGCAGTTTAAATTTGTTTGAGTTGGTTCCAACATAATCCAAAGTCAAAATTTTTTCAAAAATTGATTTTTTGGCAAATTAGATATTCTAATGTAAAATTTAACACTCTTTCTCGTGGTATAATTTTTTTTTAAGCTTGTTAATGCTTTTTACAATATTTACAATTTTATACAGGTAGGTATTATTTACCGTTTTATTTTTTTAGTTATTATGTTAAATGAACTTTAAAACTTAAAGTAGTACATCGCTTTTGCTATTCTAATGTTGCCTTGTACGTTGTTAAATATTTAATCGGCTGTTGCAGAGTGCAAACAGCAGGCAGGCTTTTTTATATTAATTTTTTTATTTTTTACTGTTTTCGAATGTGTTTGTTGAAATTATTTAACATTTTAATTAGATTCTAGTAAAATAATAAAGATTTAATAGGCTAACCTTCAAAATAACAAAAGAAAGTCATCAAAAAAGGGTGTTGGTGGTCGTGGTTGAAGAAAATCTGTACATATTGTAAATGATAAATGTGATATCAATGGAAATAAAAAAAATGTAAATATTGAAAATATCACCAAAAAAGAGTTTACCATTAAACCAGCTGAACATTCTGGAAGTATTGATGATTATTTTTTATTTATAAATTTTAAAATACTCATGGAAATGATAGCAGTTGGAAACAAGTGTCAAGAATGTGGGGAAGCCAATGTCACATTATCTAATAATTTGGATGATAGAAAGGGATTTTCTCATAAAATTGTTTACTTTTGTAAAAAATGTAAAAATAAAAGTCACAAGTATACTTCACCTTTTAGTGCTTCTAAAAAAATGTATGGTTGTAAGCCAAATTTGATATTCGATTGGTTATGGCATTTCGAGAAATTGGGAAAGAGCATGAATCAATTAAAACATTTGCACGGTGTATGAACATGCACTCAATATCTAATACTGCCTTTAGAAATATTAATAATAAGTTATTTTCTGCATATGAAAATTCTGCAATAGAAAGTATGCAAAATGCTGCAAATGAAGCAAAAATGGAAGAAATTGTCCCAGGTATACATTCTTGTCGTGTATTGATTGATGGAATTGGCAAAAAAGAGGGCACTCTTTGTTGAATGGTGTAGTGACAGCAGTAAGCAAAGGAAAGTGTTTGGATGTTATTGTTTTATCAAAACATTGTAGACAGTGTCTAATATGGAGTGGAAAAAAAGAGACAACAGAATACGCAAATTGGAAATTTGCACATAATTGTAGAATTAACCATCATAAGTCATCAGGAGCAATGGAAGCCTCAGGTGCTATTGATATATTTCAGCAATCTGTAAGTCGAAATAAACTAGTTTATAATGAGTATCTTGGAGATGGAGACACAACGTCTTACAAAGAAGTTGTTAACTCCAAACACTACGAAGCGCAGTTTGGTATTACACCTGTTAAACTTGAATGTATTGGACATGTAAACAAAAGAATAGGTTCTCGACAGGGACTACTAAAACAACGGGACGCGAAACTCTAATTTCATGTAGTTTTGACGACAGTGCCGATGAAAAAAAAGCAAAACACTTCTATTATTAAACAAAAATATCATTATGAATAGACATGGCCTACTTTATTTATACGGCCGGATATTTTACATTTTGAAGAAAAAAATAGAAGGCCAGTTTTCTGGAAAAGTGTTTTTAAGAAAGCAGCTTTGGAAGTTCAAAAAGATGGTTAACAAATGTTGCGTCGTAAATTGTCGTTCAAATTATCATAATTATGGTGAAGTATCTACAGTAGTATTTTCGTTTCCAAAAAATGAAGAGTTACAAAAATATTGGATTAAATTTGTAAATAGAAAAGATTGGACACCTACTAATTCTTCCGTTATATGCATCAAACATTTTGAAAAAAAATATTATAAGAAAGGTAATAAGAATCAACGTTTTAGATAAATAAAAAATTTAAAGCCTATTCCAACTATTTTTGACTGCACAAATTTGACTGAAGAAGGTTCATTACAACTTATAAAATCTTCTAATTCATTAAGAAAATCACCAACTAAAAGAATATTTCAGCCAGATCAATATGAACAGTTTTTATTGAATGATTTGATTAATAGCTTTAACGATATTACTGAAAGTTTTGCTCCAGATGGTTTTTCATTCTTGAAGTATAATGATCATGTAATTTTTTATAAATTGAGTCATAGTACTTTATCTATTCCAGAGGTTACAGAGTGCATTCGTGTAAACAATGAGATGCATGTTAAATTATTTTACAGAGGTTCACCTCTGCTATTACCTCAGTGGTTTTGTCAAGGAAGATATTGTCGTTTATCTTGTAAAAGTATGCTTCATAATTTTCCTACCTACATTAAATCACAAGCCGAACAATTTTCATCTGTATTGACTGAATTACAGCAAATTAAATATATGAAAAAACCTATTTATTCACCCAATATTAAATGGTATTCACTGATATTACGATATACTTCTATGCAGTCATACCAACTTTTGCGTGAAGAATTGCCTTTACCATCATTATCATTACTTAAAAAAATAACTAGTGGAAATATTGATGCTCTAAGTTGTGCAAAACGTTTAAAATTAGAAGGTAAGATATCTCAGGACATTTGCTTGATTTTTGATGTAATGTACTTGCAAAAATGCGAGGAGCATTTTGCTGGAGAGATGATTGGTAGTGATGAGTCTGGAGAAATGTATAAGGGAATAGTTTGTTTTATGATAGTTGGCCTGAAACAAAACATTCCATATGTGATCAAAACGTCTCCTGAAAAAACAATCAATGCTGAATGGTTGAAAGAAGAAATTTTTGAATGTCTTCGTATTTTAACTGAATGTGAATTTAATGTTAGAGTTATTGTGTGTGACAACCATTCTGCTAATGTTTCTTGTTTTAAAAAAATCCTTTGTGCATCGAATCAACAAGCTGAAGATTTGTTTTTTATTTACAATCTAAAAAAAATTTACCTCTGTTTTGATGTTGTACATCTTATTAAAAACATCAGAAATAATTTGTTAAATTGCAAAAGATTTTTATTTCCAGATTTTAACTTTAATGGATTTAAAGATCCTATAATTGTATGTGGGGGAGAAATTAAATGGAGTACCTTCCACAATATTTATGAAAAAGACCTCACTCTTGATGCTGGTTTGCGTAAAGCACCAAAAATAACAATGAAAGTGTTACATCCTGGCAATTTTAAACAAAATGTTTCTTTAGCACTTGCAATTTTTGATGAAACTACATCAGCAGCGATTCACTCATATTTTCCAGATCTTAAAAGTAGTGCAGATTTTCTTACATTATTTAACAAGTGGTGGGTTTTATCAAATTCTAAATGTCAGTATTCAGCATGTAATATTTTAGGTAATGCAGTCGTTTCTGGTGATAAAAAACCTGAATTTCTTCGGGAAATGGCACATTGGATTGAAGTTTGGCAATCACAAAAGATACCAAACTGTGAGAAGTTTACTTTAAGTGTTCAGACAGCTGCAGCACTAATAAGAACACTTAATAGTCATGCCTCATTGATCGAGGACTTGCTTAATGATGGATATCACTTTGTTTTAACTGCGAGATTTCAAAGTGACCCATTAGAAAGGAGATTTGGACAATATAGACAAATGAGCGGTGGAAGATTTTTGGTAGGTTTAAAAGATGTCACTATTTCTGAAAAAATATTAAAAATCAAAAGTATAGTTAAAGAAAGTATTAACTTCGATGATAGTTTAAAAGTGCCTGAGTCAGAAAATAATTTAACAGATTGGAAAAACTTTCTTCTTGATATTGATGAAGCTCAGTGTACTCCAGAAATCATGACACTTGCACCAGAAAGTAGGGAAGTAGGTGCTCATATTGCTGGTTATATAGCAAAGAAACTTAAAAAACGTTTTGGTACATGTTGTAAAGAATTTTTATGTTGTGTCAATATTGATGAAAGCAATCCTGATCATACTTATTTAACAATTATTTCTAGGGGTGGTCTCACTATTCCTTCACCATCACTTTTGGATTATGTTTGCACATCCTTTGCTATGATTGACTACTTTTATAAAAAAATAAAGAAATTTAGTTAACATGCACGACAAGCTTTAGAATATTTGTTAAACCACTTTTATGACTCTTTTCAGACTTTTTCTTGTCCCATGCATGAGAAAACTGGGATAAAACTTGCTGGAAGAATTGTTGTTAACATTTTTCTTAATAATAAAAGAATTATCTCTACCAGTGAAGTAGCTGTTGATCATGTAAAATCTTTTAAAAAGAGAAAATTTGAGAAAATTTAATAAATTATATATAATTATTTTATTTTTAAATGAAAAAAGAGAAACATTTAAATATTTTTTATAACTGTTCTTGTTTCTTACATCGTTTTTACTAATACTAAATTTTAAAATAAACGCTATTTATTTCTTAATAAATGTTCGTTTAATATCTAAAATTATGAATAAATACAACTTTTGTGGACTTTTTAAATGTAGAAAGAAAAATAATATTGAAAATGTTCAAAACGTATTAAATTTTTGAAACATTACGATTTTAAAAACTGGCCTTCTATTTTTTTCTTCAAAATGTAAAATATCCGGCCGTATAAATAAAGTAGTCCATGGAATAGAAATTTAATAAAAAAATGTTATAGCTCAATTGTTTATCACTATTTTCAAACAAAAATTAATTGTGTTGATTAAGTGTTAAAAATAAAACAACTTTTTACAAAGAAACTGTTAATTATCCGTAAATTAGCTGTAAATAATTATCTTTAAAGACAATGTTAATAAACTAATTAATCACTACTTATCATACTATATTATATTCATATCATAATAATAAACATATAACTAAAAATAAATTTTAAACCATATAAATATAAAGCCATAAATACATTTCAAAACGTTATTAATTATATTAACAACGTCAACTAAATAATCAAACCACTAAGTATTGAGTTTCTTTCTTTTTCTGTCCTCAATGTTTAATGAAACAATATCAGATGTATTATCAAGGGTCGTAACACCTTTTAAGAAACAGTTAGTTATTATTGAGATAACTTTTGAAATACCTATACTCCCGACAGGCATTTGTTTTTAAAAGTTACGATCTAAATGTATTTTAAATGTCTTTTAAACATTAATGTTTAAAAGACGTTTAAAAGACATTTAAAACACATTTAGAACGTAACTTTTAAAAACAAATGTCCGTCGGGCTGTCTGTTTCTAAATCAAATGGTAATGTTGAATGCAAGAATAAAAATAATTTCTTTAAATAAAAAACACATTGAAAACGTTTTTCAGACATTGGAACATCGTTAAACTTATGTATGTTAAAAAATAATATATTTAAATAAATGAGAGAAATATTTGTTTTTTAGATTTCAAATCTACAAAATTTTAAGTAAAACTATAAGTAACACAAAAATAATTTTACCTGTAGATGCAAAATTCACCTTCAAGACGATCTGTTTAAAAAATACCGGGAAGAACATATTGGTGATCTTCCGAAAGCAGTTTTTTTATTAATTCTACCAACCCTTGTAGGGTGTTAACTAAAGCATGTTTAGTTTCTGGTGTAAAAGTATTATGACGCTTTTTACACCAGAAACTAAAGCATGTTTAGTTTCTGGTGTAAAAGTATTATCCCTTTCCCTCTGACATCTTAGAAGTTGCATCAGCAATGCTAATGCTAAAATCTCTTTAAATCTAAGGTCATTGAGTGTCTGGAAAGGAGACCTATTGATATCATTAAGTAAAACATCACAACCTTTCCTCTTTACATTTAGCATGTTCCATAATGAAACAATTGGTGCTAAAAAACAGGCAGTGTTCTCAAAATTAGCTAATCTCAATGCTGCAACATTTTTTTCATTAAATACAGCAACCATGTTTGCAACATTTTGTCTATCAACCAAACTAGGGTACACTGACTTGCGTGAAAGCTTTGTAGTTTTGGCAACACAAATTGTCTGTCTGTTATATAATTGAACAATGTGAGACCAATCACCAGAGCGAGGTTGATTATTAATTTTTAAACTAATTGTTTGTGTTTTTTCCGTTAACCAATTATTTCTTATACTTTTAAACAAGTGAACTGGATTGTGTAGCATAATAACTGGTTTTTCTTTTTCTATAACACCTTGCCATGGAAAACTTTTATTAACAAAGAAATTTTGGTAAACACTTCGATTTGTGGGATGGTTATCTGATAAAAGACACAGTAATTATCCTCCTGCATCAATTATTTGTTTATTTAAGTTTATAATCAAATTGTGAAAAAAGTGCACTGACGGTTTAAGTATTGGTACAATTCTACAAACAAAAGAAGGTTTACCAAACATAGGTTTAATCATAAAGACTAACAACGTTTTTGCAATTTTAGTGGGATTGTCCTCACTATATCCAATGAGGTGTCCTCCTCTGAAACTAACACTTGGTTTAATATACATCTTATCAAAGAGAAGGCAGCAACGCTTTTCAGAACTATTAAAATTTTCAAAAACAACTTTGATTGTATTATTGCGCTCTTTTTCATTTCCAACTTCTCCAACTCTTCCTAATTTTAAAATGAGAGTCTTTGGACTGGGCAAACAAGGCAGATTTCTTAAATGTCGATAAAAACATCTGGAGGACATATAAAGTTCAAGTGCACGACGTATACATAAAGTAGAAAAGCGCAGTCCATTTGGAGAATAAGTGGTGAGGCGTAGATGTTCAATGAGGAAAGAAATTTCTTCAGAAGTGTCACTGTATGTATTTTCAATTTGACTAATCAAACTTAATACCTTATCTTTTATTTCAGGACTAGAGGTACAAACTCTTTTGACAATAGCTTCAAGCTGTGACCACCGAGTAAGACAATGAGAAAAACTGAGCAGGTCATAGCAGTTAACTTTTGTATGCTTACAATAAATATTAACTTGACGTGAATGACAGTTAATTTCAACAGAAAATATTGTTTCTGGTAGACATGATAAAGAAACACCAAACAATATGACTTTTGAATTTTCAATGAATGCAAAGTATTGAGGATATCTAAAATAGATTTAATAACAAGTAAACTTTAAATCAAAACAAACAAATATCATAAAACGAGGGAAAAAAATTAATTTTACCTTTCTTTTATTTCAGACAACATTATTTCAACATCATAAAATCTAGTTAAATCAATTTGATTGAAATCGTCCATTTCATCAGGTATTACATTTCGTGATGTTAAAGAAATTTTATTTATATTTGTAGATCTTGGTTGTGTTAAGACTGTTTGGCGCACCATTGAAGCTGAGCATCCAGGAAAAATAGATGGGGGATCAATAGGAACCTAAAAAAGATATTATTAAAATTAGTCACTGTAAAACTTATCAATAAAAACAATTTTAAGGATGCTTTCCTCAAACTTTGATCGAGGAGGCTTGTGCATTTTGCAGCCTGGTGGCTAGTGTTTTTCACACACACCCATATTTGAAGTTACTTTTTCAAACGCATTTGGAATAGATGACAACCAATATTGTAACTTTTGTGTGTCACTTGGAAACATGTAAACATGAAGCTTTTCTTCTGAAGTTGATGTTAAATAATTTGTGGTACAATTAACTATTGAACATTTTCTTGGCATGATTATAACTAATAATAGTAACACCATTATTATTTATTATAAATATGACATAACATTTTGTAACACTTAATAGATTCATTACTTAAAACAAATTACTCAAATTAAAAACTACTTAATACAATTTTTTAATCTTACTTCTTTCAAAAAATAAAAAACTTTTGATTTTTCAATAAAAATAGCAACTTTTTTCAAAAAAAAAAAGGTTTTTGTTTGAAAAATGTTGCAAATATCTCCCAATATTTCTATTGCATTAACCTATATTTTATCAGTACGATACTGATGAAAAATATATACATTATATTAGTAATATAAAGTTATATCACTTTAATGTATTCTAAAATGTGAATATAATTAGATTAATGTAAGTTTTTCATAACTTCTTTGCTAAATCAAACTAGCATCGCCATTTACAATCGGCCCTGTCGTCGTTTTAGCATCAATTTGAAGTTTCGCGTCCCGTTATTTTAGTAGTCCCTGGTTCTCGACTTAGGACACTAGTACAAGAATATAAAAATACCTCTACACCATTTGGTGGAAAAGGAAAATTGACTAACAACTCCATTAATTCAATAACAAATTAATATGGTATTGCCATTCGAAGAAGTCTAAAATTAAATTGCTCTAAAGATGAAAAAAATTTACATAATGAAAAAGTGGATAGGTGCTATCCTTCATCATTGCATTAACTTTTCTAACTTAGATAAGCGCCACATGTTTTGTCCACATGTAGAAGAATCGTGGTGTAGTTATAAGAAAAATAAACTTAAAAAACACAAAGAAAGGATTAGTTTACCAGAGTGGATGTTTCCTACCTTGTCAAAGATTTTCCAAGATCTTTCAAATGATGACCTTCTTCGCAAGTGCATCCACGGGGAAACTCAAAATGCTAATGAGGCCCTGAATAAATTTATCTGGATGAAATGTCCTAAGCAATCTTTGTAGAAAGATCCATTCTACAGTTAGGTGTATATAGTGCTCTTCTTCAATTCAATGAAGGTCCATTTGGACTTGTTAAAGTGTTTGAAAAACTTGGAATACAGACCGGTGTCTGTTCATCAGAGAAGACGAAAGCAAAAAGAAAAAAACTAAAAGCCATCAAGAAGGATTTATTGGATAAAGACTTACATAAAGAGGGAGGAGAAACTTATTTAAAGGATTTTAGTTTTGTTTTTTGATTTTCTACGACATCGTTTTTCAAAAAAATTGTCTTACGAAAAACATCATAACTTTTGATATAATAATGATAACTACTTGAAATTTTCAAGGCTTATTTATCAAGTGTACTGCTATTGCCTAAGTTTTTTTCAAATAAATTTATTATTTGTAAGTTGTGGTTAGGGAACTAAGATCAGAGGCCTAGTAGCAGATTTTTTAAAAATACAGTTGTTTTGAAGCATAACTTTTAGCAGAAACACGATCTTTTAATAAAAAAAAGTCACGCACTATATACAGGTAACACGCACAAGTTTACCAAGTTTGAAAGTAAAATGAGCTTTTACTCGTTAGTAATTGTGTTTCTAGTTAACTCTATTTTTAGGGGTTATTTTGACTATTATAGGCCCCTATGTAATCATCTATGTATTTTTGGAGTTCGAAAATATAAATTTTTTTGCACATTCTGTACCTACTTTTGAGAAAATTAATGCTTAATGAATAAAAAGTAACTTTTTTTGATCACATAGGAACCACCTAAACGTTTTATTACTTAGGAATTTTTTAACAACTACCCAAAATGAAGAAAACTAAACTACAAAAGATGAGCAAGATGTTTCGAGAATGCTAAGTATGCATGGAAACAAGTGGCTAAGAAAAGATCAAATACTAAAAGAAACAGGTTTAAAAAAGCTAGTAATTCAACAAAAATATTTTTAGATCGTTTGTACTATATTTGGTCTTGTATACTCAATGTATATTATTATATTATATTATATTTATAAATTCAGTTTAATGCATTTTTTTCTATAGAAGTGCAAGTATACTGATAATAAAAACATTTTTTAGAAAAAAAGTCACTTTAAGAGATCTTCATAATTTAGCTTCTAACTAAAAAAGTACTAATGACACGGATTCTCTTTTAGCAGTTTTTAGTGAATGTAATGGTAAGTATATATAAATAATGAAAATATAAACGTTTTAAAAAGTTTTTTTTAACCACGTCAAGTTTAAAAGGTTTTTAAATAAAATTTTAGTGAGTAATGTTAGGAGCACAAACTGTCATTTATCCTTAATGGTAATTTAATTGATGATTATTTTTAATTCACAACAGGACCCGATTATGAAATTAAAGCAAATGAGAGCAGAGTATTAAATGGCATTTTTTATCAAGATGCTGAAATGAAGAGGTTCTTAATCAATATCCTGAATTAGTTTTAATGGATACAACTTACAAACTGAAAAATTTGAGAATGCTACTCTATATAATGCTTGTTGTTGGACCACACGGTGAAAGTGAGATTGCAGCAATATTTCTAAGAGCAACTAAAGACCCAGTAACACTATGTGCTATGCTAGATAATTTAAAAGAAAAAAATCTAAACTGAAATAAAATTTCAACTGTTTTTGTAAAGAGTTGACGGAGAGGAAGAATATTCGCCAAGCCACAAGTTGCTCTCTTGTTCCACAAGTTGCTCTCTTGTTCCACAAGTTGCTCTCTTGTTGCGCATTTTTCATGTACTCAGATGTATAAGTAGGGAGATAACTACAAAAAAAAATGAATATTTCAGAAGATCAAAGATTGAGCGCACTAAAAATTATTCAGAAAATAACTTAAGCATCATTCGAAGAAAAATAAGAAAGGGTTCATAATGACTTTCGCAAAGTTATGCCAGGAACTGTTAAATATTTTGAGGCTAACTGGCATGGTTGCAGATATGAATGGGTACATTGTTGGCAACAACAAAATGTAACTTATGGAGAAAAAACCACTAATCGTTTAGAGTCAATTAATCGTCAAATCAAAGCTGTTGTTACCCTACTAAGTCCTTTGCCAGTCAAAGATTTTCTTGCTATTATTACATGTATGCGTCATGAAAGAGATCAGCACTATATAAATTTAACTGAGCGTGTTCCAGTTAGTATTAGCCACTTTAATGCAACTGAGCGTCTTTATTATGAGCTACTTACTCCATTTGCATTTTCTTATGTCAAACAACAGCTAGATGATTCAATTAGTTTAAAAAGGTATTTGGAAAATGTGGTAATACAGAAATACTTCAAGAAGACAGTTGCATTTGTTTATTTTATAAATCTATGGGTTTGCTATGCAAACACATGTTAGCTGCCAAAAGAATTAAAGAAACATCTGTTTTTTCTGAACTCGATTTAGCTTCAAGATGGTGTAATCAACAGGTTTTTATTTAGTCATATTTATTCACCAAGGCTACTAAAACTAACTTGAATAATATTGTTATATATAAATTTTTTTAAATGTTGTTGTATCAAAAGCGTATAGTTTTCCAATCACCTGTTGTTCAAGACAGTCATGTTGCTGTGTCATTGCTTACGGACAGACTCTTAACGAATGCAGAGAAGTTTCGTTGTGGTAATCGTCTTCTTCAGCGTTTAGCAGAATTAGTTGCTGATGGGGGTATGTCTCAATATGATAGCAGAATGAAACTTCTTGAAGACTTAACCAACATCTGGAGTGCCAATCGTGAAGCCAGAGTTATTGTAGTTGATTTTAATTATGATAAAAGCACTTCTTCTACAAAAGAAGTAGTTAACATTCCTGCAGCTGAAAAACTGCTTGATGACATTGATTTCACAAAAGTAGATACTTTAATATCCAAAGTAGATAGAGTAGAGTAAGAAATTTTTAATGATGTTTAGTTTGCTTTATTAATAGGTATTTCAAAAACTGTTTATTTTTTTATTGTCAACTCAAGCTACTTATATTTGCATTTTTTTCTCAGTCATCTTTATCGTTATATCTAGTCAGGGAAGAATTTAATAAAAATACTAATCAAGTCATGACTACTCAGTTAGAAAACGGAAACGGTTTGAATATTTAAAAATTATAATTAAATTTATATATATATATATATATATATATATATGTATATATATATATATATATATATATATATGTATATATATATATATATATATATATATGTATATATATATATATATATTTATATATATAAATATATAATTATATATACAAAATTAATATATATATATATATATATATATATATATATATATATATATATATATATATATATATATATATATAAATATATATATATATATATATATATATACACACACACAAACACTCACACAGATATATATATATATACATATATATATATATATATATATATATATATATATATATATATATATATATATATATATATATATATATATATATATATCTGTGTGATATTTCTTTTCTTTGTCAAATATCCAATTTTATTCAAAAAACAAAAGTAATTGTTTTCTGTTTGATGTGGGTATTCTCTGTGATCAATAAAACACATAAAGTTTAATTTATTTGCAAAATTTGGAGATCCAAAGAACTCAAATTTTTTGCCACAATAATGATGTATTTGATGTTAATAATGATCTATAACAGGTATTTGGTAAAGTTGCTTTAAACATATTTTATAAAAATTGATAAATTTTAATATTATTTGCATTTGTTTTTTTTTTTCTTTTCTTTAGTTTTACCTTTGCTAGCATTTTGATTTCGTCTACTGTTGAAATATGGTTTTAATTTTGGTATAGTTTCATGATTTAAAACTTACTATATTACCATCAGCCAACAGTTTGGTAAAAAATTTAATAATAGATAATTAAGGCAAGAATAATTTTATTTACAGAAAAAACTAGAAAAATGGTTTTAATTATTATAATGTCTAACGGTTTGTGCTAGTCTCACATAGTGAAGAAGAAACACCAAAGGGTCTGCTGTTTGTTAACTTTACTAGGTTATTTTTTGAAAGGTGTTTACTATAAGCACCACCTTTTTTATGGCCAAAGAAAATCATTGAACAAATGTTTCTACTCCACCAATTGTATGCTGAGTTGTTAGTCCTTGGCCTTGCCTTAAGCCAAAAAATAAGGCTTTGCCCTTAGTCTTGGCTTTGAAACTGTTGACCTTGGCTTTGGTCTTGGCAGTGAAAATTTCGGTTTTGGCCTTGATTGTTTTGGCCTTGACCTTCAAAAAAAAGTACATAGAATTAAAGAATTAAAAGTTTTCACTATTTATTTTTATGTATTTTTGTTTTCGGCTTTCAAATATATCTACAAGTATGTTTTCTTATTGACTTTGTATAATTTTGGTTTATTTTTACAACACGTGGTTTAATGTCGCAGCAATTGCTACCTAGAGTTTAGTTAATAATAAGCCTTGACGTTAAGCAAAAAATTAAGTCTTTATTCTTGAATATGTTAGCGTAGGCCTCGGCCTTGAAACTGTTATTCTTGGCCTTGATCTTAAAACTCTTGGCCTTGGCCTTGTAACATGTGGCTTTAGCCTTGCCACTATTAGGCTTGTTAACAACTCTGATTGTATGTTTTAAACATTATTTATGTTTAAAACATACATTCATTTATGTTTAATCACATACAAAACATTATCATTTTTAAACTAATTTAAGGTTTTAGACTAATTTTACTGAGAAGTTGTCACCAGAGGCGATTCTACGGGGGTGGGGAGTGTTACACCCCCAAAAAAGGTGATTTTCAAGTTATAGTCGGTTTTTTACGAATTTAGTCGGAAGTCGGCTATATAACACAATTCAGTCGGTTAAATTTTCGTTTCGTGGCTTAAATTTTCGTTTTTTTTTTTTTTTTTTTTTTGAAGAAGCTAGTCGGTATTTTTTGAGGATTCACTCCCCCCCCCCTCATTTTATTCGTAGAAGCACCTCTTGTTGTCGCAACGTTTTTTAACATGTTTTATGTGTTTTGTACAATAAATTATTGTACAAAACACATGAAACATGTTAAATAACGTTGTGACAACCAGAGGCGATTCTACGAATAAAATGAGGAGGAAGGGGGAGGGGGTGAATCCTCAAAAAGTACCAACTTGCTTCTTAAAAAAAAAAAATTATTAAAATACTATTGTCAATAGTTATCTGATTTCAAACAGTTTATATAGTTTACAACATCACGAACTTATCGTTAGTAACTTTTATGACAAATTACGATTGTAAAGTATGATATTGTAATTTTTATCTGGTAACGTTAAATAAGGAGCTAAAATAAAATGGTAATAAAATAAGATAACGTTTTAGAGACTGAAAACATTAAAACAACCAAGAAAGCTTTCCTTATAATCTTAAGTTTGCTTTTTTACAATTTTGTTAATCCCAATATACTTGAACAACATTTATTACTAATAAACCACAATATTGAGTGTGTATGAAATTTTTTTTTACTATTATAATATAAGTTTGTTCTTTTAGCACGTTTAATTGAATCTAAAAATTATACAAACGTTGCTTTATCCCAAAGTATACACACAAAACTTGGAAAACAGTATGTTTTGATTTCCGCTTTTTCTTTTTCTCAAGATTTTGTTGTATGGGAGGGGGTAAGAGAACGTAATTGCTTTAAAACATATTGAATAAATTTTTATTTATTTTAGTATTACTTGGGCGCTTATTAAAAGGAGGGAGGCCAAAAGATATCACGTTTACAACACCTGCAGATATGCAAGACCTTCATATTGAACCACAAGAACTCCACTCGTCGTTCACAAACAAAAAAGTTGTTATTGAAATATTAAAACCTTTTTTTACATTTCAAGCTTGACAAAAACTAAAATCTTCTTTTAAAAAGCGTCAGAAATGACTATTTGGAATTGCCCAACATGTAGTTTAAATGCATATGTAGTAATGTAAAGAGAGCGACAGTTGCTTGGAGTGGTATCATTTTAAATGCGTCCAAGTTACTACCAAAATGAGCGTCAGTTTTTTTTTCGTTTTTAATAAGGGATCGCTTGTATAAGGTATTTATTTAGTATAATGTTTACAGTATAACTTAACTTAAAATTTTTTTTTTTTGCGAAACAGTGATGCGAGTTTGCAAAAAAGTTTTAACACTTAACGTTTGTTCTATAAGTTATTTTTTATTGTGCCACACCAAACTTTGGTTACAATTTTAGTCTGGTTGTTTGCAGATTATGGATTTATAACAGTTCTAGTTTAAACTTTGGTTGTTTTTTGCTACTTATGTTTCAATACGTTACTGATACTCTAATATTCGATCACAATTTTCAAATTACCGGCTACATGAGAACACTCAAGTTATGAAATACATAAAGTTTTTATTATATGTTTTTTTATTGGTACATATACTATTTTCATTTTATAGACCAAAATATTGGTTAGCTATTGAAAACATTTTTCGAATTGGCTTATGGGCAGGATTGAAAAGTCTTTTTTTTCAAAAGAAATGACCTTTATAAGCTAAATTGGAAACTCAAAAAAAATATATAAACGTTTAGAAGGGGGAAATAATATTTAACATGCTACCTATAAATATCTATTTTATTTCGAGGAAAGACATTGTTACTAGAATTCTAAATTTTTAGTTATAGCCATTGAAACTTGTGAACACGTAAGGAACCTATCGTTCCTTCCGTTAAACAAGTTTTAAATGCCTATAACTAAAAATTCAGAATTTTACTAACAATGTCTTTTCTCAAAAATTAATAGATATTTATAGATAGAATGTTAGGTATTTTTGAATTTCATATTTAATTTACAAGGGTCATTCTTTTTAAAAACAAGACTTTTCAATCCTGCCCTTATGCATTTCATTCTAATTTCACTCAATTTAAACATTCAAGTTAAAATTTTCCATAAGTGGCGTTCTTGGGTAAGCTAGATTAGCATTATCAGGAGCCATAATAACCGTGAATATATTGTACTTAGGGGTTTTGTTAATAAGCATAAATCATTAAACAAAAATAAAAACATCTAACAGATGAAGTAGTCTAGATGTAGATCCTCTTTATTTAACCAGTGATATATGTTATAAAACATTCTATTAGCTTTCTCAATACTAATAATTTTATTATTTTCTGCTGGCTTATAGATGCCAGAATTATCAGCATTTTAAAAATGGTATACATCATTAGCATTTTAAATATGATGATGCTGATATCCATAACCCAGCAAAATTTTCTAAAAGAAGAAAATTATTAGTATTGAGAGAAACTGTATTACCTAATGTTTTAAAATAATATATACATACATATACACACATATATACACACATTTATACGCCACAAGGTTATACGCCATAACATAAAATAAATAGCAAATAATCATTCTATTTTATTCTAATTAATACACAAAAATTCTATTTAAATAAAATAAAAACTATTTTTATAATCTTTTTTATATAATAAAATGAGACTACACCTTCGACTCACTAATACAAAATGTGTCACCCTAATACAAATTGCAAAAGAAAGCCTACTGGCTAGCGATAGTATTACTAGAACAAAAACATATAGTAAATGTATATTTAAAACAAAAACATATATCCATATATATAATATTTTTTTGCTTCAATATTACTATAGCTAGAAAATTAATACTTTTGTCTGTTGGTTGGATTGTAATTTATGTTGGGGTCTAAAACAAGTTAGAGGAGTAGTTTTCACTCTCAAAGCGATATCTTTGGGAATTTCACGAGTATGGTTTGCAATAAACAAACTGTAAATTAGCTTTACTACAAGGTTATGGCTCTTTTTGAATAGATTTGGACTAGGTTTATCGATAACTTTAGAGGTTTTTAGTACTTTGTTTCAATAGACAGGATTATATTAAAAATTTAATAAAATAGGTCATTATTTCATGCTATGTATGAGCAGAAATATATAACCACTTCAGTATATAAGTTACTTATTTATATATAGCTATATTTATATATACTTATTTATTAAATAGTTATTATACTATATTTATATATATTTATTATAATAAAATTTCAATATAAATATATATTGAAATTAAAATGATAATTTCAAACTATAGTTGATATTTTCATTTATAAATGATAATTTCAAAAAAATTATTTTAATAAAAAATTCTCACAATAGCTTTTTAAATTTTTTTTTTTAGGGAATGTTATTAAAGTATAATGTGGTAAAAAAATTATTTAAATATGTAAGGTTTAATAAGTAAAGTTATAAAACAAACCCTTGGTCTAAAAAATACTGATTACGAATATATACCAATAATAATCAAAAAACAATTCTTAGAAAAAAACACGAAGTCATAGTATAATATTTACTGACACAACTGACAACAGAATTTGACCATAACTTCACTAGTTAAAAGCCCAAGTTTTTGCTGATCAATAGTGTCAAAGGCAGCACTTTGATCAAGTAACATCAGTACTGAAGGTGCATGTTAATCAAAGAGTTCAAATATATCATTGATGTGCTTAAGTAAAAGTGTTTCAGTTGAGTGATGTTTTTTGTATCCATAATGATGTTCTATATGAAGATTGTTTGTTGTCATGTGGGAATCAAGATGATTGGAAACTACTCTTTCTATTAGCTTGCTAATGAATACTAAATTAGAAACTCGTCTATAATTTTGAAGCCTCCAGTATCTATGACAGAGTCTAATTTCTATATTATTGGAAGTAATGAAGCACTTATGGTTCTAGATATAGTTGAATTCTTCAAATTTATTAATTGAAAAAAACTTTGATCAGCAGAAACTATAGTTAATTTAGAAGAGAATGCAACTTTGATATGCAGTATTTTAAGGGGTCTCTCAAATTGGAAGTCACTACACACAATCTTGTTCTACCCAATACCAAGGAAATATACATTTTAAGACACATTATAAATCATTATACAAAGTTAAAATACTTAAACAAATTAAATTTTTAAATATCGATGAACACAAAATTATAGATACTATAAATTATAGTATCTATATTTTCGCGTTTATCGATATTTAAAAATTTAATTTTGTTTAAGTATTTTAATTTAGGTAAGGACATAGACATTACAGTATAACGTGTAGGTCCTTATCTCCATCTCTAATGTGGAATAAAGTTCTCTTAAGAAAATTACATTCTTTGTAAGCTCTGTTTATGTAATGTATACAAAAATCTGATGCTAAGTATAAAAAAAGTATGAAGTTATGAAGGTTATTGGAACATATCAAATTTTATTCACCATGATTACATGCATAATTTTTATACATTATGTATATTATTATGGTGGTATGAAATGACTTTATTCCTAAAACTAACATATACATATATATGTTTATATATAGACTATACACAGTAAATAAAATACCCGTTATATTTTTAAAAAACATAACGGGAGTTTTCCTCGCACATAACGGGTAATTGCCGTTATGTTTAATACTTAACATGTATGAAAATAACATAACGGTTTTAGCGTTATGTTTAGTCATAGCAAAATTGCCTTAAACATAACGGTTACATAACGCTAATTTACCGTTATGTGCGAGGAAAACTCCCGTTATATAACGGGTAATTACCCGTTATGTTACCGTTATGTTGAAAACCTAACATAACGGGTAATTACCCGTTATGTTACCGTTATGTAAAATGAAAATTATCTTTTTAAACAAAGTACTAAACAAAAAAACATTTTTTTGTCAATAAAAGTTGTAATAAGAAAATAAAAATTATACATAAAATATATTTCATATCATAATATATTTATATTATACTATTTATAATAATCATGAAAATTATTTACAAAATAATTGAACAAATTATTTACAAAACAATTGAATAAATTATTTACAAAATAATTAAATAAAATAACTTATTAAAATTTATAAATTCAAAAGTAATTTGCATTGCTTTGAAAAGATTGCAGAAGAAAAATGCATTTTTTAGATAATAAAGCCAATTGCAAAAAGTCTCAAATATCTTGCTAACATCCCAGAAGCCGCCCAAAACAAGAATATGTTAAATTTAGCAAATAGTAAACAAATGTACTGATCAAGGGTTGAACATCCATTTCGATACCTCTTCAACTCCTTACATCATATTCTGTTTTATTAAAGATAACTTGTAGACCATATAAACTTTGGCATAAGTATTCATGTAGTGAATCACACTAAAATTTTATAAATAAAAAATAATTATCACAATCATAAAATAAAAAATTATTATTAATACATAAAATGGAAAAAAAGAAAAAAGAATGTGAACCATTGCAATACAAAATGTGCTTACCATTAGTTAAAATGTCAGCAATATTACAAGCAATAACAATTTTCTTTCCCCAAGAAATTTGACAACAACAGCCTTTATTATTTTCAACTATTAACTATTGAAGAAATAAGTAAAGCAGTTATTATTAGTTTATACTACTTTAATTTTACAAATAGTATATTTAACATTTTTTAATACTTGCAATACAAAATTAATGTTAAAAACAGTAATAATAAACAGACAGGTCAGACGGTAAGAGGTAAACACCATTATTACACAAGTATTAAACAACATTATTAAACATTATTATTTGGCACAATTTAATTAGTTTAATAATACTACACTAATTTATATTATATTACTAGAAAAAATTTATTATAAAAATATCATATAATATATTTCTTCAGAATTTCAACTTAACAATAAATAATTTTTTCTTTCAAAATAATTTCAAATATTAAAGACTTAGTCTATTTCAGGGAACTTATTGGTCAATTTACGGACCGAAAATTGGCACAATATACAGTGAATTAAAAATTTGAAATTTTTAGGTATGCATCTTCAACGCAGCATAAACAAATTTAATGTTTTTTCCATTTTTCCCATTTCCAAATAATTCCTCAAACTAACCTTGAACATTTTTATGATAATAAAAGTTTAATTAAACAAAAAAAATTCATGCAGTTTAATATCTTAATATATTTATATTAAATCATTTTTCATAACCAAGAAAATAATTAAACAAATTAACTTTGGTAAAAATTAACATTAATAAAGTCAAAAGTACTTTGCATTGCTATGAAAAGACTGCAGAACTAAAATGAATTTTTTAAATAATAAAACTTATTGCCCAAATCCACAAATATCTTGGAAACATCCCAGAAGCTGCCCAAAACAAGGATACGTTAAATCTAACAAATAAACAGCCATCAAAACGACATTATATATATTATAATTATATATATATATATATATATATATATATATATATATATATATATATATATATATATATATATATATATATATATATATTATACATATGATATATATATATATATTTAATATATATATACATATATATATATATATATATATATATATATATATATATATATATATATATATATATGTATATATTTATATATATATATATTAACAATAGATGCCATATATATATATATATATATATATATATATATATATATATATATATATATATATATATATATATATATATATATATATATATATATATATTATACATATTTTTAATATATATATATACATATATATATATATATATACAATATATATATATATATATACACATATATTTAATATATATATATATATATATATATATAATATATATAATAATATAACACAATATATATATATATATACACATATATTTAATATATATATATATATATATATATATATATATATATATATATATATATTATATATATATATATATATATATATATATATATATATATATGTATATATTTATATATATATATATATATATATATTAACAATAGATGCCATGACATTTATTGTGAGCAATCAAAATATACCAATCAGTTATGGGCTTCAGAACCAAATATACAATAAATATATATTAATTAACAACCAAAATGCTGTTTTATAGTTAAGTTACTTAGTAAGTGGTAAATACCGTACGTAAATAAATAAGTAAATCAAAATAGTAGAGACATTAAAAACAAAAAATCTAATTGCAAAAATCCTTTAGATTCGCGCCATTTTGTAAACATAACGGTTAAACATAACGCTTTACAAATATCATACAAATAGTTTTGGGCATAAAGCTTTAAACTTAACATAACGCTAACATAACGGTGAACATAACGCCAAAATTTTCAATTACCGTTATGTAACCGTTATTTTAGCGTTATGTTTTTTGCTGTGTACGTTTAGTACGGACTATAATATTGTATAAAACTTCTAACTTTCTTTAATAAATCTTTTAATCTCTCTTTTCTTGGCTGACTCAATCGTCTTACTTTCTTTCTTATAAAAAGAACCACATAATTTAATTTCATAGGATGTAACTTTTTTTTGATTCTTGTTTTGATTCTTACAAAGAATCAAAATAGTGGCCTGCTTTTAATGGCATCATATAACAATGATTTAGAACTCTGGCAATTGCTTCCGTAGCGTCCAAAACTTTGGTCCTATTAATAAGAAAATTTGTTATTGGTACGGCATGCCGTATTCGTATTTACTTCGATTTTTCTTTGTAGTGACAAATTCTAACTACTTTAACAGTTAGAATGATTGAAATAATTTCAACTCGGAGTTTTTTTTATTTATAAAAATAACTTATAATTAAACAAGGCAAAAAATAAAACGGCATGTCGGAGAAAACTAAAAAATATATAAAAATTGAAACAAAATGAGCAAAGAATTTAGACTTTAAATGGTAAGAATACGAACTGAAATATAAAATATAAAACTTGACTAAAATATATAATCCATAATTTTTTTAAAAAATCTCTCTATATGTGTTATTTTTATTGTTAAAGTTTAGGGTAGGGCGGGGCTAGTTGAGCAATTTTTACCAAGTCTAACAGATCTTTTTAACGGTACATTGGATTAATATAATTTTTTCACTATTAGAAAGATAATTTCATCTGCTAAAAAATGGTTGTGACATAAAAACTTTATTTGATTTGTTTTAGAAAATATAGTATAAAATTTATTAAGCTGCTTAACCTACCCCAGCGGGGTAAGTAGAGCATTTGAAAAAAAATGAATGGATTTCTGTGACAATTACTAACACTGTCATAAAACCAAAGCATAGCTTTTTTTATAAATTAAATATATATTTTCAATTTTAACTAATTATTTAAGATATAAATGTAAAAACTAATACTTTTTAGACTAAAATAAAAACCAAAACCAAACTTTTTAATCTTAAAACTAAATACAAATATTTTAACACATTTTTAAACAAAACTTGTTAATATTATGATAAAACAATAACTAAACACTTAATGTTAGTCTTCAATTTCTATTTTGCATTTAATACAAATATAATTTTGACCAGAATATAAATCATATTTTGAATGAGACCATTGATTGCAACCTTGACACTGAATCCAATTTTCTTCTGGTAGACCTTCAGGATAACTTACCTAACATACAAGACAAAGCATAAACGTGTTCTGCACTTGTCTTTAATTTTTTGTCATCTTTTTATTTTTTTTTGTTTGATAATTTTTTCTGGAGTATTTTTTAGAATAGCAGCTTTCTTTTTACTTTCGTCTCGAAATGTATCTTTCTTGGTGCTGCTTTTAGGTAAGTCGCACAGTTTCTGGAGAAAATGCTTTAGGAGTTTCAGTAATAAGTAACTTTGTCTCTTTATTAATACTATTTTTGACAGATTGACCTGAAGATCATGTTAAACGACTCCAGAATGAGCTCCGTTTATAGCTCGGACACAAGATTTGCTGGTTCTATACGGTCTGTGACAAATGATGGTAAAAAATCATCAGCAAAAACTTTTGCATTGTACAGGTATACACCAGTCTTTCGAAAACCCTTTGTAATGTTAGTATACGTTATAGCTAATGGCAATGAGTCAGATACAATTTTTGTTATATCACAAATTGTTATGGCTTTCCCAGGATTATTTCTCATCCATACATCTTGTTCAACTGATAGGTACTTTTTAAGCTGCATTTTATGATTGCACTGTGATGAGAAAGACAACATGATTATTCCATTCTACTTTGCTAAGTTTAGCGTTTCAAAATGCAAGTGAGAAGAGTGTCCAAAATCAATAGAAATTTATATTCATTTAAAGGCTTCACATGACTAATAAAATGATGCATAAATTTTTTGAATTCAATATCTGTAACCCAGCCACTTCCGTTGCTTACCCCAAAACAGTCCGGTGGACCACTATTAACAAAACAATCACACTCAAAAAAATCTTTCCTTCGCCGGTAAGGAAAAAAATTTCCTTAACGGTTTGGCCGTAAATCTTTCCTTCTTTTAAGGAAATAAATTCCTCAAATTACGTGAATTAAATGTTACATTACGCAAACAAAATTATCCCTCCGATATATTTCTTTAAATCAAGGGAATTCAATAACGGTTCAGCTATAAAATAAGAAAATTTTTAAGAAGTATTACGTCGTGTTAAAATAAAACTTCTCAATTCTATTGCAACAAGAGAGATATAGCGTCACTTATCATTGTTATGAATTTATTTGCAGTTTAAAATGCAGGAAAATGAGAAAACCTAAATAGAAAAATTTAAAGACATAAATTTTATCATGAAATAAAATAAAAATGATAATATCATAAGTTTAATGTCTTCTAATTTTCCTTTTTTTGTTTTCTTATTTTCCTGCATTTTTTATTTTAGTACCTGTAAAATACTTTTTTAATAGTTATTTAACTATTTGTTTGTTGGAATTTATTGGTGTCTTGGTACAATCAAACTGTTGTTCCAATACTGGTGTTAAAATAGCAACGTTAAAACAAAGGTTTATTGCATTTTCAGTTTTAAATGAGATATAATAAGTTGTGTTACTACATAACTTTTTAAAACTATATTCAATTAGCACTAAACTATTATATAATTTTGTATATTTACATTTTTTTATTTTATTTCTTTGAAAACTGTTCTTTATTTAAAGTAACCACAATATAATTGTTTATAAAGGAGTTAATAGTTAAGTTTAAACTTATCTTAGGTTTTCAAGATTGTATGCTTTTTCTTTTTGCTGTACAATGAATAAAATTGCATTTAAAGTTTTCACATTCTACATAATAATATTACAATAAATTAAACCATTTTTGTATTGAAATATTTTGATTATAAAGGTAACATGTAATATCAATTGAAAATTGATTTTTATATATCTGAGTATTTTTTTTCCAAGTATTGATATTGATGGAGAGTTCTGGATGTTTAGTTCTTCACGTGTTCAACCAAGATCGGTCAAAAAAAAAGTGGTTGTGTACAAGTGCGATCAAGGCATAGCTAGATTCTTATCATCAAGTTATTCTTTTGGACTATTAGTTACATAATTCCAAAAAAGATCAGAATTTCAAAATATTTGAAAATTATTTTAGTATGAGTTTAAATTGTTTTGTCTGTGGAAAGTCCTTTGGTGCTCTAAACATAATGGTATGGCATTTAAAATGGGCACATGCTGTCTATGCACATAATGATATTCCATGTGACCAGGGTGACTGCCCTAAAAGATGTTCCAGTTTTCACAATTTAAGAGTGCATATTATATGTGCAAGCATGATTAGGATTTGTTTTATGCAAACAATTTAGAATCTAAATGTGAATTTTTGAGCCAATTTTTATTTTATAATATAAATGATGTCTCAATAGATGATCAATTTGATTGCATTGTAGATTCTGTAAATAATAGAGATAAAAGAATTATACAAGATAGTATACAAAAACTATTTGTTTCATTTATTGCTAATCTTCAAGCACAATTTAAAATTCTTTTGACAAACGCACAATTTGTAATTGAAGGTCTTAAGGACCTATAGCAGGACTCACTGCACTTAACTTTAAAGCATGTTCGTTCCATAAACTAATGAACTAAATATTGATGAAAATGTTACTTGTGTTCAAAATCTTTATGAAGATCTTGCAGCTGTAACTACTTCGATTGATAAAGTTAATACAGAACATAAGCTGATAGCATATTAAAAAAAATATTATTTCTATATAGCTCCACAGCCAGTGTACCTTGGAATAAGGAAAGAGAAATGCAAATCAGTTTCATTAGGTAGTTATGATATGAAAGACATAATGAATATTGCTCAATACATTCCTATTGAATTATTATTAGCTCAAATAATAATTGAGTGTAAACATCACTCCTTAAGTTTAAATTGCCATGACCATGCAAGTAATGATGGAAACTTAACTGATTACTTTGAAACTGACGCATACAAGCAACATCCTTATTTTTCTAAATTTCCTGATGCAATGGATTTACATTTTTATATTGATGGGTTTCAAACAACAAACACACTTGGTCCACAAACACTGATATATAAAATGGAGGCTCTTTATATGACAGTGAGAAACATACCTTCCAGATTTGTTTCTAAAGAATCTTCAATTTTTCTGGTGGGCATGTGGTATGCACTAGATACTAAAGATAAAACACTATTTTATGGTTTAATTTTTGCCCCATTAATAAACATTTTGAAGCAATTAGAATCTAATGAAATTGTGCAAGTCTCTATCTGCAATCAAACAATAAAAATGCGAACATTTCTAGCTCTTTTTTCTGCTGATAATTTGGGTTATCATTCATTGTTTGGATTTTTTGAGAGATTTAATGCACGGAAATTCTGTAGATTGGGTAAAGTAACAAAGGAAGAAAGTCAAATCAAATCCTTGAGACTAATTATGTTAAACGAACTAAAAAGTCTTATAATCATTCAGTTAATTCAGTTGGTCAACTCGACTATAAGAATTCTGAAAGCGGAATTAAACACGGTGCATTTTTAATGAGCTAAAGTACTTTCATGTTATGGAAAATTTTGCTGTTGATGCAATGCACGATTTATTGGATGGGATAGTTCCTATTGAAATAAGTGATGTTTTAGGTAGTTTAAGTGCTGATAGGTATATATCTCTAAGAGAGTTTAATTTGTTTTTAGACTAAATATAATTTTGACTCTTCTGTCAGAAATAGTCAGCCCACAACTTTTGCATATTTTGAACAATTAAAAATGACTGCTTCAGAATGCTGGTGCTAAATCCGAAATATACCATTCAATATAGGACACAGATTAATTCGAAATATACCATTAGGTATATTACCATAGGACACAGTTTGATCCAAAATATACCATTCATTATAGGACACAGATTTCCACGAGATGAACCTAATTGGAATTTACTTTTGTTACTTATGGATATTTTAGATAGTTTTTGCTCCAAAAGTTTATGTTGGGTAAGCAAGCTATTTATCAAACCTAGTAGCAAAACATCATCAAAGTTCTCTCCAGCTTAATCTTAATCTATCTTCCACATAAACGCTTAACACCTAAACATCACTTTAATGGATTGGAAATCTTTTTTGAATATCTACAATTTATCAATTAAGTTTTGGAAGAGAAAAAACTCTTAGTTTGGTTAATAGTGTCGATCGTCTTTTTCAACTGAACTAACAATTTTTGCTGTTGTTATCCTACGTATATATATATATATATATATATATATATATATATATATATATATATATATATATATATATATATATATATATATATATATATATATATATATATATATATATATATATATATATATATATAAATATATATATATATATATATATATATATATATATATATATATATATATGTATATATATATATATATATATATATATATATATATATATATATATATATATATATATATATATATATATATATACATTAATTATTGTTAAAAATGTAACTCTGCCACCCTTAAGTTGTGATATCGACAATTGTAAATTTTCATGGTGCACTATTTGTAGATTATAGTTTTAATATGTAAATGTAGCTGTAGTTGTTATCAATAATGCGTTTTTCAAAAATTGATTTAAGCTTACAATAATAATTAATATTACATTTAGGAAGTTTTACTCTAACTGCTGTTTTAAAATAAAGAAATCTCTTTCTGAGTCTTATATAAAAAAAAGTCTAAAAATAACTCAACAATATTACATAAAATAATCAAATTTGTTTTTGTATTTCGCCTTGCAATACAGCGAATGAATTTATATTATATTAGGACAATTATTACTTAAGGATTTCCTTATTTTAAGGGAATTCGTTTTAAGGAAAAAAATTTCCTTAAAAACCACTTTCCTTATTTTAAGAGAAGTTTTCCTAGTGTCAAATATAAGGGATTATTTCCTTAATTTTTCCCTTAAAAACAAGGAAAGATTTTAAAGGAAAGAAATTTCCTTAAAAACCAATTTCCTTAATTTAAGGGAATCTTTCCTAGTGTCAAATATAAGGGATTATTTCCTCAATTTTTCCTTTTAAAATAAGGAAAGATTTTTTTGAGTGCATTGTAATTTTTGCGAGGGAACACAAACATTGGAGACACTGTATTTCTTGAGGCAGATACAGCGGTTACCATTGTGACATTGGTGCCTCTTTTCCCAGATGTTGTAGCACCAACATTTCTCTTGCCATTTGCAGCCACAATTTTACTAGGTTTTACAACTGAAGATACTCCAGTTTCGTCAACATTCCATATTTGTGAAGCACTGAATTTGTATATATCCATAACTTTGCCTAGCTTATCAAAAAACACTTCTACATTTACAGCGTTAAATGATGTTGCCCTACCGAGGTTAATTGCTTCAAATTTTCTTTTAGATAATTGAGGAATTCTCTTAAAAAAACTAGTCATCCACTCTTTACCCACCAACTTATTTACTGTCCAAGAACCTAGTATTTTAATTTTGTATTGAAGAGCACACTCATAGGCAAGAGAACGAACATTTTTAGCAGTATAGCCGTAAAATATGGATGCATTTGCAATAAATAATTTTTTAAGGCACTTTTTTGTTCTTTGAAAAAAATTAATCTGGGTTTTGAATAACCTATGGATGGGTAACTACCAGATTTTATTTTTAAAATATATCATGCTAATGTTTTAACTCTTTTAATTATATATACTTTAAATTGGTTATATGTTTTACAAATATGCTCACTATCATAATATCATTATTATAGTAAACATTGTAAACAAGATTAATTTAATAAATTTATTCAAGAACTTCTCAACTTTATGATTTTACTGACCAAGTAATATTGAAATAAAAATATTTTAAAAATATGAAAATATCAAATAATTTTAAACCAAAAGAACATATTTAAAAAAAAAGGTTTACGATATAACCGTATAATTGTTATTAGTATTTAAAAATGATTAACTTAAAAGTGTGAATGAATCCTTAAAATGTTTACCAAACGAAATTTTGTCTTCGCGTATGATAGAGCCGTTTTGTTAATCGTTGTCAAATCTGTTCAACATACCCCTACCCAGCAGGCACACAACGTTGTATTAACGTTGTATTTACGTTAAAATTACGTTTTACGTTACTTAACGTTAATCTAACGTTGTGTCAACGTAATCTTTTTAACGTAATATTCTTACGTTGAACTAACGTTGACACAACGTTAAAAAAACATAAAAATATTTACGTAACATTTTAACGTTGAGCTAACAAACAGACAACGTAAAAAAACAAAAAAATATTAACGTAGTTCTGTTAACTATAAAAAATCCTACCGTAATTTTTTACCTTTTTTTTTTTCTTAAAGATGGCGTATGAGAAAATAGGAAATAAGTGTAGTTTCAAAGGTCTAATTTTGAATCTAAATCAATTTTGAAACAAAATCTAATTTTGAAGGTTTGAATTGTCTTATAAAAGACATTCTAGGAATTTTTAAAAAGTATTTGTAAATAAAGAGCGTAAACTTTTCCATTTTCAAATTTACTTTTTTACTTTTTTTAATCAACTTTTTTAAATCTTTTTAATAAACTTTTTTTTACTTTTTATCTTTTTAAACAACCTTTTTTACCTTTTACCTTTTTAATCGACCTTTGCCTTTTACCTTTTTAATCAACCTTTTATTAGCAATATTGATAATAAAAGATTTAACAAAAGGTTGATTAAAAAGGTATAAGACTTGATTTGATTTTTTATTGTTGTAAAAATCTGTTCTCTAAACTATACAACAACAACAAAATTGCTCAACCTCAAAAAAAAGTTGAGAAAGGAAAATAAAAAAGGTCTATGCTTAACGCTTAAAACAAGGCCTGTTAACTTTATGATTTTAACTATGATAGAAATATTCATCTGTATAAGATTAATGAACTAGCTAGTAACAAGCCTAGTTTGTTGAGAGGGTAAGAATGTTTTTTTATTAATAAAAATTTAGGTTTTCAAATTTTTTATTATGTTCAGTTTTTATTATTTTCTTGTTATTGTCAAAACTACTAAAATTTGGGTTTATTTCAGAATAATAAAAATGAATAAACAAGAGAAAAATCAATACTTGAGGAATTGGAGGCAAAGTAATCAAGCCTTAAACAGTGTACTTGTTAATGAGGAAATGGAAAACTCTATCAAATCCAATATTAATGAAGTTGAGAGTACTGATTTCCAAAACCTTGAAGTTGAGAACTATAATGACTTTTATTTTGCGTCCGATAAAGATACTTCTGGAACTGAGAGTTTCGATCTAGACTTTGAGGTACATATGAGCGATGATAATCAAGATCAAAATGATGGAGTTCTTGTTACAGAGATTGCCAAATGGCTTTTAAAACACAGAATAACTAGAAATGCAGGCGACGAATTGTTAACTATTTTACACCGGTATGGTCATCATGTTGATTTACCGAAATGCACAAGAACAATTTTAAATACTCCTAGGAATGTTCCAAGTGAGATAAAATGTGGCGGTGAATATGTTTATCTTGGTATTTCGAACGGAATATCAAGAACTTTAGCAGTCAACCAGCATTATAGATTTGAATCAAATACTATTTCTCTAGTTGTCAATGTAGATGGTCTTCCCTTATTCAAGTCATCAAACACAACGGTTTGGCCTATATTATGTATGTATGATAATGTGACCCCTTTTATTGTAGCATTATTTGTTGGTGATACTAAGCCAAATAATCGTGATGATTTTTTAAATGATTTTTTGCATGAATATGAGTTATTACTGGCAAATGGTTTTCAGTATAATGGAAAATTACTGGATATAAAAATTTCAGCTTTTGTGTGTGATGCCCCTGCGAGACAGTTCCTAAAGGGTATTAAGTCTCATAGCAGTTACCACGGCTGTGAGCGCTGTGAAGTTGAAGGGACTTATGAACATTTTAGAATGCTCTTTTATGATGTTGATTGTATTTCTAGAGATGATGACTCATTCCAAAATGATATGTATATTGGTACTCATCAAATTGAAAGATCAATACTAGCTGACAAAGGAATTAAATGTGTTACAGAGTTTCCGTTAGATTACATGCATCTTGCCTGTCTAGGTGTTACTAAACGAATTTTGTTAGCATACAAGGAAGGTCCTCGAAAACAGAAATTGTGTCCAGCACAGCTGAGGCAAATATCCACAAAGCTTGAAGAATACAGTGGGAAAATGCCTTCTGATTTTGTAAGACAACCTCGTGGCTTAGGAGATTTAAGAAAATGGAAGGCAACAGAGTATCGTCAATTTCTGTTGTACACTGGTTGTTTAGTGTTGAAAGATATACTTCCCTCTGAAAGCTATAAGCACTTTCTTTCTTTTTCTCTTGCAATGCGAATATTTCTTGATGATAGTTTTGAAATCCGCAACAAATTTTCTGATTATGCAAAAGATCTTTTACAGTATTTTGTTTCCAATTGCATTGATATATTTGGTCCAACATTCACCGTTTATAATGTACACTGTCTAACACATCTTTGGGAAGATAGCAAAAAATTCTCTACTTCTTTGGATAATATTTCTTGCTTTCCATTCGAAAACTACTTACAAGTTGTGAAAAAATTTGTAAGAAAGGCTCAAAATCCTTTATCACAGATTTTTAAGCGTACACGAGAGTTAGAAAGTTTAGCAATGAGTGGGTTGAACCAAAAGCATATTTTAACAAAAATTTCAAACAGTGATAAGGATTCTTGGTATCTACTGCAGTCTGGTAATTTTGCAAAAATAAAGGAAGTCAATGTTGATGATACTTATGAGTGCGACATAATCAGTAAACAACATTTTCAAAGCCTTTTTTTTGAACCATGTGACTCCAAGCTTTTTCAAATTGTTTATATTAAAAGCTTTGACAATATTTCAAGAAGAGAAAATGTTGAAAAGTGTTCTTTTTTAAGAAAAGCACTTTGTCTTCCACACAAAGAAGGTTTTGTCATTATGCCTTTATTACATAATATTGTTTTAACATAAAGTTATTTTTATGTTTTTTGATTATGTTTTGGTAACATTTTTAAATTAATTGATTAAGGTATGTAACTTAGAAATTAGTAAGGCAAGTCTTTAAAATTACTTTTAAATATATTTTAGTAGTTTTTATTTTTTTTATTGTTTGTTAAATTAAATAAATTTTTCTTTTATTTATATTTCTAAATATTATGTATATCATTTATACATATACATGTATTCTTTATGAGTATATAAATTAATTACTTTATATCTATATGCATAAGTAATATTACTACTTATGCATATACTTGTTATTGTATCATTTTTATATTTGTATATTTAAGTATAACTTTTTTTTTGCTTTTCATATATATTTTAGAAGATGAATATTTCATGAAAAGAATAACATTTGTATTTTTAATAATAGTCATAATCGCGACCAGAGTGCTTATTTATTCTATCTCCGTTTTAAAATGTTGAGAGAAAATATTAAGTGATCTTATAAAGGTAACAACTATCTATGCAATAAATTGTAATAATAACTATTAAAAATATTAATTGCTACTAAATTTACTAATCATTTATGATAAAAAAATTATATATATATATAAATAAGTTCAAACGTTTTACTTTTATTTTTAAATATTAACGTGGAAAAGTTCTTTTAACATTTTAAAATGGAGTTGAAATAAATAAGCACTCAGGTCACGTAATACTCTTTCATAAACAAATTATTTTTAAACTTGATTTGTAATGTCAAAATCTTTTTGTTGTACTTGTAATTTAACAGAACATGTGATGATGATGCCATGAAGGCAAGCAGCTATAATAGTACTTTTATATTATTTGTTTCAGCAAAAAATGACTCAAAAACGCAATTTAAAAAAGGCTATAGACAAATATGTCATGTGTGTATTTTTGGAAAATGTAAATGGTGCTTTTGCAGAACAAAAAACTGTTGTGCCTAAGAGATGGATTGACGAAGAACTAATGTTGTTATGGTGGCCAAATGGTATAAATGTTACCAACAAAAAGTCAGTTAACCCAAATAAAGATACCTGGAAAAAGTATGATTTAAAAGAAGTTGTTATTGAAGGTCAGTAATAAAATAATATTTGTCAAATTTTATCAATTTTATCAAGTCAGAACATTGTATTAAATGAGTAATTTCACAAATATGTTGTTTTCAATTTTTGTGATTTTTAATAGGTGAAGAGAGTGTATGCCATGAGTTTCTTTTGCATACAAGTTCTTCAGAAAGCGATGTAAAAAAAAAGAAATTTAAAGAATTTGACTCTTCTAAAGGTATATTTTAGTTGTGGCGACTTTGTTTATCATGTTTATCAAAAAATTTATCATTATCTGTTTTCTGTTATTTTCTTATATATAATATTTACCATAATTTAAATTACAATTTTATATACATATGCTTGATCATAATTTAATTCCCAAATAACTCTGCTTATTATTTTCATTATTTTCATTATTCTGTGTTTAGGTAAAAGTGTTCCAAACAAACCAACTATTTCAATAATGGATGTGATAGAGAAAGCTACTGAAGAAAGTTCAAGTATTTCACATCAAACTCCACAATCTCCTTCACCAATAATGTTTTCTCCTGTTCATCATCATCATTCAGAATCTCCAGATTCTTATGAACCTCCGTCTTATTCATCTGGTGCATCTCGTTATCCATTGAAACGTACGTCTAGTCATTTGGCCAGATCACAGTGCGGCCCTTTTCAGGGTTTATCTGGAGATTTTCACTATAGCTCCCCTGGAAGTGTATTTCATACTTCAGCAGGGGATCCAGAGGGTACAACTTGCCATTCATCTAGAACTTCATATAAATCTGAATCCCCTGTTCATTTAGATGTTCCTTTTCATACTAGTTCATTTCCACAAAACACCACTGATTTTTTAATTAATGCTTCATCTTCAGATAATCCTCTTCATTCTTCTAAAACAAAATTTGTACGAAAAGATTCAGCCAAGCTTCTGAATCAGAAATTCCCAATGGATACTGGAGGTATGATGTTATTAAATTACTGTTTTTTGGTATAATATGATAATGATAATGATAACAAAGCTTTATTCAATCATTTGATAACAAAATCTCATCTTAAAAAAAACAATTAATCATTTTTCTTAGGTTCAGCGGAAAAACTGTTTTTTATTGATATGAATTAGTAAAGATGCTCTATTTAACTTGTATTATTAAAATAGTGATTTTTTTTAGAGTTCCAAAAACTAGTACTTCAATTACTTCTTGAGAAAAATTGTTGCAAGTGTGCCAATAAAACGTCAGAAAGCGTAAACATTACCTTTTTTAAAAAGATTGAGTCACTTGAAGAATTGTTTGAACTTGAAACCAGATTAAAAGACAACGGGGAGTATAGTAAATTGGTAATTTATATTTTTATAGTTTGTTTGTTTAATAGAATGCTATTTCAGTTCATCGTTTTCTTGATGAACCTATTTAAACTGCTCTTACATTTTACCATATGGCGTAAAAGGTAAATTATAAATATCTATAAATAATATAAATAACCTTAAAATCAAGAATTATTATAGGCTGATAGCCATTCACATTCTGTAGAGTTTTTTACAGTCTTGTTGATAACAAATTAAAAAAATCTATAAAAACAACAAAATATTGTTTTGTTGTTTTTATAGAATAACTGTGAAACAAATGAATCTAATCCTGTCTCAAACATGCACTTTTCACTAGACTTCTTTTTATGTTTAGCTTTGTCACCTCAAGAAAGCAGGTGGAAAAACTGTTAAAGAAAATACAAAAAATGTTATGGTCAGGTATGTGTTTTTGTTTAACTCTGCATAATCAAACTGTTTAAATTGTGAGTACATTTTATAGAAAATTTAGCAGAAGAAAGGATAATAATAATATAGCAATATAGAAGAACAAACAATTTTAATGTTAATGTTTGGGGAAAACCTTAATTAATGGGACATTGAACATTGATATTGAATGGGACGCTAATTGAATGGGACAAATCAAATTTGCATACAGTTATCTATGGTTGGATGTCCAAAGAAATGTTAAACATAATGAGTCAACAGACCTAATAAGTATTCCTATCATGGTTTAAACATGATGGGCCAAACACAACATTAGAAATGTTGCGTTAATGGGAATTAATAACACATTAATTTTTCCTGATGAAACCAATTTTTTTGTTTTGGAGCGAGAAGTGCATCATAGAAAAAGAGTTAATGGTTATAATTATTCTTTTGCTATGATTTATTGCTATGAATTATTATTGGTTATAGTCAATTTTCATAAATTATATATTTAAACAACTTTAATTTGTATAAATTAAACGACTTTATCAAAATTTTAAAAGTATTCTACAAAAATTGTCCCATTCGTTTAGGTTCTCCCCTTCAGATTTCAGCTTTAATTGGATGTCTAGATAAAAATTTATAAAAAAGAATGAACCTTTCGAAATTATACTTTGTGAATTATTACTGTAATGTGTGTTTAAAATTATTTAAATAAGTTTGCTGGAATTGTAGTATAACCCCTTGTTATTTTCGATTTATTATTTGTTATTACGTTTTTATAGAATTATGGAGCATCATGTTATGGCCAAGTTGAATATGAAAGGAAAAATTCGTGGTGATTTCAAGAAGGTAGCATTCGAAGATAAAAAGTTGTGTAAAGCAATAATTGGTACGTTAGGTCAATATTTTTTATCTATCTTTCCTCCTTACATATGTTTTGTATTCTTAGATATATTTTAGTCTTGAACCTGAATGGTTAGCGATAAAAAAAATCAAACAAATAGTCAGTTATAAGAAAAATATATGTTTAATTGACATTCCATTTACAGTATCCTATGTTTTATTTTAGAAGCCATCCAGCTAACGCACGAGTCTTCGACAGAAGCACAAATAAAAGAACAAATAGGAAGCATATTAAAGTTTTCTCCATTTGTTAATAAAAGCAAAAAAAATAATATTGAGGAAGCAAGCGATTGTTGAACAATTATTTATTTGTGGCTTTTTTTGGTAATTTATAATATATGCTATATACAAAAGAATATACAATATATCTTTAAAAAAAGTCTTTTTTTTTGAAAATATTTTTGCTAGCCCTTTGTAAGGGGTTAAACACCCATATATTAACGTAAGATATTGATTGTAATTGTGTTTAACATTTTAAGTTAATATAATTATACGTTAGTATTCATATAATAACCATGACACGAAGTCGCGTATAAACGGCTTCGGCTAGGGGTTATATAAATATAACTGTATAGTTGCATTAAGATTAAATATTAAACCCAATTACAATCAACATTTTACGTTAATATAAAACGCACATGTTTTTACAACTTAAATTTACGTTAGTATAACGTTAATCTAACTTTAGAATTTTACGTTAGTATAACGTTAATACCTAACGTAAATCCAACGTAAGAATTTTACGTTACAAAACCTTTCCATTTTGCCGAACCGGCAACGTTGTACTAACATAAAATCTAACGTAAATACAACGTAAATACAACGTTGTGTGCCGGCTGGGTATTAGACAATGTGACAACACATCAGTTAGGTTAAAAAAGAACTATAAAACTTGGGGAAAAAAAGGATACGTATAATCAATAGCCAAATATATGGGTAAAATATAAACACTTAAGTAATCCCAGATAAATCTTTTTTTAAGCATCTAAGAGAAAAATAGCAAAAATATTTTTTTTTTCTTTTTTGGTTCCAAATCAAAAAAGTGTCCGTGCATTTTTTTTATACAGCGGTCCAACAACCATTTGATGCGCATTTTATTACCATTCTAAATACCTATGTTTTATCCATTAGATGTTTTACCATGTGATGAGTAGTTTTTAAGATATTTTAGTTGCCCAACTTGCCCCATTGCTTAACTAGTCCCAGTCTACCCTACTTAAAACCAGGATTTGTTTAAATATTATTTAAAATCTGTGTTCAAATCAAACATAAATAAACATTATTTATTTATGTTTGATTTGAACAATAATTTGCAAGTACTTAAATGATTCAAATTTTGCAAAAATCACTTTACAGAATCGTTTATTAAATCCTAACTAAAAATCTTTGATTGATAGCATTTTGACGGTTTTTTGATGTAAAACAAGAGGTTGCACGCCCATCTTTTATACGTCTATTTGAACAAATTTGAATAAGTGGAATACCTGGAGCTCAAGTAAAGTTACAACATTTTACAAAAATAACAACCATATACAGTAACGGCCATTGAATTAAGGCACCTAGCAGAATTGCAGTTTTAATTAAGCAAGTCTAGTTTCTCTTTCATGAAATCGTATTATATGTACAATTAGTATTATAAAATGTTAGCATTCATTAAGTTCCAACAATTTTCAAAAACGTTTAGATCAGGTGAATTTGAGGGCCAGTTCTTCAAAAGTTGCACATCGTTGTCATGAAGCCACTTCTTGACTGATTTCGCAGTATGACACGGTGCTGAGTCTTGCTGAATAATGGTACTTTTAGATTTGAATCCACCACTCAACAGTTTTGTCCTTCATATCACTACAGAATTTCACTCGTGCCTGAAGCTGCTTCTTGTTGAGAAATTGCTTTTTTGTTGGTATACGCGTATGCAGTTTGAATTTTGTAGACAGACGTCTGCGAACACTTCTGGCACTAATATTAATGCCTCTTTCCGTGGCCAATTGGTTGACTCGGGTAGAGGAAGTGTGAGGACTAGCTTGTTCAATACTTTTCAGGTATCAATCATCACAGGGTGTAGTTTTCTGAACGCCGTGGCAATTTTGACGTCTAGAACTCCCATATAATTTTATAACGTTTTGTACAGCGCATCTCAATATTTCTAGACGTTTAATAATCAGTACAACTTGTGAGTACCCTTCACCATGCAAAGTTATGACTTGACCTTTAACAAAATCACTCAAATCTTCCTTTTAACGCATATTTACTTTATTTACTATTTACTTTAAAAAAAAACTTTAATATACTTTGATGACGTCTTTTAAACAAAGTATCCAAAAGATTTTAATTTGATTCATTTAATGACATTGACATATAAACTTAGCATATTTAAGAGGCACATTTAAAGTTTTACAAAATTTATCTAAAAACCGTAAGGTACCTTAATACAATGGCCACTACTATATATATATATACATACATATATATATATATATATATATATATATATATATATATATATATATATATATATATATATATATACACTGTAAATCTAAAAACCGTAAGGTACCCTTAAGGTTCTGCGGCGGTTCCTCCAAGAACCTTGAGGTTCTTAGAGCCGACTTAAAGAACCCGTGGTTTCTTCATGCTGCTAAATGGTTCTTTATAGAAGAGGCTAATTTTTTAAAGGAAGTTTGAAGAACCTTTAAGGTTCTTCGCTTAAATTGTTAGATATTTTAGTCTTAAGGTTCTTCAAAAGATTCTTCAAAAACTTTTTTTTCTTTTTTAATACTCCATTTTGTTTTTCGATATATTTTTTTACCCAGCATGTTAGTTGATTACAACGTGGATTTATAAACTTGACTAAACGTATAAACATGAATTTTGAAACAAAATGATATACTTCCAACAGTTGTTAGCTTAACATATGGTTTTGTTTTATCAATTACTAAAATTAATTTTGGATACCTTATGAATTTTGGATCCAAACAATGTGTGGATCCAAAATTCATAAGGTAAAATGAAAAATCATATATTCATGAGGGAAAATGTTTTAAACTATTACAAAACGTAATTTATACTAATTGTACTAAATTTAACGTAATTTGTACTAACTGTGGTAATCATTAATGATTACTATTTGTCTAACTATGTTTTAAAATATAATGTTGAGATCATTGTACAGAATCCAAATATCATACTGGCAGTATGATATTTAGATTTTATGCAATGATCCCAGCATTATATTTCAAAACAGTATTACTGCATCCAAAATTAATTTTAGTAATTTAATTTGAATACAATGACAATGCATTAGCTTTATTTTGTCGTATAAGTTAATTCAAATTTAAAGTACAATTATCCTTAAATTTTTAGTTAAAATTTGGAATAATGAATTGGTCAATTGAAGAAGTTTGTTTGCATTTAGAGCAGAAAGGTCTTGGTGATTTAAAAGAAAAAATTGTTGGTTAGATAATGCATTTTGAGTTTTTAAATGTTTGTTTAGTAATAATTATACTGATATTAAATCTATATTATTTTTGTATTTAGCAAATAATATTTTTTGAAATGGCTGCATCTAATAATAACTTGTGTTTTACTTGTTGTAGATGTGGCGCGCAGAAGTATTCTGTACAAAAAAAATTTACAACATTTGTATATCATGCATGAACATACCCCTGGTTTTTTCCCATTGTGTAATATTATTAGTTGTCCTGCCAAATATAAATCTGTAAAATGTTTACGACACAATATGCACAAAAAGCATAGTTTCATTTTTAGCACACCTCAAATATTAACAAATGAGCCTGATAATATTAGTGAAATAATGGAAAACCACATTTTAGCAGATAGTAATGGGGATAACACCATAGCTGAGTTTGTGATAGATTCTACCACTAACAACTGCAGTCAAGCAAGTTGTAGTTTGGATTCTAATATAGATGCCATATCCTCGCTAGACAGTCTACTTAGTTATTTGCAGAAACATTACGCTATGTTTGTAGTTGCAATAGCAATAATACATTCGATTCCGTCTGTTGTTCAAATTGATTTAGCAAACGAAGTTCAATCTTTGTTGACATATTTAAATCATACTTTTTGTGATCTAGTAAAGCAGCAACTTGGGGAAGACCTTGTTAATAATAGTGATTTATGTCAACTTTTAAATAGTGATTTGATTGTAGATAAAGTTTTATCTGTGGTCAATTCTAGCAAAAAGGTTATATCATTTTGTAAGTCAAACTTAGGTCTTATTTTGCCAGTTGAAATAAATTTACACTACGTAAATGAAAACGAACGTGAATATGGTTTAAAAAAACAAAGCTGTGAAACTTTTCAGTGTGTGCCCATTTTGCCATTATTAAAAAAGTTAGTCGAAAATGAGCTTATCTGGCATTCAATGAAACGAAAACTTGAAAAAGATGAGTCAATTAATAAAGACTTGCTATATTCATATTCAGATGGTTTAAATAGTAAACAACATGTCATTTTTAAAAACAAGAATGCATTAAGAATTCATTTATATTGTGATGAATTTGAGGTATGTAATCTTATTGGGGCTCATCGCTCAGTACATTAACTCTGTGCGTTTTATTTCTTCTTAGGTAACATTGAAGAGCAATATATTTCTCAACTTCAGAATATAAATTTATGTATTCTTGTTAAAGAAAGGTTTATAAAAAAATATAAAACATACAAACAGGTTTTAAGACCTTTAATTTAGGATTTGCTGACATTGTAAAATGAAGGTATATTAGTTACAGTTGATAATATGCAGGTTCGAATGTTTGGAGGGGTTGCAACTATGTCTGCTGATAATCTTTCCTCTCATGCACTTGCTGGTTTTTAACGTGTTTTTAACTCTGGTCGTTTTTGTCGTCATTGCTTGACTTCATCTATCACGAATGTGATACAACAATTCGTACCAATGAAATGCATCATTATCATTTAGCTGCTATTTCTGGTCTAGGTCGCATTTCTTCTAGTGTGTACGGTGTTGATAAACGCTGTCCTTTATTAGATTTACCATACTTTAATGTTTTACAGTCTTTTCCACCAGACATTATGCATGATATATTAGAAGGAACAGTTCCACAATTAGTAAATTTAATTTTAATAAAATTTAAAGCACTTGATATAATTACAGTAGAACAGATTAACACAGAGCTTAACATTTTTGAATTTGGCAGATATGACAGGAAAAACAAACCAGTACCATTTATTACCCGTACTGGTACGTCTATTAACTTTGTTGGTTCAGCGTCACAGAAGTTTTGTATGTTTCGGTTACTACCGTTTATGATTGGTAATCGCATACCAATATCTAATGTGTATTGGTTACTGTACTTGCAGCTGCGAGATATTGCTGATTACGTACTTGCTCCAAAAATTTTAAAAACTTCTTTATCATATCTTCAATTGTTAGTGGAGCACTTTTTGCAAAATTTTATTGAACTTTTTCCTGATAACTTAACACCCAAGTTTCATTTCACGCTCCATTATGTTCGTCTGATTAATGAAAATGGACCCCTGAGATATTTATGGTGCATGCGTTTTGAAGCTAAACATTTGTACTTCAAAAAGTTAGCTTCTTGCATTAGAAATTTTAAAAATATAGGTTTTTCTCTTGCAAAGCTACATCAGCTGAGACAGTGTTGGGAGATGGCATCTTCTGATTTTTTAAATGAAAAGTATGAAACATCTAATCTATGTTCAGTTACCTTTGATAGTTTAGAAACTTGTCTTCAAGAAAAGTTGCTATCTTTTTTTTTAAATAATATTATTGATAAAAAAGAAACAGTTTGGAAGTGTAATGCCATTGCAATAAATAGAATCCAATTTCATGTTCATGATACCGTTATTATAGCTTTACTTCATGCAGAAAAAATTACTTTATTTTTCAAAATTTATAATAATTTTCAATTTCGGCAACACTGGGTATTTTGTGGTAAGTTGCTAATTTGTGACAAATATAATGAGCACTTGCATGCATTCAGAGTTATCGAAGATGAAACTTTGTCAATATGCTTGCCAACAGAAGTTTGTGATTATCAACTTCTAGACACATATGCAATACAAGATGGCGACTCTTATATTACGCTCAAATACTTGTGTTTTAAATAAATAAAATGAATAAATTCTGAAAGGTTTTTTTGTTTTAGATATAATCTGCTACACAAAAAAAGCGCACAATATATATGTCAAATTTTTTGATCAAGCGATTCGCAAACAATAATATTGATAGAAAAATGTAGTCAATAATTACTATTAATAACTTTACTATTAGTACTCTAGATTTAATAATGATAATAGAGATAATAAAATGATAATGATAATAAAAATAATGTTGTAAACATGACAAAATTATTTTCATAATAACAACAAACATGACAGAAGTTCATAAAATCTTTATAATTTTAACTTAGCAAATATAATATTTCAGTTATTCCGACTGTACTTTTATCAATTTATAGATTATTCGCAACATTAAGTTTGTTGAAAATTGTTAAAATATAAATATAAAATTGCCCAATGGTATTGTGATATTTTTTTCAATAACAATCAAATAAAGATATTTAACCCTAAAGCTTAAAATTAAATTATAGTTGGATATTTATAACGATGTTTAACCCTCATGTTAATAACAATTTACTTTTAATGTAGAAGCAGAAATTGATGGAAAAACATTGTTGAGTTTAACGGAAACAATGGTTTCAAATTTGTGTGTAACAATGCGAAAGCAAGTTATGTTATTGGAAATAATAAAGAATCTTCAAGCACCGCATGCACAACAAGTTAATTTAAGTAAGTTTTGATACAGTTTAAATTCTTTAATACAATTAACAAATAATTTTTTGCTAACATAAAAATGTTGTGTTTATTAGTGTGTCTGACTTTGGTGTACTTTAGAGTAGTGCATCTGAAGTGTGTTACACTGCTGCTAGGAATATTTTAGTAGGACCCATTAGAACTACTTCTTTTATTTTCTTTTCAAAATAATTTATTAATTAAACAGAAATATTTGGAAAAACGAGATACCCATATGGAAGGAGACAGTGTACACGCTACTAATGAAAGAAATCTGAGAGGTAGAAGTGAAGTTTGTCAAACATGATTTTTTTAAAACTTTTTTCACCATTAAATATGACACAGAAATCAGACTAGGTTGTAAAAAAGGTGATGCAACAGTTACAAACATAAGATGTGTGAAATACACTCCAGAGCCATAAATATTTTATAAATTAAGTTACTCTTCCACTGAAGATTACAAACCTCTTCCGCAAAATCTTAACATTAACACGTCAATTGAACTTATTGACACTTATCAATCCAGAATTCCGATAGGAGAATCAAAATATAAAGACTTGATGAACCTTAAGACATTTGTAAGGAAAACTGCTTGGGAATTCTACGCCGATTTGCCTTATAACCCCAAAATAACAACTTAAATAATTTCCCGCATAATATACTTTTGATGTTATGTTATATTAAAAAAATTTATTTATGACAATGTGTACAGTACTGAATTTTTTTTGCCCAATAACAAATTTAATAAAAGTACAAATCAAAGTTTTTTTAAATTTGATTTGAAAGAAATAAACCCTTAAATCATTTTAGATATAAAAAATAATTAGATAGCTGAGAAATATCTAAATGTCATCTAAATCCAACGTCATCTAAATTTAACACTGTAAATTAGCAGATTAAATTAATTTAGCATTATTCAACTTTGACTATTTTTGTCATCTTATGTAAAAATTTTGTTTTTAGAAACGTTTAGGATTATTTTCAAAATCCAGGGGTCATCCTACTAGAAAATCTTTTTCTTTTACTTATATACAATAATATTGTTTATTAATTTATTTTTAAGTAAGTAGAACTTTTTCTTTATTAGTTTAAAATTGTTTTTCATTTACAATTTGTTTATATTATACCGTTTCTATAACATCAAAATTTCTTTTTTTTAACATTTAAGTTTGTATGTTGAAAGAAAATATTTATGTTTTAAAGTAGATAAGGTTTATATGACTGAAAAAAAAAATTACATTTATGAATTTACATATATTTACATTTATTTAATTTTTAAAAATATTTATTTGCTACAAGAGTAAAGTATTTGTGCATTTAAACATGGTGAGACTTCTTCGTCCTTAATAATCTGATAAGAATCTGATAAGTTAAGATATAAAAACTGTATTTACATGTAGTTAAAGATGTAAATATAAATAAATTTTTCAATATAACATTATTATAACAAGATAAAAAAATTATATCATCAAAAACAGTCTCGCACAAATAAGAAATGTAAAATTGAGAAAAAAACTTTATTAAAATAAATATTAAACAAATATCAAAACAAACTTAAGACAATTTCGTATCACATAAGAAAAAAGATATATTCAAAAATTGAACTTAAACTTGAAACTAGTTATTATAAATATTGAAAGTTTTCTATATATATCAAAAGTTTTCTGAGAATAAACATAAGCATTACTTGCAAATTAACTTGTACTGTTAATTTGTATTTCTATGTAGATCCACAAGTTGAACCGTCATATTTTCCTGCCCTATTTTTTCAAAACTAAAAATCCTAATTATACAATATATTATATACTTTCCGCAAAGTATTTCTGTTTCGGTTTTTTTGTCACAAAATTAGTTATTTAGTATTTATCAGTTAGTTATTAAGTTTTTACTAAATTATTCAAAAATATTAAAGAGTTTTGTTGTAATAAGTAAGTGTTGCAAGCATAACTTTTGCATTTGATATGTTAAATTTGCTGTAACACAAAAACTATCATTTTTGAATTATGATCATTTCTTTAAACAATATCAGAAACTTTTAATAAGTATAGGTAGAGACTGTGATGGATCATTCTTCTTAAATTGAACAAAGATACTTGACATAATTTTTTAATAAATAGTGAACCAAACTAGTAATAACAAATAAAATGAAAGATGATAAATAACAACAATTCAATAATAATTAATTGTTGATGTATTATTTGTAAAAAAGTAGAACGTTTGTACTATATTAACTAAATCTGTTATACTTTGCTTATATATACTAATATATTCATACAAATATATATATATATATATATATATATATATATATATATATATATATATATATATATATATATATATATATATATATATAAATGTATATTTATATAACTATAAAGAAACAGAAACATATCAACACTTTTATTAATATACATTTTAAAAAAGTAAACATAAGTAAATCCAAAATGCATATTATAAATAATCAAAACATAAAATAATCAATTTTACTCTGCAAAACAACTTTTTTAGGTCATCAAAATATTAAAAATTAACTATGGAATACTGCAGAAAGTATTAATGCAGTATTGTAATATAAGAATCTAAAGTTGTTAGTGCTTAGCGTTGCCTTAAGGCCAAAAATTAAGGCCTTGGTCTTGTCCTTGAAACTTTTGACCTTTTAGAAACTTTTGGTCTTGGTCTTCATAAAAAATACATAAAATTAAAGAGTTAAAAGATGTCATTTTTATGAATTTTTGTTTTTGGCTTTCATATATATCTACAAGCATACTTTTTTATTGACTTTGTTGAGGTCTGCGCATAACCTTGACATAATTTTACAACATGTGGTGTAATGTCACAGCACTTGCTGCCTACAGTTTTGTTAATAATTGGCCTTAAGGTTAGGCAAAAATTTAAGTCTTTAGTCTTGAAAATGTTTGCGTACGACTTGGCCTTGAAACATGTGGCCTTGTCTTCAGTCTTGTAAGTTTTAACCTTGGTATTGACCTTGTCCATCTAACATGTGGCTTTGGCCTTGCTAATTTTAACCTTGTTAACAATTCTCTAAGAATCTATAGCATTATTAAAGGCTTTTCTAGAGGCTTTTTAGATATTTGTATAATCATGAAGAATTTTCTAGGATTGAATTTTCTGGAATTTTCAGTATTAGTGAACCTCCCGAGGATGTTTATTACTACAGCAAATTCCTAAAAGTGCTTGCAATTTAATTCAATTTTAGAAAATGCATTTATAACAATATAACATTAATAGAAAGTTAAGTGGACTTCATATGCAGAATGATCTTGCATATAAACACCACTTAGCAACAATGCAACATAACATAATAAGAATTTTATTTGATCTAAAGTTATTAGTCACAACAACAAGTTAACACAAAAATTATTAACTAAAACCATTTTGGGAAATGACAAAAAACTAAATAAAATTAATAAAGTATATATTATGAATTTATCAATTAGTATGCAACATAACAATGTTTTTATTACAAATGCTATGTTGTTATTATAATAAAAAATTTTAATATTAACAACAACATAAGTTAAATTAAGTCTATTTATCTTAATTAAAATTACTTAAATCAAGTAATCAAGTGTTAATTACTCACAAACTTAATCATGTTATGATCAAGGACTTGTGTTTAAATAATCGCTATTAATAAATGTTTAAATAATCGCTATTACTGAAAACATTTAAAAAATTTTATAACAATCTTCAAATATTTACAAAAACACAATCTAAAATTTATGTACGCGAAAAACGCAGATAGTTCAAAAATGTATCTGGAAAATATGCAGATAGTCCAAATTTGTTTTACGCGGAGATCGCAGATAAAGCAATTTTGTTTATATATATATATATATATATATATATATATATATATATATATATATATATATATATATATATATATATATATATATATATATATATATATGTATATATATATACATATATATATATAAATATATATATATATTTATATATATATATATATATATATAAATATATATATATATATTTATATATATATATATATAAATATATATATATATATTTATATATATATATATGTATATATATATATATATATATATATATATATATATATATATATGTATATATATATATATATATATATATATATATATATATATATATATATATATATATATATATATATATATATATATATATATATATATATATATATATATATATATATATATATATATATATATATATATATAGAAGAAATACAACATTTTAATGGTACTCAAAGTTTTGGTCCTTTCGGCAATCATCCGCTCTTAATTTCAAATCAAAAACGTAAACTAACGTTTAAAAAACGAATCCAAAATTTACGGTAGAACGAGTTCTGACGTAATATAAAACGGAGTATTATACCGTTTAATATTTCGCTTTTTTTTTTTTAGGTGATAACCAGGGGTTGGTATTTAAGCTTACAGTTATAGCCACCTTTTTTAAAAGCCTCTTCGTAAGATTGTGTAGCATTATTAAAAATAACTTCATTTGATGACGTTGAAGATAATTTTATTTCAACAGTGCGTTGGAGTCATTTGATTACAATAGGCGGGTGGTTGAAATCACAGGGGACATAGATCAGTTCATTATCGGGATTAGAGTAAAGTCGAAAAGAGTTGCTATTAAGATCGAGTATCACATCAAGATAATTTACAATTTTCATATTGCATTGGATGGATATAAGAAAACCATTACTTTTAAATATTTTTACAAAGAGTTTCTTGATTTTTGCAATCTGCTGGCAATTGGTGTTTTTAAATATTGCTAGGCCGTCGTCACGATACAAACCAACATTTTACAACAATGTAACAAAATTTTACAACATGTTACAACATGTTACAAAATTTTACAACATGATACAAAACAAAATTTTACAACATGTTACAACAATGTAACAAAATTTGAAATAATAAAAAAATAATAAAAAAATTCCTACTAACTTGCGAACCTTTAGCAACCTCATAACCCCCCACGCTTCCTCACGCAGTGGGCACAAGAACGTTTTGCAAACGTTTTTAAAACGTTTAATGGTCGCTCGAGAGACGGTTGTATAATAAAAGCGTTTTAAAAACGTTTTAAAAACGTTTTTATTAAATATGATTTCTAAATTATATATTTTTTCAGATTCCATATTACCGGGATCTTTGAAAAACGTTTTACAAACGTTTTCTTACAAACTTTAAACGCGGAACTGCGCATGTCCATATTTTACAAGATCGTGGCTTGACATCTAAACAATTCAGTTCAAATTTCTCTACTGAAATTGATATCAAAACAGTACAAATTCCTTAACTTCAAATAAGCATTTTTAAACCTAACTATTATATGTTTTATGGTTTTTCCTATATTCCTTGAGAATCTTTTAATATTATTATGGAAAATATTACATTTTTAGAATAGTTTTGTTATAAATTAGTAATCTCTGTTGCTGTATACAACTACTAACTAGCTAACCAACTAAATGTATTTGGTTAGCTAGGCTACTAACTCCCTAACCAAATAGATGTATTTGGTTAGCTGATTATACAACCATAAATAATACAATTTTGTATTATTTATAAATATATAGCTATTTTTATATTATTTACATTATTATACATATTTACAACTATATGACTATATAGTTATAACTATATAGCTATACAGTTATGTATTAGTTATTATAGTTGTATTTTGATATATATATATATATAATATATATATATATATATATATATATATATATATATATATATATATATATATATATATCATAAGACTAAGGCCAATTTCTTATGTGATACGAAATTGTCTTAAGTTTGTTTTGATATTTGTTTAATATTTATTTTATCACATATACATCATAAGACTAAGTATAATCAATGATTCTTTTCTTTTAATAAAAAGTTTATAAATTACTAAATAATAAGCTCTATTACTTTACAAGGTACTAATAATAATATTAAGCATACCTTATATATATATATATATATATATATATATATATATATATATATATATATATATATATATATATATATATATATATATATATATATTCATAATATACTTATTTAATTTTATGGAAATAAACAGAAAAGTTCTTCGGTTTTCCGAACCAATATGTTATGTTGAAGAAGAAAAAAAGAAATATGTTGAAGAAGAAACAGAATTTATTGATGATTTGAATGAACCCAGTTTTGACAAGTTTATATTACCAAGATCTATCAGTGATGATATTGGGTATCATAATTTATCTCAAAATGTAGCACTTGATGAAAGTAGTAATGATCTTTCTGACTATAGATATTTGATATCTGATAATGAAAAAGAATATGACCATTTATTATGTTTAAAGTTAAAGGAATGGTCACTTCGAAATAACTGTACCAGACGATGCGCAAATGAGATTTTAGCTATATTTTCTGATCTTAAATATCAAGTGCCTTTAAAAAGTAGAACTTTATTAAAAACAAAAAGAAATATTTATTCCAAAAATATTGATGGTGGGAAGTATATATATGGGATTGCAAAAACAGAGCACGAAACAAATAACTTGTCATTCAATTCCGGATATTACCATTTCTTTAAGCTTTAATATAGATGGTTTGCCATTGTTCAAATCCAGCTCTACACAGCTATGGCCTATTGTTGGTCTCATTAAAGATTACAATCCATTTTTAATTGGAATGTATTGCGGATCAATGAAACCTGAATGCCATTTATTTTTGAAGGATTTTCAGAGGAGTTGAAAACATTAACAAGCACTCCATTTTTAGTTAATGGCAAAAACTATATGATCCAAATTTATGCTTTTGTTTGTGATGCCCCCGCTCGCTCTTTATTGAAAGGTGTAGTTAATCACAAGAATTCTATATTTTTATAAGGGTGGGATTAAAGGTAACAATCATGGAAAAATTTCTTTAAAAATGTTAGACCGAATTTCTAATGGTTTATTGCAACTCAATGGAAAGTTGAATAAATTGAAAATTTATTCAACTTTCCATTGAGTTGCAATATTGAAAAATTGAAAGTCTAAATCATTCTGATTTAGATAGATGGAAAGCAACAGTTACGGTCTTTTTTATTATATTCTGGTATGATTGTATTAAAAGGCATAGTTGATTTATGTACTTATAAACATTTTTTAAGTCTATCAATTTCAGTACGGATTTTATGTGTACCGATTTTTTATTCCATAATCCAATGATAACTACGTTTTAAAAATTGTTACATAAACTAAACATAATGTTTATACATATAATTCACCCTGAGTATTTTTGTAAAAGCTTGTGTATAATGTAACACTATTTGTATGTATGTTATAAAATAAAAGAAAAGTTTGATTCGTTTATCAGTATTTTTTTTATTTAAGCTTCTTTAAATAAGCGCGGTAAAATAAAGTTAAACATCGAGATGTTTAAAACGAAAGATTTACATGGAGTTTAAATAGTGATTAAAACGAAGCATTTAGATATGGTTTAAATGGAACGTTCGATTGACCTACGTTCTAGATCGAAACTAAACTAAATCTAAATAACTAAATTATTAAAAACAAATATTAACTAAACGTTGACTAAACGTTCCAATGCTCGCTGGGAAGAACAAAAATCTTATTTATTTTATTTATTTTTAACTTTTTTTCGTGATATTTTGGCTCATTTAGTGTGAGCCATTATCAAACTAATAAAATCAGTCAAATATGTTATATATATTATTTCTTTAATTTTATATGGCATTTTATTTTATGTTAAAGTGTAATATAATGTTATAGGTAATGAAACAATCAATAACTTTAACTCGATCTGCTAAATCATATTAATAAAATACTGAAGCAACATTTAAATGAATTTCACTTAATAAGTAATGCTGAAAATACGAATGGATTAATTATCTGCGAAAATGCAATAAACTTCAGTGATGAGTCTATTAATTATAATGTTATATAAAAACTCCTTTAATTATTTGACTGAAGATACATTAAAATCTTCGAAAGTTGAGTTTGGTGACTTATCATATTTTGATGAAAACCAACCCTCTTATTTGATTAATAATTCTGATGATGACTGTAACATAACTGATAATGAGCATGGCTACTATTCTTATTGTTCCAGTGGCGATAAAGTGGCTGAAGATGAAGTTATTTTGAAAGAACTGCTTATTTGCTGGTCAGTCAAACGCAATGTAACACATGGTGTTTTATCAGATTTATTAAAAATCTTGTCAAAACAACATCCAGATTTGCCCAAAAATATTAGAACCTTATTGAAAACAAAAAGCAGTTCTGACATTGTTATCATGCAAGGCATTTTCGGGCAAAAGGCAGAGTTTGTTTATTTTGGTTTGAAACATCAGCTAACTAGTGTACTTGTGTTAAACAGCATTGAAAGCTGCAAAGTCAGTTTATTGTTTAGCATTGATGGATTGCCTTTGTATAAGAGCTCCGGAAAACAGTTTTGGCCAACACTTTGCATTATTAGAATTGATGAAAATATTTATAAACCGTTGGTAGTTAGTATATTTTATATATATATATATATATAACCGTTTGTAGTTAGTATATATATATATATATATATATATATATATATATATATATATATATATATATATATATATATATATATATATATATATATATATATATATATATATATATACATATATATATACACTAACTATAAACTTATCCCATTGGATATAGTTAACGTTAGAAAATAAGACAATATAGGCGATTATGCATGGGATTTTTAATAATGTGCAAACTGCATTAGAGAAAATCGATTATTAGAGAAGTTACATTTGAGGAGATTAACAAGAAGTATTTATTCTTTATATTTATTGACTAAAGAAAGCTTGCATTCATTAATTAATCAAGTTCATCTTAATCGAAATATTTGCGCTGAAGCTTCTTAAACAAAAATGCAAAATCGGATAAACTAGTACCTATTCTGTAAGTTATTATTTGTTTATACTGCTTTATTTACATTAAGTTATTAGTCAGAGGTTTTTAACAGATTAGCTTTAGTATCAAATTATTCATATTTTGCTAGCAAATCACAATAAAATTTTTAAAAAATGTTTCAGCGCAAAATATATATCAAATGCAAAAGTTAATTAGTAGTTTTAGCTATGGATTTGTTTACAAGGATTTTAAAGTTAAACAACAAGGCTATATACACCGATTGTTTTAATCATCGATTAAATTAAGATGTTTGTAGAAGAAAAAAGAATTGGCGGTTTGAACACATTTCAGGAGTTGTATATTCCAGTAGTTTATTCCCTTGAAGCTATAAGCAATTATATAAATAACTTTGGGGCAGACTCGAAAAGAGCTAAATTGGTCACTATCTTTAAATGTGTTATTTCTTTGGTTGTGACTAGAGCTGTTTTTGATGAAACGCATGAAGTGACTAAGATGTTACAATCCAGCAGTTTAGATATGCAAACTGATAAAGATATTAAATATATTTTTGACTGATAGAATTGCAGCTATTAAAAACAAAGTTGTTGGTTTTAATGAAAGGTGTTATCTTAATGCTAAATTCATTGCTGATATTGGGTTTGATGAATGTAGAAGAAGAGCTATTGGAAGGCAAATCCACCGCGAAAATCATCCAGAAGAGAATACACGAGAATATTATAAAAATCATAACCATCTCTGTAGTTGGTCACCTGGATTTAGCTCTTTCTGAAAGATACGACTATGACAAATCTTTCAGAAAGAGTTGGCTATGATCTAACTTTGTTTCATGGTTTGAGTAATATCCCTGATAAAATAATTTCTTTGTTAAATGGTCCGTCAGAAAAAAACAATTAGAAGGAGAGCCTTAAGATTTTTTCTGATTTATAGTCTAAAGATTTGTTAAATCCATTAGGTTTAGATGCAGAGTGTGGTCTTTGGGAGATATACTGGACTACCACTAATGATCCCATTTCAAACAATGTGTCTGATACATTAAAGTCAATTTCATGTATAAAAACTTTTGCCAATATTTTTGTTTGTTTGCAGTTATTAGCAACTTCACCTGTGACATCGTGTTCTTGTGAAAGATCTATTTCAAACCTTCCCAGATTAAAAACCTGGTCAAGATTAACTATGTCTGGAGATCGCTTGAATGGTTTAGCATTAATGCATACACAAAGAGATATAGTTCCAGATAATCAAGAAGTTATCAAAAAGTTTATTTAAAGAAACGGTAATCACAAGTTAAACCTTTCGTGGGAACTTAAACACTTTAGTGATTTAGAGTTTGAATACATTTTAAATTGCAATTAGTTATTTAGGATGTTTAAATATTCAAACATCTTTATAAATGTTGCAGTAAAATCAAATAATTATCTAATTGATACCAAAAGTGTATTGCATTCATTTGCATATACACTGAGGCATATTCGTTTAGGCTCATCAATTTTTTTCTCTTTATCTTAACTTTTTTCTATAAATTGTCAACTGATATGCATGCAAGTTTTTATCAAAATAATTGTTGTGTTGTGGGCTAACAAGAACCAAAAAAAAAATAATTTTTCTATGTGTCTTTGTCTATTTCGTTTTTTAATTGGAATATATCTGTAGACGCAATCAGGTTAATAACGGTAATTATTGTGTTGTGGGCTAATTAAAACCAAAAAAAAATTTTTTTCTATGTGTCTTTGTCTATTTCATTTTTTAATTGGAATATATCTGTAGGTCAATCAGGTTAATAACGGTAATTATTAATTTTTAATCACTTTTACACAAATAAATTGATAAATTTTAGTGTAATTTGATCTTATGCTCTGCCAGTATCATTTTTATTGCATTTTTACAAAATGCCTAAAGGAAAGTATTTGAAAGATGCTAAAAAAATACAAATTAATTTATATCGTGGCTCAGAAATCTCACCAGCACTTTCTATACGAGAAATAGCAAGAAAAAGTGGAAGATCTGACCATGTTGTACGAAACTACATTGCAAAAAGTGACAATTACGGTGTAAAAAAAGCAACAAACGGCAACAAAGTATTAACAAATCGGCAAATTAATCGAATTCGCTTAGAAGCAACCAAAAATAAACCAACCAACCAACCAAAAATATTCATTGGACTCATGAGTGGCAAAACGTAATATTTTCAGATGAAAAAAAGTTTAGTTTAGATGGTCCGGACTCTTACAGTTGTTATTGGCATGATCTAAAAGGAGTAAGTGACCCACAAACAAAACGAAATTATGGTGGAGGAAGTTTAATGGTTTGGGTCGGATTTTCTTATTCCTAAAAATTGACTCAGTGTTGTGGTTTACCTAAAATGAACTCGATAAAGTATACAGAAATGTTGAATGTTCTCAAAACTTATATGGATGAAAACATGGACAATAATGCCATATTTCAGCAAGATAATGCTGCAATTCAGGCATCTAGGCATTCTATGAAATGGTTTAAAGACCACAACATCCCGGTTCTCGAATGGCCAGCTTGTAGCGCGGACTTAAATCCAATCGAGAACGTGTGGGGAATGCTACCAAGAAAAGTTTATGACGCTAAAGCAGCCGGACACCAATTTAAAACTGTTACTGAGTTAAAGTGTAAAATCCTTGAAGCATGGTCCGAGTTGGATCAAACTACACTTTAACAACAAGTGGATTCAATGAAAGGCAGAATTTTGAGGTGATCCAGAAATTTTGAGGTGATCCAGTGTAATGGAGAACATACGCGTTACTAATTTCCATCTTTTTATGTCAAAAAATATGACTGCGCCTATAGATATATTCCAATTAGAAAATCTGCTTTTGTATATTAAACATACTCTCATGTTAATAAAGACACATAGAAAAATTTTTTTTGTGATTTTTATTAGCCCACAACACAACAATTATTTTGATAATAACATGAATGCATATCAATTGAAAATTTTTAGAAAAAAAAGAAGATAAAGAGAAAAAAATTGATGCGTCTAAACGAATATGCCTCAGTGTATATGCAGGGTAAAAAAAATATATTTTGATGCCTAAAAATGCATTTTGCCATAAATGTATTTTTCAACCTTAAAATCCAAAACTAGTGAAAATGAAGATCAAAACACTAAAACATTTTAGTAATTAAAGAGTTTTGGAAAACCTTTCTGGTTGAAGCAGTACAGTAAAATATATTATTTATTTTAACTTTTATTTCAATAAATTAGCAGTTTACTTTCTGAGGGGATTTTTGTTTAAGAAAAAATTGTTATATTATTAAAATTGTTATATTGTTATTATTAGTAATATTGTTCAAATTGGCTATAAAAATTAGTAAATCAATAACAAGGGCTGGTGCTAGTTGCTGAAACAGATTGTGAATAGTGACCCTCAAGGGAATTCCGCGAAACGGTAATTCCCGGGAATCTCGTTAGTCAATTCCCGTTCCCGTTTTTTTTCGAGAAATTCCCGGGAATTTTTTAGATTTATTCTTTTTATTGTAGTTTATTTTAAATTACTTTTCTTATCGATTTCTTTTATTTACGCTAAACTAAAGTCAGTTTCACGCTGTTTGTTTTAATTACTTTTCTTAATGATTTCTTTCTATTAACGCTAAACTAAAGTTTGGCGTACTTCTTTAGTTATTACTGCTGACCTCGTGTTTGTTTTTTTCTCCATATAAAATTGAATTATGTTGAAATTTTGATAAATATTAGTTGGAGAAACTTGGAAATGGTTTTAAATTGAATTGTCATCGGGTTCTGAGCTATCTTGAAAGTTTCAGAGCTCTAGCTGGTCGGGAAGCGGGCTTCAAAGATTCTAACCGGACAGACAGACAGGCAGACGCACAAGAAAGTAACCTTATAAAAACGTTGTAAAAACGCGTAAAATTAATTAGTAATTAGTTATTCTATTAATTAGTATAAGCATGGAAGTATAATACAGAAGGAAGTTCATCAGGCGGTAAACATCAATGCAATTTCAAGTCTTCCCGGGAGTATGCTCGTAACCGACAATAAAAAAAAAAAGAGTTTTACTGGACAAAAAAACAACAAAAATTCACTGAAATGATTTTTTTCAAAACATCAAAAAATGTATATTCCATAGATATGCCACTTCTTTTTAACCATTACTTGTTATAATTATCTAACAGAACCTTAATTACAACTTGGTAAATATTTAGAATCACTATATTTCAAAAGCGTATATAAGTAAAAGCAGATTTTCTTGTTTTTAATCATAACACGACATTTAATTAAACAGACTACTTAATAAATTTTTAAAAAATTAAAGAAATGTTCTGTAAATAACTAAAGATTATAGTTTCGTTGAGTTTATATCATAACTCCATTCATGCTAAATATACTCCATTCATTTAACATAAAGTTTGACAAAATATAGCTCGTTGCCGTTTCGTTGTCGCCATTTTTTAATTTTTGCAATTGAATATTGTTGGCGAACCGTCAAAGTACTTATTTTAAAATTTTAATAAACGTATTTATTTGCATCATCGTATAAAAATTAAGCGTTTAAGTACAGTCTTGATGTAGTTTTCTTTTGTTTGCGAAACAAAAGGTTACAAGCATAGTCCCGAAGATTTTCAAAGCGGTTGAACTTCCATCTGTTTTATACTTCCATGGTATTAGTTATAGTTATTTTTTAAAGTGTAAAGTGCATTGTGCAAGTTTTTTTAAAAGAAAGTGAAAAAGTTATTTACGACAAATTATCCAAGGTAAATATAGTACATATTATGTTATTAATTTTTTTAAATCCTTTTCTTTTTTTTTATTTCTTTTCTTTTTTCTTCATTTATTTTATCTTCATATCTTATTATTTAATTTTAAATAGAATGTCTTTTGTGTGGAAGCACTTCAAAAGGGAAACGGGCAACAAAGATAAAGCACGCTGTGACGTAGACTTGGGCAATCGAAAGTGTAGTGCTGTTCTTAATTGTGCTGGAGATTCAACAAAGGGTTTAATAGAACATCTAAAGCGTGTTCATCAGATACTTGATCCATTGAAATCTGGACCGACAACTAGCAACCAAGCTCAACCAAGCACAAGCAGCACTGGCAATCCTCCAGTAAAGGGGCAAAAGCTGATGACAGATTTTACTAGAGCATCGTTTGAGAAAACCATTTCTAAAGAAGTTGCTTTAAATGGATTGAACTTTGAACAGATCGTTAACTCAGATATAATAGCAGAGCATGTGAAAGAGAAGTTTCCAACGAAAAACTTCCCATAGAATGGATCTGGTGTTGCAAAGATTGTTCGATTTTTTCATGAAGACATCAAGGCTAAAATAAAATCGTGGATTCAAACTCATCTAGCTGAAGGACATTTCTTTTCAACAACCCTTGATGAATGGACTTCTACTGCAGGGCGACGTTTCTTGAACATTAATCTTCATTATTTTGAAAATGGTGTTGATAAAGAAATCAATTTGGGTATGGTTCCAATTTATGGAAGTGCAACTGCTCTTAACATCAAAAAACTAGTAAGTTGATATTATAATCTTTTTCTTTTTTTAGGTTTCTAATCATTTTATTTTTTATTTTTTTATTAACAGTTCGAAGCAAGATTGATGAATTTGGATTGGATCCAGAGAAACACATTGTTGGCACAATGGTGATGGTGCGAGCGCTATGGTATCATTTGGTTCTATGATCGCATCAGAATACGTCCGGTGCAGCGATCATGGAATTCATCTGGGTGCTACTAAAGTTCTTTATCTAAAGAAACAGTCAGCAGATACTCCAGTGAATGACGACGACGATGATGTCTTTTTCGTTGAGTGTGGAAATGAATATGAACCTGATGAAGATGTACATGATGCCGGTGAGGACACAGAATCAGACGATGAAGAGGAGGCCGATTCACTTCAAATGGTTTTCGCTTATCAATCAACGATCACCAAATTGAGAAAAATTGTGAACCTTTTCCATCGATCATCGGTCAAAAATGAAATTCTTCAAAAGTTCGTTAAGAGAATGAACAACGGGAGAGAACTTAAGCTGAAGTTAGATTCAAAGACTAGTTGGGGAAGCCTTCATGATGCTTGCGAAAGGTTCTTGAAGTTACTTGGACCTGTGAAGGAAGCTCTGAACCACAGGGAGATTGACAAAACCTACTTATGGGCAGATTTTGACTCAAAAAGATTGGAGAAGCTGGTAGAAGTTCTGAGTCCAGCAAAGTTGGCAATTCAATTCTTGTCAAAGAAATCAGTAAATCTCATCGATTGCAACACAACTATCAAGTTTCTCTTGGACAATCTAGAAATACATGATCATCAGCTCTTGCAGGATATCTTCTTGGCTATCAAAGAGAAAATCAACAAACGCAGACATGACGTTCTTCAATCACTCATCCTTTACTTGCACGACATCAACCGCATTAATGGGCCGAATCACTTTGCTACATCGACTGTTGCAGCTGAGCAA